>VWZY01006289.1:477024-526227 GCA_013399075.1 Chloroceryle aenea
TGTCGACCTGGCAGCCCCTCCCTACCTCTGCCTCTTTTCCCCATTCATACCACCACGAATGCATATGCTGCTCTGTGGTGAACTAGATCTTGACACTGAGCAAAAAACAGATTTAATTTTGGCCTGGATTGGTTCCATCATTTGGTCCACCAAGGGGTAAGAGAAGAGGTGAAGAGGGTGTGGTGAAAGTAGGGCTGCTATTTTTAAGATGGCAAAACTTGATATTGCTGCCAAAACTGTTTGTGGAGTTGCAGTGTGACTGTAGGTGCTCCCAGCTGCCTATCCCCCTCCCTGCATACCCCAGGAGCCTGTCTAGTAATTCCAAGTAGCCTTGGGAGCCTTCCTTCCCTGGGTAAAAATGAGCCTTTGCAAATTAATAGATGAAGCATAATGGACTAGTGTGTAACACAAAAGTTAAGCAAGTGCCCAAGTGTTTGCATAATTGTTGCTTTGGACAACAGTAAACACTGTCGATAGCACAGCACAACAAGTAGCGCTTTATAAAAAGCATGTGAGTTTGTAAGATTTCAGGGGATTTTGCTGTTCTTTACAGTGTGTCTGTCTAGCACTTAATGCACAGGGTGAGCCAGAAGTTTTACAGGCTATTATGACAGTAGTAGTAAGTAATTATCACATGGACTTCTGACAGGAATGGGTGAAAGAAGTTGCGTGTGTTTCTCAATCCTGGAGCTGGTTGAAAAGTTGAAACTGATTTCCTAGCATAGGACAGCCATGACCTTGCTGCAGCAGAAGGTGGAGAATCTTCCCTTTCCCTCTCACCTTACGCCATCCCAACACATTGCTTGCACTGGTTCTGGTGGGTGTGAGACAGATCAGGTCACTGATCAAACTGAAAAGTAGTGATCACAAGTGAAGGAACCATAGTATACTAACTGAACTGCTTTTGTTTCAGCACTTGTAAAAGTGTGGCAATCCATGGAGAGTGCTATGAGACATACACGCCCCACTCCCTTTTAGTGGCAGTGTAGTTTTTAGGTGATGTTGATAGTTGTTACTCATTCCATTCTCCTTATTGCAGTCTCTTGAAAAGTTTCAAAAGGTATTCATTTGGTACTCAAGTACTGAGGACAACTCACTGTCTTCTGTTAGATCGCTACTGTGAGTATTCTGACTATCTGGAAGTAATAACTGTTGCTGTAAGTGCAAAAGATAAGTAGTTCTTATTATTTATAACCTACAGAACAGGCGTAGGCGATACATTTTCATGCAGAGCCTGATGGTATTGATTTATGGTGTTTGAGCATTCTTCCCCTTGGGTCATGGTGCAGCTCTTCATGGGGCTGACAGTGAGTTGAAGGACTGTTGTTTGTTTGTTTGTTTTTAATAGCAGTTGTGCTTTCAAAACCTGCATTTGTTGGCCAGATCTGACCTCTTCCATGCTCAACTGATAGTGTTACTACAAAGCGCTGTTGAAGATATCATTGAATGGCCTTCAGTGAGATGCCTGCAGGGGGTGATATGGGTGCCCTGCCTACTAACTGAAGTAGTGAGTTCCTTGCCCTGCTTGATTTGCAGTGAGAGATTAAGCTCAGACCTTGCGTTTGATAGGATTGATAAGGATGCTTCACTCTGCTGTCGAACTTCCTTATAGATTGGCAGAGTTGCCATACCATTTAGAACCAAAAGTGAGACTCTGATAGTGTGAAAGTGAAGTGCATTACTTCTGAAAATGGAATAATAATAATAATATAATAACGGAGAAGAAGAGTTCCAGCTGTTTCTGTGTATACTTTCAAATTTTCTGTGGGATTTCCCCCCCCAGTAAATTGTAGCCACACAGAGTAATGCATTGGAAAAGTCTGGGCAAGTGCTACCAATGAGATTATATAATAATAGCAAAGGAATTTATTATGAAGCCTGTTCTTCATTCAAAGATGAAAGATTTTCCCTGGTGGATTGTGGATAGTTTATAGCTTCCTCTCCCCTCCCAAAAGTGTATGTGTCGTATTGTGTAACCGCAGAAGTATATGCTAACTCCTCTTCAGCAAATGGTTTGTGCGGCCTTTAACAGCAGTTGTAAAGCTTGTAGTTTTGTTGCTTGGGATAGCATAGCTGAAAATAGGGTTTACTGTTGGTGATAATTAAAATATGAGCACTTTTCTGGGCTTTGTTTCTATTTCTTGTAGACCATGATTAAGCGTTGGAGTGTCCAGATTTATAAATGCTCCTGCTGTCTATAGATGTTGAGATAGTGATTTCCTAGGTGATCGGTCTCCTTTTGGTCTTTAAAATTGTCTATTTCTTTCTTTATTTGAAAATTAATTATTTCAAAAAGAGTAGTTAAGACTTAAAAATAGATGCTTGTGGTTTTGTTTTAGCACGTTTGACACCGAATCAAATATTCTGTGATATGCAGTTTGCAAAGCAAATAGGTGATATCAAGAAGCCTTAGAAGTTTTGAGGTCATGGGGAAGATCACAGCAAAGGAAGCAGGTTTGCTTTGCTTTAGCTGTAGTTCTTATCATTTATCTTTAATTTTTCATTCCCTTCATCATTTGTCTAGTTTTTCTTTCTTCTTTACAATCCCAAACATCAGGGAAGGGTGTTTCTCTGCAAACAAAAGTGGTATCATTCCAAGAGATGCACAGTGAGAATAAAACCCCCACTGAGTAAACAGTGTCTTCTCTGTTGTGGGCACTTGGTACCTTGCTGTCACGGCTGGGCCAGCTTGTGCCTGGGCATAGCACCATGGAATAGCACTCTGACTCCTCTTTGCTCACCTGTGAGATCCTTTTGCCTGTGTGATGCTGTGACTGTGGATGTATCGGAGAGTTGTGGGGTTGTGCAATCGCCCACTGCTCACACGTCTGTAGTCTCTCAACTTGATGATGGAGTGCTTCTGTGACGTGTCAGGGTGCTTTTTTTTTTTTTTTCTATCTTGATTTTTGAAGGTACCAGAATGCCCCTTGGCTGCCTTGTCACCTGGTTGTGCTGCATCATTTGCTAATGTGGTTTCCTACTTGCTGGCCTGCATCTTAATGGAGTTCTTCAACCACGCTAACTGGTTGTGATAACTTTTGCCTGTCTAGACAGGGCCTTACTGTGTCTGATTAGATCCCAGCCTTGTGTTGTGCATCACTGCCTGTTTCTTATAAATGTGATGAAGGAAAAAAAAAGTGCACGTTAATACTGCTTAGTCTGTGTTTTTGCTTTGCAGTGTTAGTATAAAATGTTTATAGATGTTTACTTTTTGCCTGGAGGAAAATAGTTTCAGTCAAATGTCTCTAGGATGCAATTTAGAAGCGAATTTCTTATCTCCGGTTAGGGAGGAAAAGACAAATGTTCTCTTTGAGGATGTTAATTGGGGTTCCACTGAAGTCAGTTGCAGAAGTTTGTTGCTCACTCAAGTCAGTGACATTTTCTCATATGTGTAAAGAAATTAATTTATCTGAATCATTTATAAAAAATAAAAGGAGGAAAACTGTTCTTTCTGCTTATTTTTCTTCCTTAGTCCTTTTTGGAAGTGAAGTAAGTTGAATTTAACTTTGTCACTCTCCATATTTAAGCATTGTAGAGGCAAGGGTGTTTAAAATAATTTTCTACTGTAATTAATTTTATTATTATTATTGTTGGGCTTTAGAGAAACTGATCTTTACAAAGTATAGGGTTTGAGATAAATTTGGGGTGACAGTAAGGTCTATCTTGTCTTTTTCTTCTCTGCATTCTCCAAGAAAAGAGAGATTCAGATTTTAAAGTCTCCTAATAAAGAAAAAAAACATTGTGGGAGAAGAAATGATCTTCTAGTTTTGGTTCAAAAAGTAAATGAGAAGATAGTAGATATGTGCATGCTTTTCAGTAGCTCTTATTAGCATTTTAAATTCTGTATCATAGTAAATCTGCATCTGTTTTCCTTGTACTGTTAAGAAGGATTTAGACTTGTGAGAAGAAAGGAAACATGTCAAAGAAGTTAGCAGACCCTTCTGGTATCTCACAGGAATGGGAAGATGACATTTCTGGAGCTGGAAGAAGTAGTTACAGCTTGGCTTGTGTGCCGTGCTGGCCCAGAGGAAATTCCTACTTTAAAGCAAGAGAGTGGCCAAGGACTAGAGCATATTATTCTAATTGAATCATTTAGATTTCATCGTTGTCATCCAAAAGGCTCTGTGCATCTTCTCAGAGTAAAAAAATGAGGGTTATAGAAATGTTCTACAGGAACACTGTGAAGAGCTCGGTTACTTAACATGACAATAGCTGATGCTGTAAAGTTTAAATTGCTGATTTGTTTTTATATTAGTCCCTTGAAAATGTTCTTAAAAACTTATCTTCAGAGGTTGGAGTCATGTCTATGTCCTTTAACGATATGTGGAATTATTTTCCTTTATGAAGCATCACAATATTAATGAAACAGCTTTAAAAAAAACCCGCTGCTCTATAAAAATAGTATATTAACCTCTCACTGGAGTTCAAGAAAGCAGCCTACTGCAGAAAGAATTAAGTCCTGAATGTGGAGCTGATGGTGTTGCTGCACTTCTGCAGCAGGGCATTCCTTTAGGCCAGCTGATACAAATTTTATCTTGACTAGCCATAGATACATCCAGCCTGTAGATACAGAGAGGTCGAGCTTTAAGGTGGTAGTGGTACCAATAATTCGTGTGTAATTGTTGTGATTTCTCATAGAACTATATCACAATTTTAGAGAGATGTTTGGCAGTGTTAAAGGTCTATAATTAACTTGTGTGATCATGGTATATATGACAGCAAAAGGAAGAGAAACTTGAACTATTAAGATACCATTGTTTGGAATACAAAGCTTCCTTAGTAATTACAAACTTTTAGGCTTTACCAACTGACTGCAAGGTTTGTTTGGAAAAAAACCCAAACCCAAACTGTTAAAATAATTTGCTTTTTTTTTTTTTTTCTGTGGTTTTAAACCAACAGGAGTGTTTTATTTCAACTAAAATATTTTGTATATATTCCCCTTTATCAGGGCTCTAGGGGGAAAATACTTGGCTAAAGATGTTCACGTTTTCAGATAAGCAACACATTGCTTAGTTTCGTGCATTTCAGTCTAAACTAATTAAGTTGAAATCAACAATGAATACATGCCTGTGTTGAGTTTGACTTGTTCTGAATGTGATCTTTCCAAAATTGTTCTGTGTTACAAGAAGGGGTCTTACTGATTTGATCCTCATGCTTCTTCCATTCAAGTTGCACACAGGCTGATGATCACCTCCATTCTGCTGCTCACCAGGAGACATAATTTGATCCAGTTTGAAAGGAGTCCCCTTTCATGAGCTTTCATTTCCTGTTGCCAAACAAGTATACCGTGCTTATGCTGTAGTCCCCTGTAGTTGTCTATCGTATTCAGCTGGCTGGTGGAAGACTAGGTTTCATGGGAGATACTAAAAAAGGGAAGGAAATTCCTGCTGTATACATGTGAGCAAGAGGGCATATTGTTACTGGAAGTCCAGTGAGTTTTTCTAATGCTTTGATTTTCAAATATGACAGCATTTAGTTATTTCTGTAGGAGGAATGCATTTGTTCATTTAACTGCATCACACTTTTTGCATGCAAGCTTTGAAGTTCCAGTTGTGATAGTACTAGTGGTAAAGCTAGAAACCGATGGTGGAACAGATATGGTGCTGCTCGTTTGAGATTCATTTTCACTGACAAAATAAATCAGTGTCACCTGGCAACAGCGGTTTCAGTGTAGCTATTTATCCACATAACTGTGGTCCCTGTTTGGCATACTGTACCTATAAAATCCTTTGTATATGGAAAAATGTTAAGTACTGCTGAGTGCTGTTATGCTCTTTCATTATCATAAAGCACAAATAGCATCTGAAAAGCTAAGTCATTACAAATAATTATAGGGGGGGTTTGTTTGCTTGCTTCTTTGTTTTTAATTATTATTATTTATTTTTAATAGTGCAGTTACTTACACTGACTCTTTTTCTTTAAACTCCCTCTTTGGGTTTTCATGACCTTGAGTTCATGGTCTTGTGAAACCTCTCCCCTCCCTTGGTATTTTTTATTTCATGAGAGTATATTTTTTCTTGCTGAAAAAAATATAAAAAATGCCTTAACTAAGGGCTCATGAAGTTCTGAATTAGGGGACAATTTTTAAGTTGTCACAATCCAGTACTTAACCGCAATAATATCTGCAATATAGTCACAATAGTCTTCCCTCTGTGTGGTTTATCTGTTCATATAATGCCAGTAATGCATTGGACATTTGATAAAAGATGTTGCTGCTAGCAAGCAGCTTAATCTAGAAATATCCCCCTAGGATAATAGACACTGCAGTTGGCAATGGGGACCAAGCAGGGTTTTATCATCATATCATGGCTACGACTTCGCTTTTGTAATTACTCTGTAGGCTTCTAGTTTTCTCTGCATCTGTGACTTACTTGTCTCAAGCCAGGTCAAGGTCAACACAACATTACTAAGATTTTTAAGCTGCTTCTTATGACTGGCAAAGTGATAAAACTATTATTTCAAAATTTGAAATTGAGTTGACATTTCAGGCACATAAAAGGATGTGAATTTTGATTCTCGGCAGTTGCGATGTAGGCTACTGATATGTGCTGGCACTCCCTTCTTGTGGAGCAGATTTGTTGTAGCTGGCGTATTATTGCTAATAGCTCTCAAATTCCTCACAGTAGTCCTGTCCTACCTTTGCTCTTGTTATTAACAACCAATTCCTAGGCTGGCAGCAGGCAGAGAAATTGTAGGTTAGTGGGCAACTGTTACATGAGCCGCTTGCAAGTGTGCGATAGATAGCAGCAAGGCCTAATTAGCAGCTGCAGTTGCACCGTTGGGGAGTATCTACACATACAGAGGAGTCTTGCAGTCTGCTCAGGATTGCCTTGATTATTTTACTGGGTGTTGTGGATGCTTGGAGCCCAGTAAAAAATATTGTGTATCTGATTACTTCTCCAGAATCAACCCCTTAATAACCATCACAGATACTTAAATGCTACATGTCTTCTAAGGACTGGGTCAAAAGAGGTTTGAATTCATATAATGAAATCCGTGGTCCCCTTTCCTGTCCCCTTTCCTGTCCCCTTTCCTGTCCCCTTTCCTGTCCCCTTTCCTGTCCCCTTTCCTGGAAGGAAAAGGGTAGCTGTGTTGCTTTTTCCATTACTGAAAGATTTCACTAGAGCACCTATGTGAAATAAAGTCAGTCCATATCACTTGCTTTTAAGAGTCTGACTTGGGGATATCTTTTCATCAGTAGTAAAGCCTTTACATTTTAACCTACCCTCTTTTATTATGAGCACAACTACTTCCCCACCACCCTGTTGTCTGTGGGACTGATATGAGCCTAAAACCACAATGAAATGATGAAAAAAGAATATAGAACAAAATAGGAAACTTGGGACCAGTGCTCATGTACTGCTTTATTTGCTGAGGCAAAGCTCAGGTATCACTTACTTGCAGAGTGTTTTCTTCTCAGTAATGAAAGGTAGGTGTTAATATTTTCTACCTGTCTAAGGTGATGAAGTCCCTGTCTAAGGTGATGAAGTCATCTTCATTTTGCAAGATAGCAGGAGGCCCTCGGAAGAAAGTTACCAGATGCATGTATTGTTGTTTAATCTTCCTGTTGAGGTGAGCAACAGTATTACCATCAGTACTACCTATTGAAGGAAAATAAATATTTGAGTGTTAAAGTAGCATAACTGATACTTGACAATTAATAATAGCATCCTTAAAATAATAAGTCTTGTGCTTTTTCCTAATGCTAACAGTCCTGGGTCTTTGAGAAGTGTTTTCCTTCACCTTTTTTTTTTCCTCTGTTGGGAGATACCTTCTAGACATCATCTTTCTGCCCTCTATTTCTTTTGGATCCTGACAGCTTCTACATTTGGTCATGGAAAAGACATTTCCCATAGCAGAGATCTACATTAGAAAAACAAATCACCAAACAGTTGTGGTTCTCTTGTTTGACAGTTTATGGAGCAAATGCTGGCTATGCACCATTTAGCATTCTCCGAGACAAAGTACCCACACAGTGCTGCCAATTTCATTAGAGAGCTACACCAGCTACTTTTAAAATTTGCTTCTGTTTACATAGGAATTTTAGTTTTACTACCATACCCATCAAAAGGTTATTGTCTACACACAGAGAGTCACTGTTTTTAGCAAATCTGGCTATAAATCTAAGTAACCAGTAATTAAATGGCAGTCTGAATACTAGGCAAGGAATAAAACTGAGGGTCTCCCTGAGGATTATGAAGTTATTCTTAGCACAGGCGGGTTTTAAGCACCAATCACCCCCAAAAAACTGTAATTCATCATTAGGAGCTACCTTTCCAAGAAACCAGAAGTTATATTTCAACAAAAGGTGAGAGATGACTCAAGGAACAAAATGGTCACCATGAAGTGATGATTTCTTTTTCCTCTCACAGAAAGGTAGCTGGAATTGGTGCTGCTTTTCCAGTCCACGCATGGGAATAAAAGCTGAGTGCCTGGGGACGGTGTTGGGAAAACTATGTCCAAAAGCTTTGTTGTTTTCTCAGATAAAGCATCAGCCTCACACTGGTCCTCCAAATCTATGTGCTCTTTCTTTTCACTCCCATTTTGACAGCCTAAGATCCACAACAGGACCTTGCAGGTTGAGAAGCAGGGTACAAGAGTTCACATACTATACACATGAATTATATGTCCACAGTGTATCAGGCTTTGCCAGAATCTGTCTACAGCCAAGACATAATGTATAGCAACACTTTTTTAATGAGGAACATGCATCTGTTACACGTTTAGCAGAGGATATTTCTGGAGCAGTGTTAAGAAAATATGCTTTCGTTTTACAGTCCCATACCCCTCTCTTTGTCTGTAGAGATGTCATTTTTGAGTCAGAGACCAGACACAAGGATTTTCAAAGGCTGTAAGTCTTAAAAGCTGGATAGAAGCCTGGCAGCTCTACCCACTGTAAATAGGGTGTAAGTCTCATAGTCCCCTCTTCTGCTCCCCCACCCAACCCAGTAAACAGACATGCTGTTCAGTGGGTTGAGGAAGTATTTCCAAAGAAGCACATAATAAAAAATGTTTTAAGAAGACTTGTACTAATGTGTAAATTGCTAATTTCCAATGGAAAATCTGTTGTAAAACAGTATAATTCAAAGCTAAAGTCAAGTGTATTGGTTTAATTAGTCTCTCACTTCAAAACTTGTCATCACCTTCAGGTGAAAAACTTTGGTTCTGTGTCAAAACATTGACACTTGAGTCAGAAGCTCGTCCAAAATGCTTTTTTGTTAGATTGATAATGCAGGCAATGGGTATGAATGGCCCCAAGATTGAAGGCTTCAAGGCTTGAAGACAAAGCTGTGAGTGTGCCGACAGCTCCTTCAGTGTGTTGTGGTGAAAGCAGCCGTGAATGATCTCTGCCCGTGATTTGAGCTAGCATGAAGCACTGTGAACATTGCCAGCATGTGCTGAGCCCAAGGTAATGGCACAGAGCTAAAGGTGATGTCCCTGCGGCTCAACAGAGTTTATTAGTTTGGCCCACAGCCATGATAAGTCTTCAGAAGGTGTTTGATTATCTCTGAGTGTGGGCAGGGATTCCTTGTGTCAGTTCAGATCAAGTTTGAACCTGTTGGCATCATAACCTATAGACATATCCTGTGAATCTGCATCTTTGATGAAAGGAAGCTGGCATCATTTAATATCTTGCTTCTCTTTGACTGCCTTTGAGTTTAATTGATTTTTTTTTAAGCTTTGCAAAGCTTGCCTCAATGTGTAGAAATATTAAAAGAGGAAGAAGAAGCAATTAGTTCCTGACTTGCTGGCCATCTAAGACCAAAACACAAAAAGATCTTTTCTGGACTGTATTTCACTTCTGTCAAGCCACATTTTTGAGCCCTGGAAACCTAGACTCAGCAGTCTTCAATACAAAGCTGCTTGGAAGCTTCGTTGCCATGTGGGGAGTTATGGAGAGGCAAAGCTTTTGAACTGATGGAATCACTCCCCCACATGCAACTGAAGGCTCCTTTGTTTCCTATGCTACCCTGGTCTGTCTTGGAGATAGATTCTGGAGAAAGGTCATAGAATTGTTCTGGTTGGAAGCGATCTTCAAGACCATGAAGTCCAACAATTAATTGTTCTTGTCTAAGCTCCCACCTCACAGATGCTACAAGCACTGTGCGTTCATGTACCACTGTAGAGTGCTATATGCATCCCCAGAAGCCTACACTGCTGGAATAGTATCTCCCAAAAACTTGTCTAGCACTGTCTAAGGCCTTGGTCCACAAGTTTTTGTAGAGTTCCCTACTGGGAATCAGGATCCAAGAGTATGTCTAAACATTTTGTGCTTCAGGCACTGTCTGCTTCAACTGTGCTGCTGGGAATGTTTGCCAGATGATCTGAAGAAGAGGTCTCAAGAAGACCTCCTGAGTTATACAATGGAAAGTTCCATTGAGGGAATTGTGGTTTAGAGCAAGCTGTCATCCTCATCAGGTGTAGTAGTCAAGGGCATTTCATTGAAGGCATGAATCAGATCATGCAGAATTTTCATCTGCTCAGGATTTCCATGCCTCTTGTCAGATAAACAGCTTTGGAGAAGACCTCGAACAGTGATGGCACTGAAGTTTTTCCCATAAGGCATCCTACTTGGATGATTTGCATGAATCAGCCAACTCCATGATGTCAGGAAGAAAGAGTTTTACTTGACTTAGGAGTTACCTTTTCCTCAGTTCAACAGCGTATCTCTGCTTAGGCAGCAGAAGGCATAGTGTTGTACATGGAGAACAGGAGAGAAGATGTGTTCTTCCTCTCCTTAAGGGTGAGGGTGAATCCCTTCTACTCTTGTTTACAGTTTGTGTACAACTTTTATAGATCACTACTCTGCAAATTTCCGCATGGCATATCAGCTTCCACCTCTGGGAGTACTCTGTGGAGAAGTCAGTGTGCATGTGGTGGGCAAGTGTTGCCTGAACACTAAGCAGCAAGAAAAGTTAAGATGAACCACTGCCGACTGAAAACAAGATTTATTTTAAAATGAGGGGGACCTCTTTTCCCAAACCTCCAAAACATTAGACATTGAATAATCTCCCAAGGGAAGTGGTGGATTCTCCTACACTGGACAGTTTTAAGACTCAGCTTGACAGCATGCTGGGCTATCTCATTTAAACTATATATATGTAGTTTACCTTAAAAGGCTGGACTAGATGATCCTTGAGGTCCCTTCCACCCGGTATTCTATGATTCTATGAACATATAATTTGAATTTGTCTTCAGAAGATTAACAAGGGAGTGGTTAAGTGGTATTCTCACTGTTCTCCTGTCTCCCAGAGCGAAAGGAGGAGGAGGTGTTGTGAGGAGAGCTTGTATCAACAGTGCTGTTGAGTGTCACGTGGTCTTGTGGGGCAGAAAAGATCTCTGGGAGAAAACAAAGTCATTTACATGGGCTGGTGATGTGTCCCTAGGAGGAATGAGTCATCCTTGTGCCAGTTGCTTTGGGGTGGGGAGGTTCTGTAGGTGGGTGGTGACTCCTGTGCCTCCCTGCCTGGGCTAAGAAAGCTACCCTGTCCCTGTCAGCCTTGTACAGGCAATGCCACCTTCCTCATCCAGGTACATGACTTGGGCTGCTCCTCTTGACAGAAGAACAGCGTTGTCCATCAGAATTTGTAGTGATGGCCTGATTTCTTCCCAGGCTTTGGATGTGACTGCATGATGGGACCAGGGATCAGTCCAGTGCTGTGTTGCATGGAGGGATGTGCTACCAAATCTGGAAAGTGTCCTTTGTGTAGTGCTTCCTGCCCTTTGGTGCTAATGGAGTGGCCACCAGCCCAGGCCCCTGTCTAGCCCTTAGGCAGCAGCACTGGTTGCCCTTTCCTGCTGCTACAGGTCACCCTCAAGTATTAAGAGCTTCCCTGTCTGGCTCCCTCCTCCCACAGCTTCCCTGCCTCCCAGGCCAGGTACGCTCATGTGTGGCAGCGCCTGTCAGGTCTCATAACCCTCACCCCCAGCTGGCACTGGGGTAACTGAGCTCAAGGTGCTTTCTGCTTGATGACTAGCAGCAAAATTGGTCAGTGTTCAGCATTATGTTTCAGTATCTATCTGAATACCTTGCAGTATTTTGCTCTACTAAAAATTCTAAGGCTTTTACACTTTGGCCTCTGTTAGGATAAAAATAAGTATAGGACTATGAAACTTTCACCGCAGGACAAAAATTCAGTTTTCCAACCACCTCTAATTATTTCCATTCTGCTGTCTGGAAGGGATCTGGAGACAATTTAGGAAACTGGTTTACATTTGACTTGGGAAAAAATTATTTACCCTCCTGAGCCTCCTTAGATGTGCAGCCAGTGGCATGTGATCAATAGGAAATCTCATGCTCAATGATTCTGATGCTCACAGGACCTTGAGACCTTGAAACTCACCTTGGGTCCTGCTTACCTGCATGTGCAATCTTTGTAGCTGTGGTGGACCAAACTGCCAGCTTGTTGAAGAGCTTTGTGCTGCACGGGAAGTGGTGAAAGACCATTAAAAACATGAAAAAGGCAACTGTGCTCTGTGAAATGCTTCATTGTGAGGTGCATGACTTCCTTTTTGAGGCAGCTTGGGTGACCTTGCAGCTTCTGGGCCCAGAAGTGGTATCTCCAGGTGGCAATGAGGCATGCTTCCTGCTCTTGTGGTCTTGAGGGTGTGTGAGTTTCATCTGTAGGTCCAACAGCAAAAGGAGATACTGGGAAGGGTGCATGTGCACCTCAGGCACTGAGCTACTGCTGCTCCCAGAGCTTTCTGTCTGATCCCTGCTCTACAGATGGATCCAGATTTTTCTTTGGCTTTTCTTACATACCAGAGTTGCGTACGTCATCCTGCATGCCTCTTTAATCCTATTAGGGCTGTGTTTAACTGGGGATAGGATTTGTCACTAATGAGTGCATTGAGGTTAGTAATTTTCAATTATACTTTTCTAACTCTCAATTAAAAAGGTGGTTGACTTTTTATATGGAGAACTTAAAAATTCTTATTTTTCATTTAGGCTGGCTGCAAATTGTAAAATCGGGGCTCATGAATGTACAGAATTAACATTCTTAAGAAATATTGTAAAAAGTATTCCTCATGGTTAACATTTATAATTTTATTTTCAGATTTTATGTGCTTTATGCTATGCTGGCAAATTAAAAAAATACTGGATCCTTATATGGAGAACCAACAATTTCCCACAGCTCTGCTTTTACAGTGCTGAACGCATTTCATTTTGTGTCTGATTTTCCCCAGTTGCCAACTGACTACATCATACAGTTTTTTTGGCTTATTCTTGCTGTCTTATGACCATCAGCAGATATTTTGAGTAGCATATTATAAAGCCACAGATCCGTTTTGCTGTCTTGGATTACGCCTGTTACTGCTGGTAATGGAAAAGATTTTATTAATTTTGTGGCGTCCATAAGCGTTTCAGACAAGGCTTCAAGAGAGCCTTTGTGTGTGACCCTGATGCTGGTTGCCCTCTGCATTGGCAAAGGAGGGACAAGTCTGATGGTCTCCGGGGTGTTCGTCAAAAGTAACATGAGATTGCTGTGTAGAGAGATGAGGAAGAAGACTTGTAAATAGTTCAAGATGCTCTGCAAATCCTTCAGGCTGATCTAAGTTGAGGAGGTGGAGCTGAATTTGAGGTGTACTGTTGAAGTTGAAAGTAATTGGAGGAAGAAGATGGAACCAGGCACAGGGGGTGGTGGCAGTGGTTGTGGAGTCTTGGAATAGTCTTGTACGACCAACTAGTGTTTTATGGAAAAGGAGACTGACCACCAGAAATGGAGAAGTAGAAATAGGGGAGGGGATAACACTGCTGGTCTGTTGCAGTTGTTGTAGGGCTACATCTGGATTATTGCCCCCAGGTCTGGGCACCACAGTAGGAAGGAATAATATATATATAAACTATCAGGCAGTTCACAGCAGTCTAAAACTGTATGGTGTTCAGGACACTGTGTGTATTTTGCAGAGTTCGCAATAGAGTAACAAACGATCGCGTGCTGAATGCTGATTCAGATGGAGTAAACTAAGATGTGAATGGGGGATAGCTTAGTTTAATGGTCATGGGCAAAGGGCTAACATACTAACTGGCATTACCTGAAAGCTGTAACCTGTGTGTAGAAGGGACTGTTACTTAAGACATTGAGAGGGACTATGAAAGGTAAAAATTGGAAGAAGGGCGTTTCTTTGGGGAAAGGATGGGATCCCTGCCTATAGAAATGTTTAGGCTATGCAGGACATCAGAATTTGCATTGCTGGGAAGCAGCCCTTCACTGGTAGGGTGAGGGCTGGCTGCAGTATTTGACCATGAGCAATGTTACTATGATGCAGCGTCTCCTGGATTCATACACTGGGGGGGTAGCACCATAAACCATTTGGGGTTTTGTTGGTATAATGCTTGGGGTGAAAATATTTGTGAAGAATTGCCACTGTCAAATCTCTGAACCAACATTTTATTAAAAAATAGGTCCTGCGAGATCTCCACATGTACCATTATCTGTGAAGAGAAGGTGTCACCCAAGACCCATACAGATAGATCATTTACCAAGCCTTGTATTGTAAAGGGCTAAGAACAAGTGTAAAGGGCGACTTTTATTGTTGCTTTTAAATTTGCCTTTAGTCAATCACTTTTGTCGTCTTGCACTTTGTGAACATTGATCCCAGTTGTACAGGAGGAGATATTAAATACCATTCTCTGAGTTCAGACTAAGACAATTTTTGATCAGTGTCTGCTTCTTGTATAAAACGGGTGTGAAAATTAAGACATTCAGCCTGTCAGCCATGAAGAGTACCAAATAGGGATGAATCATCACAAACGTGTCCAGGTTATTTGAAGTACTTATCTTTCACTAGATTTTCCCCATCAGAAGATTATAGTAAAAGATTTTTCCAGTTCCTGAGCTGTACTTGACCAATCCATT
Organism: Chloroceryle aenea; assembly: GCA_013399075.1. NCBI lineage: Eukaryota > Metazoa > Chordata > Aves > Coraciiformes > Cerylidae > Chloroceryle > Chloroceryle aenea. The sequence goes on from VWZY01006289.1 coordinate 491,886, forward strand.
TAAAAGTTTGGGATTTTTTTAAACAATTTACTTTGGTTTTGAATAATTCTTTTTTTTTACTCTGACCCACATGCTGACATTGTTTGTTTTTATTTCTTGCATTATTTCATGTTTCACTGGCAATTCTGTGTTATAAGGAAGACAGTCTCCCCCCAAACAAAACATGTTTTGGTGCTTGAGGAGCTATGTGGAGCTAACTGGTTTTGTATCTTGTGATGGGAGCTTGGTGTTAACTTTTTGTTGACTTGTATTCTCTATATCCTCTTGATTTTGGAGGTTCTTATTATGCAGTTATCTTCCTTGACCCCTTTTTAAGAGGAACTTTTATGTTTTACTGATGTCTCTTTCCATTCATCTCTACAGATTTCTTTGTAGAATTGATCTAGTTGAATTTGTTCGTTAGCAGAAGATGAATTTGTAATAAGTCATCTACCATATTGCACTTAGTATTACAGTATAAAGTATTATTGATAATTTATTTATCATTCTGAGTAATTTTTTCCATTCATTACTGGCAATTTATCAGAAATATATATATTATTGTATGTATTACTGATATATACACACATTTATAATATAAAAAATCTTGCAGAGAAAAGATAGGAATGATTAAATGGTGTCCTCAGAAGTTCACAGGAAGTTTATGGGGGAGGCGTACTGGTAAAAATGTAAAGCAAAAGTTCTCTCTACTGTATCATATCCTGGTTTCTGCCATGGTTTCTGGACTAGTTTTGGAGTAAGAGCCATAATCTCTGGAGCTTTAAGCGCTAAACCTGGAAAAGCTCCAAGTTGGTGGTTTAGCCATGTCAGATCTTTGCTATCACATGGATAATAGACAATCCCTTTTGCATTCCCCGCATAAAAAGTGAGTCAACTAGAAGCATGTTTGTACTAAGCCACATCAGAGTTATCCGAGTTAAGTCAATATAATAGATCCTTTAAATTTACACAGAATGATTTTTTTTTTGTAGTTCACATATAATTTCACAACTAGTTTCATACCTATTAAATTTACTATTTTTTCATCTGAATGAAACAGAGTGTGGTTAATTTGTATACATCTTTGTATGCCACTAAAAACTTCTGTATCCAATTTAGATTAGATAAGATTCCAGGAAATGAGAATGAGCCTTAAATGGGAATGACTGTAAACATACTTAAAGAGTAATTCTGTAAGAATTAAATAATGTTTAGAGCTAATTTTCCTAATTTTTTTTTCTTTCTTTTACAGAACACAGCAAACAGTGTAATTTAAGTCCTAAAACCCAGATGCATATAATTGTGATGCTTTGCTGCCCTTTTCATGGGCTATACTACTTTACATAGCAAGGCACTAGGTGCTATGAAAAAATGGTTAAAAAAATGAATCTCTGACAGCCAGAAACCTCTAGAGAAGTTTTTTAATGGATGAGGATTTTTGTATCTGAGCTAATTTGGAGTAGGAAATGATGCCTTCTACTCTAGGTCATTGCTCTGAAGGCAGGGCGCCAAGTCTCTGGAATTCTTGCTGTAGTAAAGCTTTTTAGTTGATCATCCATCCTTTAGCAAGTGAATGTTGACATTCTCTGCCTGGCCATATGGTAATATTGTTCTTGCTAGTGCATCCTTTTATAGTTTTTACTATAATAGCAGCTTTAACACAGTCAAACTATTGGTTATTCCAGCTAGCCCAGTACATACCCAGTGTTAAGTATGCAGCTATTGCCAGTGATTTAGATGGTAGCAGACTTGTGCTTGGGATTATGCCTGTGTTTGCTAGCCTCTCTGGTTTAAAGCTCATGTGACAGAAGAATATGAGCTTGTTATCCAGTTTAGCAGTCCCATTTGTTTTTATACTTGTCCTACAAAAAGAAACACATTTCACTTTGAGTTTGTTGTTGTTGATCAGTTTATATTTGTAAGCAAGTAGGTATTGTAATTACAGAAGACTTCTTTGCTTTCTGTTTCCCAGAAACATATTGAATATATTAATCTCCCAAAGCTGTTAATGTATTCCATCAAGCTTTCCTGATGCATACTTTCTTTTCTTGATTGTGGATATATATATTTTTTATTACTTTTTAAAGTATTTGTTGCTAAAGCTGCAGGCAGTTTTATGATTCTTTGAAACTACCAAGATAGTGACTCTGTTTGTATTCAAGTCCATTTTGCAGGTGGTTGGAATGGGGTCTGGTACAAACCTCCTCATTGTTTTTTCAGGTTTTTACAGGTTTATGTTTTGCTATCCATTTATCTTTCCCTTAGATGCAAAACCATAGAGGGGGGAATTTCTGAATTATGATACATGCTTTTAATGCTTCATAAATGGCAATAAAGACAGGTTGTGAGGTGTACGTGGCATGATAACATCAACGAGGTTGGACTTCTTTGTTTTGCTTTGGCAATTTTGATGGATTCATCAGTGCTTCCTCAAGTGGAAATCTGCAAGTTCATGTCAGAAATTAGCCTAAAATAGCTAAGTAACAAAGTAATCCCTTCAAAAGTAATTTGCCAATCAAGGTATACTGGATTGAGTATTTAAATGATTAAAATTGATTAAATGTTGAAATAATCCTAGAAATAAAGGGTTGGTAATAAATTGAAAATGTCAAGATAGTTCTGGAAAGTAAACAGTGAAGTAGCCCCGTAGCAATACTGGATGGGTCACAGACTGTGGCAGTTCATTAAACTCTGCAGACCAGACCAGACAGTGCTGTCATTTTACAGATGTGCAAGCTGAGGCACAGAAAGTTAAGTACAAGCTAGTCGTGGCACCATCAGCAAGCATAAATGGTTTAATACTACCATGATTAGCCAAATGCAGGGTAATTAGCTAGTAAAAGCACATTGATTTTCTTCATTTTTTGACCCCCTCAGTTCTAGAGATTGTATGTGTCTGGGGACCGTTACAGGGAGAGGCTGAAGACCTGCTTGATCTTTCCTATAAGACAAAAAGTATTTTAAAAGAAAACTGGGAGAGTTTTGGTAAGCTATTTGTTGTATTTTAGTAGATGGAGAGAAACCTCCCAGAAGTGACTGTAGCCAGTCATCCCTGATTCTCGAGTTTCTTAATAGCTGTAACATTGCAGCATGTTGTGCTCTGTCTGCAGGCCGGTAACCTGAACTTCATGAGACCTGCAGAAAGCAAACCTGTTGCAGACTAGCATAGCTCATGTGCCGATTGCACTTTTCTTCCCTGTTGTTTGAGATGGTGCATGTGTTTCGATTCTCCTTTCCTGGCCATGTTCACTTCTTCACTGTTAAGTATTTGATGCAATAGAAGCCTACATTTATTCTTCACTGTTAAGTATTTGATGCAATAGAAGCCTCCATTTATGCTAGCAATGAAGTGGTCTGCAATGTCTTTTCAGAACATCATGTTATGTTTTCCTGCCTCAGGAGTATTACAAGCTGGCTGAATATAGTTATACTAGGAAGGCTGGCAGTCTGAAGGTATCATCTGGTCTTTCTTTGATGTAAAGAATTTTCTGTGGCTAAAATAATCAAAATTTTCCATGACTTCTCATAAAGGTTCAAGAAAATGATTACATTTTTTTTCCTACTATCCCTACCCATTTTTTATATGTGTATGTGCAGTGTGTGGAAATTTCCCTTTTTTGCCTCTCATAAAAGTCACTGACTTTTAGAGTACTACTTCTGCAGAGTAGTTCATGGACTTCAGGATTATTTTATTAAAAAAACCCAAAAAATTATCTTAATACTTAGTGGGTTTTTTTTCCCTCCCCATTGCCAAAATTTTAGGAAGTCATCTTCTAATAATCCTGTCAGTTTTGAGTGGTTTCCAAAAGACCCCTGGGGAGTTATCCTGAATTTCCTCTTTCATGTCCTATTGACCATTGATACTTCATTCCTTTTAAGGGGAGGTGGGGGGGAGAGCGGTCCATTGATGTGCCAACTGGTCCATGGGGTGATTTGTCAGACCACTAAGATAACTCATAATGGTGTTGACACCATTGTGTAAAAAAACCCCAAACCCTGAACAATTAAATGGGAGGGACTAGAGTTTGAGTCTAACTTCAAAACAAAGTGGATACCCTTACCATGCCTGATACATCTTTTGCAGATGCTTTAACTTGCTTTGTGGGGAAGGAATCATCTAAAGTATTTTTTTCTCTGCTGTTAGAGCCTGATGTAGAGTTTATTAAAATCAGTAGAATTCTTTGAATCAGTCTCTTACCAATTGATGCCTGTGATCTTCTTGTAATGCACAACTGGATAAATGCTGCTTATTTTTTTTGTTGCTATTACATAGAGATTATTGAACAGTCATAACAAAGATAAAAAGGCTGAATAGTAGTAGCAGCAGTCCAATGCCGATACCCTGGTGCTTCCATCACAGATCACGTTGGGGGAACGTGCAGGAGGAGTGTCCGATGGTTGAGTTGGGTTGCTGGGCTTCACCCAGCCCTCAGGCCCCTCCTCACCCTCCTCACAGCTGATGTGCTGCCAGCAGCCGGTTTGTTGGTCAGGGGCTGGAATGTGCAGGATGATCAGGGAACAGTAAAGTATAAAGGGAATTTAGCAATTGAACGCATCTGGGACCTTTCAGATTTACATTAATTTATGTGCTAGTGTGATATACACACCACGCATAAATGCACTCTGTGTTTAAAAGGGATTAAATGGTTAAGTTCAAAATTCCTTGTGTGCTGAGCATGTTCTACATGGTTTATAGCTATAAGCATGCAAATGGTTTGCTTACAAAATTGATTTATATGTTCATTTATGTTCTTGAATATTGAGAACAGGCAAGGAATTAGCAGTGTTGCATGAGCTGCACTAGCACATTTTTCACCTTATAAGGAGAATTGCCTGCCACTTATCAAGCAGGGTCAGATTTGCTGTTACTGTCACATTCCTTAAAGTTGGAAGAAATCGCATTTCTCTGACTAAAGAGGCAACTCATAAGCTTATGGTTTTGTAGTTTGAATGCTGGATTCTTTTTTATTTTTTTTTTATCCAGTAATTATTGGGATGGGCAGTGTTTATTCAAAAAAATAGCAGCGTGCAAATTTTCGCTGCTGTGTTGCAGAGTTCATTCCTCAGCTCGGGTGGAGAAACTTAGATGCTTGCAAGGGAAAGTATGTTTCTGTTCGGAGTCGCCTGGAGTTCCCTCTGGCTGGCTCTGCTGGTCCTGAGAACACAACAGGAAGGAAGGTCTTGGGAAATGAAGGAAAAGGTCTGCAAATCATGTACGCATGGTATTTAAGGGGGTGGGAGACCTTATTGCTTTGTGTTGTCTTTATTCCTGGTAGAGTTGCTAGTGTTAGAAGCAGCTTTTTCATGGACTTGTTTAGACACTGACAGCTGATGGCTGTGAAGTCATCGACCTGCTGTGGAAATAGCTATGTTAGAAATTCATCATTTGTGTGCAGGTTAAATAAGTGGAAAAAATAGAAAGAGGAAAATGAATCAGTCACTGGTGTCTCAGATTAGAGAAGCTGGGCAGAAGACTGAAAAAATACTTGAAAGATTAAGAAGGTGATGATGATAAAATTTAATTTCACACTATTGTAAGAGAATGACATAGAAGTGCCACTGAAGTCTATATTCACTGAAATACTTGAATTTGGATACATCAGTATCAAGTGTGATTTAACTAAGCCTTTAAAATTTAAAAAAGGAATGCTTTTTGTCTGAAATATTCCTGGGATTGTGACATTCAGCAGGGCAGTAAGTCTTGCCTACTGCTACATCTTGTCTTTTGTGGTACATAGATCATTATAAAGCTTGAGAGTGTGTGCTTCACCACTCCTGTGTCTTGATTTTGTGATTGTAGAGATTTTTCTGTGGTTCTACCTGGGAAATAAAATACTTTAAAATGGTTCTCATTAGGTGCAATGATTAGAAAACCTGGCTTGAAATTGCTGTTGTTGATTTCACTTTCATGCAGATCTGGAAGAGTTAACTGGAAAGTGATACTCAGGTTTTTCTTGCTCCATAAAGGCAATGTTGGCTGTATTTTTTTGAATAATAAGACGTAAGGAAGAATTCATGAGCCTAGAAACATTTGAAGCCAACAGAAATAAAAGAGTAGTTTATACGGCTAAATACTTTGAAAAACCAACATTTGAAATATTTAGCAGAGTGGTTGCATTGAAGTATTCCTGCAGTTTTGAGGGGATAGGGCAAAAGATACATATTTTTATTTTCAGTTTGCTTGTTTGTGGTTTTCCCATTCTTCCTCTTTTATGGCTCACCAGAAAAGAACCAGATTTCTTATCGTGTATAAGAGACCTTAAAGTACATATATTTATTTTTAGGACTCCACCCTTGGGCTTTGGATTTTGTGAGCAGCTATTTCAGTAAATTTACATCTATATGGGGAAACTGGCAAATTGAATACTGTGCAAATCCACGTTTTATTATAGAAGGTAAATGATATCATAAGAAAGCCAAGTAAAAAAGATTGCATTTTTGTTTGCTACTAAGGGAATGATGAATGCTTCCTGCTGGCTTTTGCACCCTGCAATTGGAGATTCTGGCATGCAAACGGTTTAAATAATGCTAGGTTTTTGTGACTGGTTGGCGCTGTATAATACTGGAACTGGGGTGACTTAAATATACAGAGTGTTGGCCAATCCCGAAGTCCTTTCTCAGGCAGAACACCCACTGAAATCACATTTAAGTGTCGTCAGTGGAAGCTTTGCCAAAGAAATCACTATGGATTTGACCCCAAAGTTATTACTACTAAATTTCATATGTAAGCCTTTCATTACTGTTTTTTAAGAATGGAGTACTTAAATGAATCCTGGAATTCATTATAACTTTAAAGTTTTTACCGGGGTATTGGCCTCTTAAACTATATTTCCATTGAAAAAAAAAATCATCCTCTTTGTTTTTGTTTTTGTTTTTGTTTTTGTTTTTGTTTTTGTTTTTGTTTTTGTTTTTGTTTTTGTTTTTGTTTTTGTTTTTGTTTTTGTTTTTGTTTTTGTTTTTGTTTTTGTTTTTGTTTTTGTTTTTGTTTTTTTTTTTTTTGTTTTGTTTTGTGGTTTTTCTTTTTTCTTTTTTCTTTTTTGGTTGTTTCTCAAGAAAAGGTAGGAAAGATACTCTGTGGTTCAGATTTGTTTTGCCTCAACCATACAGTCTACTGAGGTGCCTAAATTAGGAATTTGGACTTACAGCCAATTAGTGTATGATGTAGAGAGGATCATATCCAGAGGGGATTTTGCTCAATGTCTTCTGGCTGTGACCCCCACCCATCCACTCCATTAGCCCTGTGGGTGGTGTAGGATGCACTGATTTAGGAACCCAGAGGAATGTGATTGGTAGGTAAAGGACCTGCTGTGATTAGTGATAAAAGCCATGTGTAGTTAGTTTCAAAATTCATTTTTAGGAGTTAGCAGGTAGATTTTTTAATTATTATTGATTTTTTTTTTTTTTTGCATGGATGATGAGGATTGGCAGTAGAGTTGTGTCCTTTAGTATAGAAGATCCGTGTTGCAGTAGGACCCTTGCGAGTTCTCCAGTCTCTCTTGCTGTCTTGTACACTTTGTGTCACTGGCTTTGGTCCCTCAGGCTGCAGGTTTCACATTGGATTTTGTGAAGTGTTTTGTGAGTCATTATGTGGATGAATGGATTATATTGTCCACAGACCCTTTGGACCAGATGTCTGCAATGCCTGGCTGCTTGTAGCAGGACTGTCTGAACCAGGTGGTCTCTGCCTGGCCTTGGAACCCAGGAGAGGGATTTTCAGCACAGAACTCTGCATGTTTTATACTTCATATTGCTGAAATTGCAGTAATCCTGCCTTCCTCTGTTTAAAATATTGAAATAACAACAGCAAAAAGGGTGGGCCATTAGTGTTTTAAAGCTGTTTAAATATGCCTTCACATTTCCAACTGCATAATATTATATAAAATATGGTAGAGAGAGGTGGTAGGACTACATTTAAGCATACCTTCCTTATTCTAACATCATATTTTCACCTGTGTTTAGTTCTTGCCAGCCTTCAGTGATTCATACAAAAAATTTCCACAGGATATTTATTCTTTAGGCTGAAACTTTTTTGGAAAGGTTTTCAATGGAAGAACTCCCAACTGTTTTTAAAAGAATGCATTACAGAAAATTAGAGAGGTTTGTCAACTTTATTTAGGCAGGCATTCCTTCAAAGAGTTGTTATACCTTTGGGGAGTGTGTGTGTTGGGGGGGGAGTCAGGATGCTCTGTGTAGCACCATGGAATTAACCCAGATTTACCAATCTATGAGGGTTGGTGAAAACTGTTAATCTGCACGTGCTCGCAAGAGCAGGTTAGAGGCTTGCTGATAAAATCTTCTAATATTTTCACTTTACAAAACATGCTTCAACCCCACCAGCCTCTGTCTGTGCCTGGGGTGATGAAAATGATGGGTGGTATTGAGCACCCGGCTGGGTAGCTCCATGGTTCCTGCTGCCTCTGCTTTATCATATTCTCCAATTTGGGTGTTTAATTGTCTTCCAAATTCAGTAAAGCTTCATGCCAAGGCATAACAGAGATAATAATTGAAAAGCAGATGACATTACTACTGTTTTACTAGTCATCATTCACACAGTTAATTTCCGATGAAGCTGGGAGTACAATTTTTACTGTGGTCCATATCTTTCTGCTCTCAGGGGTGCCTAGGATGAGAGGTGTGATGACTAAAGTTTGTGAGCAACTATCTGAGTTGTAACTCAAACCACGACACAAGGTTTGAAAAATAATTTTGTTGTCTTCCTTTTCTTTCTCTGAGATTGCAGAGAGGCTCTAGTACTGCCAGGTGTTAGAAATTTACTGATGATTCTTTGGTATTTTAATGTCACAACTGTTGTGAGACCTGACTGCTATAGAGTGGATGGATCTATGTATTGTATTTAAAAATAAGTGAGCATGAAAATGCTACTGGTTTGTTTTATGAAGTTTGAAATAAACCCACAAAAACAAGAATATAATGGATATTATCTTTAAGCTATTGAAGAAATCAGGATAACACAGGTTGATGACTTGAGGATGATGGCAAGACTGAGATCAGGTCTGAGTCATTCTACAGCATGAGAATTCTGCTTCTGCTGTGTCAACATTGCTTCAGTCAGGATCTAAGGGCTTCACATAGTTTGGGTTCTGTACTCTCACGTTCCTCTTGTTCTTTCACATTTATGATGGCATTGATAATTCTTGCTTGTCCTTAAGCCCTTTCAAAACACTAATCTTGCTCAGAAGATGCAAAATACCCTCCTCCTTTAGATTTTGCTTTCTCTGTTATGATTCCTGAAAGGCACCAGAAGCTTTTCTGGAAGGGAAAGTTTATTTTTGGACAGGTGAAGTGGAAAGGGAGAGGAAAGCAATTGCCATCCTCTAGTGTGGGCCAAGATAGTGGGCTAAGAAATAGTTTAGGATTGCAACAAACAGTAACTGCTTGCTGAGTATAAATGACTAGGCTGTCTTTACGATCTTTCTGCTAATCTGTCGTGTGAACTATGATGAAGAATAATGTTTTGTCACCTTTCAGATTTGTGTTCACATTTCACATCCAAAGCTGAATCTTCTAATGGATGTCCTAGCAACCTGCAGCAGTCATGATAAACCACTTAGCCTGAATAGGCTGAAAATGCTATTAGGATATTCTGTAAGAATTGTTCCTTGGCACTAAGATTGCCTATCTCTAAGCATGCTCCCACCAACAAAATACCACTAATTAAAACACATGCGAGTGGAAACGTTATCATCAGTGTCAACTTTATGCTCTTAATTTTGAAAAATATCATAATCGTTAACTAAAAAAAAAAAAGCATAATCATTAACTAAAACAATTAAGCAGTTCAAGACTCTGTGTTATAAAATCTTAGATAAGACTTAATCAGTGTGGCAAATTACAGGTTTGTCTGCCTGGCAACTGAAGTTAATGGTGGGTGAGTTCCCAGGGATTTTGGGTGCCGAGGTAAGAAGGAACTCCAGTGTATCACTTAAATATTTATCTTGATGTGCTGAATTTTTTACGAACATATTTAAGTAAAACGACAGAATTTTGGCCTGTATCTCAGGTTAATATTTTGAAGTCTTTTTTTCCCCCCACCATTTTTATTGCTTTTAATCAGTTACAAATGTCTGGTGAAAATGCAGAATTAAAATACCAAGACATTTTCACATGCATGACATAAGGTACTAAAAAATTGCACAAGATGAATGTGCTAGAAAAGGGAAAATAAAGTACTTGGAAAAATACAAGCTGATGCAGTATATCCTGAAGCATTTCTTACAGCATGGTGTCTGTAAAATATAGATACCTAAGTAATAAATTTGGTATCTACCACCAAATGTAAACAATGACCTCTTGCTACTTTCATGGAAATCTGAGTCTCACCTTTCTATGTAAAACTCTGGGGTTTTTTTCTTTCTTTGTTACCTTCTTGGAGAACTTCCTGCAAAAGGTTTTAATTTCTTTTAAAATTTTCCTTAGAAAATGAAGAATGTTTTGGTTGGTTGTGGTTGTTTGGTTGGTTGGGTTTCTGTGTGTGTGTGCTTGTTTGTTGTGGTGGTGGTTAGTTGTATTTTTGGTGTGTGTGTCTGTGTGGTGTTCTGTTTGGTTTTTTTTTGGTCCTGAATGGGATTACCATTTGTGGGACTTTCCAAGTGTACTCAGCCTGAGTTCAGACAGAGAATAGTGTCGCTGTTGCTTTAAACCCACAGCATTGCTTTATATAGATGTGGCCTGGTTTATAGTGTTGTTTTAAATACACAGTAAGAGAGTTCATCTCCATTACAGAAAAGGTTTATGACTGATCTCTGCCTAGCTAGGAATGTTTATTTCCTTAAATTGCTTCACTGCAAAAATGTTTTGAAATTGAGAGTCCCAAGCTGGTGATGGGGCCTTGCTTGTACTCTCTGCACATCTGATTCCTTCATGCTAGGAAGCTGTTGTTTTGTGATGGACCTCATGTACATCAGGCTCAGTTCGGGTGTTTCTGTATCCCTTCCCTGTCAGTCACCCTCTTTTTAAGTCTGCATCATTGAACTGATTTATGGGTGTTGGCAAGACCATCAGAAGCCTCGGTAAGATCTAGTTATTGGTGTATGTCCTTTGCAATAACATAGGCTTATTTTCTTCATAACTTATTAATGATGAAATAACCTTGAAATAAACCTTTTTAGAAAAAGACTTTCCACCAATGATCTAGGATCAGCATTTTGACTTGACTTTGCTCATGACATGTATTTATTATGTATAAAGTTGACAGAGACCAATGGAAAAATCCTTTCTAACCATGTACCAGGAGTTCTGCTGGGCTGCGGTGTGCCCTGTGTGGTGGCTTGTGCTTTGAAAGTCAATAAATAATGCCAAGTATGGAGAGAAGCATACACAGAAGAAGAGATGATATAAAGCATGTAATTTAAAATGTGAAAGAGAAAGCTTTGCTCCTCCCTCATTGCCCTGCTTACCCTGGGTGTCCAGTCTGCCCCATGTCTGCCTCCTTATGTCATTTTCTGGTGACCAGGAGAAGGATTGGGCTGCTCCTGTACACAAATCTGAGTCACCAATCTACCTGCCAGCCTGCAGGAGACCTTTATGGACAAGGGGAGGTGAAGCCAGAGCATTATTTGCTTGAAATCACCTGGGGATCAGTCATTCCATCCCTAGATCTGTGGGGAGGAGATTGCCCTGAGACCAAGTGGAAGGCTGTGGGCAAGGAGAAGGTTATGCTGTGGGGATGCTTTCTATTCATATGTAGAGACCAGGAGGGGTGTTTCATGGAAAGAGAAAAGTTAGTTAGTCCGTCTTGCTGTTCAGAGCATCAGCAGAGTTGTGATCTTAAGGGCAAGTGAAGCATGAACTTTACCAAACTAAGAGCAGTGTGACTTGTGGTGCACAGATATTAGAGGAAGACTTACCCATTTTTCAGGTGTAAAAGCTGATGATCAGGCTGTAGGCCAGCCTGTGGCTGGAGAAATTATCACAAGAGCTTAAAAAGGAGTGAGGAAACCTTTAAATAAGGTTTTCTCTTTTATTATCTTCCTAGGTGGGACACTGAAACCACTTGCGGGATGGGAGTATACCTGTTTTCAGTTGTGGTATGTATGTAATGCTGTGTACGTTCCCGTCAAGTATCAGCGTCGTCCCTCATTGCTTGTCTGAGCCAACGAGTTCACTACTGCAGTTCTTTGGCAGGGCTTTGGAAATACACACTGAACCTCCGGCCTCTGTTTGTTTATTTTGTAAAAACGGTAGTTAAAAAAGAAAAATCAAATAGATGGCTATGAAATCCAAGGCAAGAACATGTGAGACTTCCTAGAGAGTAAAGTAAAATAAAAAATATCTTAGCAGTTTAGCACTGAAAGTTTTGGTGTTTTTTTTTTTTCTTTTTTTTTTTTTTTTGAAGTTGAATAGTGAGGAAAGCGGTTTAATGCAGAACTAATTAATGCACATTTGTCTGGGGTGGAGTGATCTCTGTTTGGTGACACCTTCTCCAGAGTAACTCAAGTGAATTAATCAATGATTATCTTTTTAATTAAACTGCTGAATAAGGAGTTAGAAGCTTTAGATAGTGAACATTAGTTTTGTGTAGAATCAGTGAATTAAAGATGAGTAATGTTCACAAGATGTTCTTTTTTCTCACAGGATCAGTTAAAGTTTAGGAAAAAGATTGGCACTTTTGTTCATGTGCTGCCTCTGAAATGTGAATCAACAAAAACTTAAAAAATACTTTCAAGTGTTCTGAAAATAGCAGGAAAGGTGCGGAAAGAAATGCCTTGGATCATCCCAGACATGCACACCTGCTTGGCTCAGTTCAGCATCAGACTGAGCAGTAGGGTAGATCCTGAAACTCTGCTTGGGAATGTGACGTTTCCAGAAACAAGCACCCAGGCACAGGGAAGTGAAGCCCAGCTCTTCTTGTGCAGTTGGTTTCTGCCTTTGTGGCTGAACTGCACACTAGCACAGCCCTGCCTGTGTGGGCAGCCTGTACCGATGTACTTGGTAAATGGTCCCTGCCTGCAGACCTCTGAGTGTGCTGCTCGTGAGCAAAGCAGGTGCTCTGTACATCACTTAGCAGCCTGGACTCAGAGCAATTGTGCTGTTGCTTATACTGAGTGTGTGTGTCTAGTACATTGGTGCATTTAGAGTTGTTTGATGGGGCTGGAAAAGTTGTGGGATATTTATTTTTTTATTTTTTCTATAAGCAGGAGCCGCTTTCTGTGGTATCACATCTGATCTACAGACTATTTCTAAGTTTATTCAGGGGAAAGGAGAGAGGCAGAAATCCAAAGAAGCTATGTGCAGGAAGCGGATGGACTATTGCAAAAATCTACAACAGCTGCTAGAGGCTGTTCGTTGGTTGCTGGTTGAGAATGGATGGCACAGAAGGAGTTAAAAAATCTCTGATGATCAAGAGGTCAAGTTCTGGATGTAATACTGTGTATAAGCTATCTTGGAGAGCTGTTTGCAGTGCCCTTTGTAGGAGGGCACTGCACTGTCATTATTTTGGCTACAAGCAGCTAACCCTCCAGGGATTTGCATGAACGAGCGTCACCTCTCTACTTCCTTCTTGCCAGACCTGTTGAGGTTTGGTAGCCTCTCATACTTACCTTATGACAGAGGAGATTTATTACTGCTGTAATGAATGGAGGTGTTTGTAGGGTTGTGTTCCTGAATTGCTCAGCACCTGCTCATTGTACACTGGCTTTCACCAGGGGCTATAGTTTGTAGTTAAGATGTCTGGCAACCTAGATAAAAAAACCCAGCCAAACCCAACAGTTGGTGTTTACTCCCTGCTTGTGAAGGTGGCACCTACCCTCAGTTAGTACAGCTCTTCCCAGGTAGCAGTTGAGGAGCTATGGCTGTGACTTGAATGTTGCTATTGATTGTATAATGCATTCACTCTTATGTTACAATCGAGGTGGAAGGGCCCACGATATCTCTGTACTAATGTCTTCGCTGCTGTACCAGATGGTGTTTATTTTTGTGTATCCCCCTATTCATCAGCAAAATGAAAGTGCATGAGAATAATGGCAAACAGAAGTTCTGCTATCATAGCACTTACTATCTAATCTACTCTGATAAGACATTTACAGCTATGCCTACCTATCTGCCCTTAATTGAATGGCAGAGCCTATGGTGTTGTACTTGCCATGTTTAGTGCACAGGATTTTGTCATCGTTAGTATACAGGAGGCTAGAATCTCAGTCTGAGATGTTCAAGGTTTAAGTGACTGATATTTAGTATAGTAGTTCTTTGCTTTTAAACTAGTAAACTATTACATTCGCTTAGTGTCCTACCCTTTTCATTTTTGTAATTTTTTTTTTAATACATGAAAGATTTTTCAGATTGATTCCTTCAGAAGTGCTTTGCCTTTGGCAGAAGTTTGTTGAAAATATTTGCTATTAGTAGACTGGTTTTAGGAAGGGGAAAGAGATGTGTTGTAAGCTGACTGGTGTAAGATGCCTGTTTCCTCCTAGCCTGCTATAAAAAGATACTTGAATGGGTAAAGCTTTGTATGTACGCAGCAGCATCCTACCCTTTATTTGGAGGCCTACAGATTTTCCTTGTCTTAAAGCTTCTTATTCAGGACTGTGCGGATATGGGGAAATAAATGGCTATGACAGAGCTGGCAGAGCATTGCTGGGAAGTTTGTATTCACAGTGGCAAACTTCCTTCAACAATTGACGGGTTGTTTGCAGTGGAGCATCATGACCTCCCTGAGAGGTAGCTTGCTGGGATTGCTGGAAGCATTTTAGAAAATCTGTCCCTCTTCCCTGGCCAGGAGGTTTTCTTTAAGAAAAGGAGAATATTGACCCTTAAAAAGTCTCCCAAGTAAGACCTGACTGGTAGGGAGCTTTTGTATTTGTGTTTGCCATAAATTGGTTCTTTTATATCAAAAATAGTACTCCATCTGCCTGCTATAAACATTGTGCTCTCATTTCTACCTGTTCTTGCCCAGGTTGAAATGTTTTAGCTGTAGACTTGAAAATCTGGGATGACTGAGTGTTGGTGCTGTGAAGTCACCACAGCTGTAATTAGCTAACAGCTAGGTTCTAACTTCATGTCCCCTATAGTTATGGGCCAGCAAAATTCAGGAGAGTCAAGTTTGCCTACGAGGGCAGAGTTTAACTCTACATTGTTGAAATTACATGTATGCACTGACATGGGTCTTGCATTTAGTGTCATACTCTGTTTCCCTCTGTGTCTATGAAACCATTCAGTAAAGAAGCCCTATCTGTGAAGAGTTGGAAATATGGTTCCAGCAGGAGGGGGAAGTGCCTGAGCAGCTCTCTGCAGTGAGCTGGAACGTGGGAAGAAAAAAGCACTTCTCAGGTCAGGGATTTTGCAGTCATGTGGGTGAGAGCAAGCTACTGTCCAAGTCTTCTGAGTCATAGTTGCTGGTGTTTGGAACTGGGTACCATGGTGAAGGAAGTGCTGGGTCTGTTTGAGGAGTGGATCCATGCTGTGCCATTGTGTAGGAAAAGTAAGGATGACAAATAATACACGTCAGGCACAGTTGAAGTGCTATGAACTTTGCAACAGAAGGGACACGTGACACATGGGTCATGGCAGTGTTATCTGAACTCCATCATGTGGCACTCGCACCCCTGCCCTGCAGCACTTGTCTCCGTCTCTTACAGTGGCAATGAAGAGGGTTTTGGTGGTCCATGCTCTAAATGTTCTGTGTGTATCAATACATACCCTCCCCGACCAGCAAGGCAAGTCTCTCTTTGGTATTTGGAACTTTACAAGTGGGTTTATGGTAACAACTAAGAAAAATATTACTTACACTTTATTACTCATGTTTCCTCTTGGGTGTAACTTGCACCCTGATACCACTCTTTATTTTGCTGGCCCCTTGTTAATTTGTCCATTTTGTATGATAGCTCTGCAGCTTGTATTATTTGCTGGTTTGTTTGGTTTGTTTTGTTTTGTTTAATGGGATAGCCTTTGGTTTTGGTGAAGTCAGTTTGGGACTTTAATTCTAATGAGTAATCTTATGAAAAGAAAACTTCTGGTACTATGTTGCCCTGTTTGTATGCTTGACAAATTTACATGGAGGAGTAAACCCTAGTTTCTCCTTTACTTGTTTACATGTAACATTATAGTTAAGAATCTATTTTGTTTTGTACTAACTCCATCAGTGGGCTTTTCAGTAAGATCAGCCTTCTGAAACATGAGTGCAGTCAAATTCTTGTGTTAGCTTTAATTCTGTGGTATGTCAGTTTAACTGTTGTAGAAATAGGGATATTTTTCTGACAAGGTGCTGTGTGCCATGAAGAAGCTGTTGAAAATCATCTGTGCCAATTTAAACATTACATAAAATATTGTAATATAGTCTGACACTTTGCAGTGTGAAAACGACACACTTTGTAGAGCATGAAATTCTCTGTGCCAGCTTTTGAGAGCTCAGTTCGACACTGTGTCTTTAGTCTATTTACATTGAACAAAAAGAGTGTCTCTGTCTTCTATCTTACCATTTTCAGGTGGTGTGGGCAGAAGAGCAGCTGGTTATATTACCTTGCTTAAAAGCAGTAGTTGGCTTTTCAGAGCCTGGCTCAACTGGTGCAAGAAAGCTTCCATGGGAAATCTTTGTAGCTGACATGCAGTGATTTTGCAGAGCTTTTGTCTGGCATTTGATAGCCTGTTTGAGCCTGGGATGCAAGAAGCTTTAAATAAGAACATGCAGGAATGGACCTGAAGGTGCTCTTGCACGGATTACAGTCCTGTGCTGGTGCAGGCAGTGTTCACGGTTGGTGCCACCGCTGTAGAAAAGTGATGTGATGGTGCTGGCCTGTTTCAAGCCACCTGTCCTGTTTGTGTATTTCCCAGCCGGAGATCTGGACAGCTTGAAGCACGTGCTTATAATGTGTTGAATTACTGGTTTCTAATTTCCCTTTGTATATAGAAAGAGATTTTTAGCTGCTGCGCATGAGCAGTCCACGCAGAACACCTAAGTGAGGTATGAATTGAGTTGGAGGTGTTTCTACCTGCTTTTTTTTTTTTTTCATGAAAGTTCTTAGCTATGCATGGGAGAGGTTGATGATTTACTTGGCAGTGGTTCAGAAATAAATTTTTTTCTAATGTATCTAGGGATGCATGTTAACAAAACAGTTTTTGTTTTTCAGATTGCCAGTGCTCTGAAAATAGAGGCTTCCAGCAAAAAATTCTTCAGCTAGTGAAGTGGCAAGGGCAGCGTTAAGAATACACCCCATCCTCCCTCAGTGCTTTCACTCCAGGATGCAGAGGAAAACAAGGCACGCAGAGAGCAAATAAATTATGCAAGGTTTGTTTGTTTTTATTTTGTCAGTTTGTTTAATTCTGAATGTATACATTGGGTTCTGAAACAGTTATAGGCCAAGATCCAGATATAACCAGCTTAAAATGTCTTTATTCTCTGGGTCTTAATGTTTCATATTGGCTAGGTGCCTTTGAGGTTTTAGAGTCAACCAATAGTGAACACCAGCACTGGGGGAAGTGTAGGCTATCAGAATTGTTTCTCTGAAGGCATTCATCCAGCTCTTAATGCTTCTGACTTCAAAATAGGTTGTATTTACAAAACTTCAGCCCAGACAAGCATCCAAGTCTGTAAATAGCATAGATGCAGTTTTCTATACTTAAGGAGGGAGAAGGAGGGGTTTAGGATTTTTCCTGCCCAGCTATTAAGAGTGTTATGATGTGGTAGATGTCAGCCTATTAAAGGAGAGGGAATGGATGAGCAGTTTATGGTGTAGACTGCATCGTTCCAGAATTAGACAGAAAATTACCAGTAAAGAGATGCCTTACTCCTGATGTCTCACTGTCCCCAAAGGACAGAGTGGTGTTACAAGTTTAGTTCTGGTGATCATCAGATATCATTCTGCTGTAGTCACAAATCTCATGCACGGCAGATGAGACACACACGTATGTTTTCGTTGAGGGTTTGAAAGACCTGGTGCAACTGAGTTTATGGGAGGGCAAATTTCCTCCACCCCCTTTAGTTTTGTCATCTGAAATAAAGGGGTTGTTTTAGAGATTTTAAAAAGACTTAATCATGATATTTTATAAAAGGGTGATGAGAGTGTTTATTCAACTTTTCATTATTTTTAATTGCCTCGGCATTGTTTGCCATTATTAATAGAAGAAACCCCACACTGTTGTCAGTACTGTGCTATCTACTATACCGTGTATGCCACTAGTTAACACAAAATGCAGATGCATTAGGGCTTTGTAGTAGGAATCCCCTGCGCAGTCCTGGCAAAGCCACCTTTTAGGAAGTTTAGGCCTATGGGAATTTCTGGACATAACAAAGTCCTGAGGAGCAGGGTTGGACCTCAGTGCATCCAGTTCATCCTCATTCCCCAGGAGTTTGTGTGGCACAATTGTAAACACTTAAACACTGGTGAGGCTGCAGTTACAGAGGGATTTGGTTTGGATAGTTTGGATAGCAAAATTGTGCTTAATAACCAAGTGAACTCGCCAAGTTGCTCCCCCCCCCGCCTGACACACACCAGGCAGGTCACTCTTAGAAATGTTTATTTTTTAACTGTTTGAATTTCAAATAACAATTATATATATATATAAAGTTTATTTTGTAATCCACTCATCTCTTTAAAAATCAGTGGAACATTACTACATTAGGTAATGACTCTAAAATTCTGCCACTAGAAAGGAATTTAAGGCACCAATGCCACAGAAGTCAATATGCAGAAGTTCTGCATATGCAGAAGTTCTGCAATTGCTGTTGTTTGGTTAGCACAGAATTTGACCCATTCTTTCCTAAACCAGGTTATTTTTAATGCTATCTTGAACACTCAGGATATATTATAAAATGAAAATGGATTTGCAGGGGTGATCAGTATCACGTTGAACATGATCACAACAGTCTAGAAGCTTTTCTAAATTTTGAACTATTCCTTCCTCAAAGAGGTAAGTTAATAGAAACAAAAAAAAACCCAAAATACTTAACATCTAACTGATTTTGATAAGAGAACAGCTGTGATGCAGTGATTGATAACAACTAGACTTAACTGTTCTGGTGTGTTGTGCCGTGCTCTATTGCCTCAGGTTAAGTGTCACTGAGATTTTGTGCAGTGGAGCACTCATACAAATTTTTAATTTGCCATGTTAATCAGTCCTTTTGGGACTTTGGCATTTGTGGTGGTTTGGGTTTTGTTATTTGTTTTGTTTTGTTTTGGGTTTTTTTTAGTAGTTTGTTTTTTGGTGGTGGTTGTTTTGTTTTCTTTGATCTGTTATTGGTAAAAGGAAATATTTGACCCGATTCTAAAATTTAAAGAGACTAACATCTATTGGGGCATTGGATCCCACAACCATCAGAGCCTGCTGGTGGATTTTGCTGTGTTTCAGTGCTGGGGGGGTTATGTGCACTGTTTATTACCTTGTAAGTTCTTCAGCTTTTTATCCATCAGTATGTTTTGTTTCATCTTGATTGTGATCATGTGTGGCTTTCCAGAAGGCAGTGAAAACCCGGGGCAAGTTTGTCAGTGGAGGAAGGTGGATTTGAGAACCATGTGAAGACATGGAAGATAAAATTAAGGCATGCAGATTCCTAATGATAAAAATACCAAGAGCATACTAAAATTATAAAGCAGTGTGGTGCATTAAAGCATTCATTTGCATGTTGGCTAAGGCGTAGCTGCATTTTTGGACAATCCCTTTAATTCTGCACTTTTAATTACCTGCTGACCGGTTCCTGGGGTGGAAGCAGCAGGAGCTGCGCCTGCAGCAGTTCCCTGACGTAGTGGTTTCTTTCAGACAGGGCAATGGAATTCCTAAGGTTACTTTGAAACCTGGGGTCTCCTGCTGTAGACCAGCAGACTGACTTGAACAGGAATCTAATTAAAAAGTCCAAGATACTGATTTAAGATCACAAGTGCCATCTGTTCAATTTTACAACCTGAAATTATGCAGTGACTCGCAGTAATAAGGGTGATAGTTCCTGCATTTATGTTGCAGCTAAATTTTGTTGCAGCACCTGGCCCATACAGGCAGAGTTGTGCAGACCCTGTTAGTGTTAATAACCACTTGGACTTCATTAAGTATTCCATCAAAGTATGTTCTGGAAATAGATGTAGTTTAAAACTTAATCTCAAGAGGAGGGCATTGATACCCTGCAGTCCCTGTGCTGATTTACCAGCTTAGAATGGGCTTGGAAGTGTCAGCACATGCTGGGCTCTGAGAAGCTACCAGGCAAGGCTCACTTCCTTGGGCTCTTCAAGAGTTAGCTCTTCCTGTCTGAATGGAACTCCTGCTGGATGGAGGCATGTGGATCATTCCTTTTGCAGGGTGGTGGGCTCTGGTTCCCCAAGTCTGAGGGCTTCTCGTTCGCGTGACTGAAGAACCTGCTTGTTGCATGTAGGCTTCAAAGTGTGTCTCTGCCTTTGGGCTCAGACCAATCAGAAGGTATAAGCATGGTTGCCCATAGGACACACTGACTCTCAAGTTGCTCGGGTGAGTGATTTATTGTGCATGTGCAAGGTACAGAAAACATGAGTCAGGAATAGGGCTGGTTAACATGACATACGGATGTCTTGAAGGTGATAAGAGTGAAGTACCTATTGGTATCTGTTCATGCTGGAACGTCAGTGCTAGTATAGGTTGAGGAAGATAGACACACAGTTTTTCAGAAGACCCTCTTCTCAATCAAAGCTAATGTATGATTGAGATCTAGGTCACAGTGTGCTTGCTTTAATAGTATAGTTTAATTATGGCCCAGCACTGCTGGCATATGCAGTAAGACTGTGGTTGATTGCGCGAGAAAATGCCAAGCAAAAGTTTGTAGACCCAAGTTGTTGGGGGGGAAAAGCCCCACAAATTTGTGATGGAATGATCAGGAAACTAAGCAAATGTGAGGAAAAGAATAAGTGCTGCTTCCTTCACCTAAGCCACAGAACAGAGCAATCCTAAAAACTCTTTCAGTAACATGCATTTTTGGTGCCAACAGTGTCCATTTAAACTTACATGAAATAAAATAGGGACATGGCAGAAAGGAGCTTTGCAGCTATTTGGGCAAACCCCCGTGACTGACATTCAGGTATAGTGTACAAGAGGAAAAGTGCAAAAAAGGCTGAGAAAGCAGAAGAAAATCTCATTCTAGTGAGAGAAGCCTTGTGGACGATCTTTCAGGCTCTGTATTCACAAAACAGTTTCTTGTTGACAGGCAACAATGGATAAACTCAGTAAAACTGAGTTACTGATTTCCTCAAATCAGTCTGGTGTATGTATTTTTTTCAGAAGAAATATTTTTTTCATAGAAGGAATATATAAGACCCCAAAGACTTCAAATTGAGATAGGAATATTATCTCCAAAGCTGGCTAGCTGTAGTTACTGACTGCCCTAATTTTATAGTCATACATCAATTTCCCCATTGCCTTGGTGTGCTCTGTCACAACCTTGTTCACTGCCCCACAGTTTAACTGCACCAGCAGCAAAGATCGTCAGCCTTACTAAAGACAACACTGAAAGGTTAGACGTGTCTGACAAAGTTTAATGATGCTACCTTCCAGTCACAGGTCAGCCCTCCCTGTTACGTATGTACAGTATGACAATTATAAGCTGGCACTGCTGGCAAGATGCTGAGGTGAAAGTGACATCTTTCCCCATGGAGCTGTTGGGGTGTGCCGTGGGAAGGGAATGCAACTTCCCTGGGAGAGCACAGAGTGCTGACCTGTGGCCCTGCTGGGATAACTACCAGCAAGAGCTGTGTGGCCAGCAAGAGGTAGTTTGTCTCTTGTTCTCGAGAGCTCACCTGCCTTTTGCTGTAACATGAGGTGGCAGAGGATTGCTACGTGTAGGTAAGTGCAGCTGATATGCAGTGAGCATCACACCAGGTTTTTCCTGGTCTGCATGGCCATGCCTTGAGCAGAAATGGTGATGCTCTGTGTGTCAGCCTGGGAGCAGAAGGAGTATTTGTGTTTATATTTCTCCAAGACACATTTTAACTGAGCTCACTGTCAGTCAGGTTCACTGTTCCCCCTCCCAAGCCTTACCATCATCACTAAGTGACTATGGACATCCCTGCTCATGGCTCTGCCAGCTGCCGAGTTTGTCTGCTCAGAGATGTACTTTCCAGCTGAGGATGTACCCTCATTTCTGCTCCCTCTTTCCAATATCCTATGAAACTTTACAGCATGGTCTACTGTTCTACTGTCTTCTGCCTTTTTATGTTGAAGATGTCTTTTTATTTTTCTGTTCTTAAAATTATATACATCCAATGTTCCCTACAGTCTTCAGCTGGATTTACATAAAGAGCAAATCTCTTCAAAAACATATTACACTTTTTTTTTGGGAATGACATATTTCAGAATAATTGATTGTGTAATAAATGATCCTGGAAATGATCCAAAGAAAATGATGGGTAATGGATATTGAGTGTCCTCTTTTCAAAACAGTGTCAGTGTTTCTGACACTGTGCCTTGCACAGCCGTGGATATTTTATAAAAGCACTGTGGACAATATTAAAAAGAAATTTTGGGGAATTTTTTTCTCTCTAAAAGACAACACTTAAGAAAATGTTTCCTCTTCATATTTGCTGTTGCAAGCAAACTTAGTGCTTAGTCTGGTCCATATGTTGCATACATTTACGTGACCAGAAATTTTAATTACTAGTCTGACCTGTTGGCATTTAAAAAATAATTATTGAAGTAACTGTACAAAACAGGTGTGCTGAATTAGAGACTTTAATAAAAATAATTATAAAATAAAATAATAATTCAATAGTTCTGGAGTTCAGTGCACTTCCCTGTAGAAATACTAATGTGGTAGACATTCCTAAAAGGCTGCAGACAAGCAGATGGGCCAGTAAATGTAGCCTCAGCTCATTCATTAAGGTCTTGTGTGAAAGCTCTGCTTTTCATATCCTGATACACTTGCCATGTAGGTTGCCCCAGAAGTGAGTAGCTTGTATGTCAGTAACAGCTGTTGTTAAGAGTCCCGTATCTTATGACAGACATTTGGCCCGTAGGTATATTTTTCCCTTTGGGCCTACCAAGCCATTTGATTTCCAGAAATGTTCTTCCTTTGAAGTCTCTGCAGTATATATGAGAAGGTGACAATATAATTGCAAAACTCTTTCACTGGGTGATGGAGTGGAATTTGGTTGGAAACCAAATGATGCCACCCCCTTTCCTGCATCGCTGATAAGGGATCTTGCACATTGAGTGCTGAGGAACTTCCCTCTAACCTTAAAAAAACAAAACCGAAAGAAACCCACCCAAGTTTTAGGAAGCACACTGCTCTGGACTGAGTCACTGCATAACTTAGATTAAATGTTGCATATCTTTGTAAGAGGTGATGTGTTGTGTTTTGCTGGGCACAAAATGGTGGAAAGGGTAGGGTGTGGCCAAACCTTATATTGTGGGGACTGATAAATCAGCTACCTAAACACTGAACCTACAGCTTGTTGACTTATCAGAGGGAGGTACAGAAATTTCATGGAAGACCAAAGGCATCAGAAGTATTCATTAAAACAATCCTATTTATTGATTTAGGTCTGTATTTCAAAACTCTTTTTTTACCCTTTTTTGCCTTATGTGTGGGCACAATGAATGAAATTCTGTCGCTGTAGAAGCTAGCGGGAAGTTTGCTATCAGGTTTAATGGGAGCAAGATTTTACCCATGGGGTTTTAAGATGGTTTGAGTGTTTATACAGCATGTGTGTATTTTATGATTCTTTGGCTTGTAGGTAATGGTGAAAATGTTACTTATCTTTTTCAATTACCTAAAGAAAATGATACTTATTTTTACAGTGGGAAGTTTCACCTAGTTACAGCAAATTTTGTGCTGATTTTCTCAAAACTTCCTTTTTTTTTCTGCAGAAAAGGGCATTTTTACTGACAGACTACCTTCCACTTTAAGGCAGAAATTAAAAGTATCCTTTGTCTTTTAAGTTATACAGTAGTAAAACAAGTATTTCTTTTCTGCTTAGCTGACATTCTTTTAGGTATTTCACCAGCTATGTGACCTCAATGAACTTAATGGTAAAATTGCACATAAAATCTTTTAAGAAAAGGATGTCGGTCTCAGAAATATCCAACAGAAAAATCAAACCAAAACAACAACAACAACAACAAAACCAGAAGAATTAGGATTATGGAATGACATGGCGGTTGTTACAATTACTGTCATGAAACAGCTCTGGTAATTTCTCTAGTGGGTATGGAAAAGAAGTTGGAAGAAATAATTACATTTAGCATTTAGTGTAAGTGTAATCTGCTTGCATAGACCTCTCTGGATTGAAATTCACAGAGAATACCTCTGCTTCTTTTTTTTTTTTTTTTTTCCTGGATGCCTCATATTGATTCTTAGCCCAGGACACTGATGTCAGATGTGTTTTTTGGTGTGGTTTGTTTTGATGGTGGTTTGTGTGTGTGTTGGTGGTGGTTTGGTTTGTTGTTGTTGTTAATACCTATTTGCATATGTGGCTTTCATATATTTTAATTTCCATTAAAAGGCTCTATGAAGGGTAAGTAGGAATAGTAGAACATTAAGCAATAATGACATGATAGGCTAAGATATTTCTTTATTTTCTGGCTATTTTTGACTGGTAAAATTTACTTCGATGAAAAGCAATTCTCTGTACTGTGCATTCATTTAATCCCTCATGAGCTATGTCCTATTAAAGTGTTACTGAGTTCATCTGGCTTCCAGGATGTGGTCTTCTGTTGAAAGTTGGCAAACCTGGCTGAAATATGGTCATTTCTTTGTACCTGTTGATATCTTGCTGTTGCTTGAGTAAAGTGCTCTTGAATTCTGGGACTGAATTTTTACTCTATTCACTACTTCATGCTGTAGGAGCTTGTGGGAAGGGAAAGGATGCTTTTGAGTGTTAGTGTGGAATAACATGTGCTAAGGGAATGGTGTCTGAATGGAACTGGGAGTACTTCATCGAACCAGAGTGATAGAGTGGTTTGTGTTAGAAGGGGCTTTTAATGATCATCAAGTCCAACCCACTTGCAGTGAGCAGGGTCATCTTTAACTAGATGTTGCCCTGTCCAACCTGACCTTGAATGTTTCCTGGCATGGAGCATCTACTACTTCTTTGAGCAACCTGTTCCAGTGCTTCACCACCCTCATTGTAAGAAATTTCTTCCTTGTATCTCCCATCCTTTAGTTTAAAAGCATTACCACTTGTGCTATCACTACAGACCCTACAAAAAATTCTATTCACATCTTTTTTATAAGCTCCCTTTCATGAGTGAGACAAATGAGAAGATAAGAGGACTCTGTCACAAGGCTTATGGTGACTTTATCCACATGGCCTTCTTTTCCCCAGCCATTACTTGAGCATTCACCATACATTAATCTTCATCTTTCCTGTTTTCACAGCTGCTGCATGTCCCTTTCCACCTGTCTATAGCCACCGTAGATGAACCATGACAGTACTGGAGTTAATACACAATAAAGCATATTTCCATGTGGCAAATAACTATCTATTCCATATATTGTTGCCTGGTTCATCCTTTTCTCCTCCCAGGACCCAGAAAACGTACTGGAAGAGGGAAGCTTTTTTTGGTGCTTGTTCATTCCTTGTGTCAGCAGCATCTGAGCTGTTTCAGGAGCTCAGCAGATTGCTGCACTAGAGCTTAGGAAATGATTGTAAGATGTCTGTGGTGGTTTATTTCCTGTGTGTCATTTCCTGTGATATTTCTACAGAATAGCCCTTTCTGCTGCACAGACATAAATCACCTGCACTGTAATGCTGCCATAGAAAATGGAGCAGTACCTTACACACGCGATGAGACTGTAGTGCTGTCTAGTAATGCCACTAAATATACTTAATATAGTGGTAGATTTCTGGAAAATCAAGAGTGAATTCCAATGGGAGTAACAAAATAACAGATTTATAGATATTTGTGTCTCATTTTGTGATCAGGCTAAATGTATTTCTGTCTTCTGAAAGGCTTTTGTAACAAGTTGAATTTTTAGCTAATTTACATATCCTCTAGCTTTTTTTACAGGCTGTAATTTCTTTACTGTTATCTTTGTTCTCCCCATAATATTTTTCATTTCTTCTTAAAATAATGTGAATGTAGATCAAAGTATTAGCAAATAGCACTGGATTGGCTGTATACCCAGAATCTCAAAGTCAGTATTTATCCAGACTCTATACAGCCGATTGATTCAAGTGGTTTCAGGTTTTGTGCAAGTCAAGAAGCTATTTATGTGTGTTGGAATAAAAGCCATAGTGTTGAACAAAGTTTTGATTATTCACAAACGTTGGAAATGAAAAGCTATTTGATTTCCAAGGCCTTTGTAGAGTCAGTGAAGGAAGATTTATAGTAAAATCCAGGAGATGAAGGGTGGGTTTCCCAAGTTCTTTGGACTTCATGAGGAAAAACAGAGAAATGAAGTTGACGTTTGTCAATTTTTAAAATTAATGTGTTGCAAGGCCAGAAGTGATCACTGTGATCATGTAGTTTGATTTCTTGAATAACACAGATTGTGTCACTGAAATTCTTTTCTTTCAAAAGAAAAATTAATTCACATGTTTTTGCTTTAAAAAATAAAAGAAAAAAATAGGCTGTAATCCTTGATAGACTGCTTAATGATTACTGTATTTCTGTAATTTCCCCTAAAGCTTGCTTTACTTTTGCTGCTGGTGATCACTGCTGGAGATTGGTTCTCCTAAGTTGACCTTTGAGCCTGACCTACCACGTCCCCTTCCAGGTTCTTGCAGAATGTGATAGAATAAGCACTATATGGTGCTTTATCAGCTGCTGCTTTGGTGTGTGTGTTTTAACAGACAATGCCCAATGTGAAATCCTTTCCTGCTGAACTAAGTGTGCAGCCTACAGGAAAGAAAAGATGCAGCAATAGAATTTGGGACATAGAATAATAAAATGGATTGGGTTGGGAAGGGACCTTAAAGATCATCTAGTTATAATCCCCCTGCCACGTGCAGGGGCATGTTTCACTAGACCAGGCTGCTCAAGACCCCATGCAGCCTGGCCTTGAACACTTTGAAATAGGGGGCATTCACACTTTCTCTGAGCAGCCTGTTCCAGTGCCTCACCACCGTCAAAGTGAAGAATATCTTGTTTATATCTAACCTAAATCTGCTCTCTCCATTTAAAACAGTTACCTCTCATTCTATCACTACATTCCCTAATAAAGAGTCCCTCCCCTTCTTTTCTGTAGGCCCTCTTTAAGTACTACAAGGCTGCTATAAGGTCTCCCTGGAGCATTCTCTTCCCCAGGCTGAAAACTCCAACTCCAGCAGCCTGTCCTAATAGGGGAGGTGGTCCAGCCCCTTGGTCATCTTCCTGGCTCCAACCATTGTAGGTAGCTGTGCCACATCCATACTTTAGCTACCATTCTGCCTGGAGAAGCCCTCTTGTCCATGCACCTATCTCTCTTTTCCCTGTCTTTCCCCTTCTTCCCCCCCACCCTCCACTGAGGGTAACAACAGCACTTGTGGATTTTTAGGTGAAAAGCCCCACTCATTATGACAATATGCACTGTGTAATTGAACGTACTTTGCCAGGCAGTAGCAGGTGGCATTCAGCAGCAAAGACCCTGACTTTTTAACTAGTTATGATAGCAGTAAATTGTAATAATTTCCCTAGACAAAGTCTTGGCGTCACTCAGCACTGTGGGGACTTTATCATCAATGGGATATAAGTCAGCATTCATTCACTGCTACTGGTTGGGGCTTTTTTTTGGTTTGGTGTTTTGTGGGTTTTTTTTTTTTTTTTGTCTTTCCTCTTCTGCCCCTGCCCTTGTCAGCTTTCAGGCGGATTGTCCTACCAGGGCAGAGATGGCAATCTGATTGTATTGCTAAGTGTTGCCTTCTGCAACAACCAGTTCAGATTATTAACGGTCCGGGTCAGAACTATGTCATTAGTTAAAATGTGGAATTTTAAAACCATGGTTTTGTAACTGAAAGGATTTGGAAATCTTAGTTACAGAGTCACTGCTTCTGTCTAGACTGTGGAAAGAAAGAGCAAGTGTTGCACTGTGAAGTGGTAGCTCAATTTTTGGCTAAAAAGTAACCAAATATTCTGTATGTTATCACACAACTGTATGTTGTCACACTTTTTTCTATCTGTTGTGATGTTTTATTCTGTGACACTTGTAGGGCATGCTTTTCAGCCAAATGGAAAAATGCAGACTTAATTTTGATTCTCAGTTGCACCAGTGTGAAAGATACAGGGTGGAGCTGTTGTTTTGCTGGTAAGGATCAAGAAAGCGTCACATGTTCAGAGGACTTTACCGCCTAAATTTAGCAATATAATGTACAAATACACAGTTGGGATATTGATGGAAAGGAAGATGGTAGGTGGATATAATTACAAAATACTATAATGCCTTTATTTGTTCACTTGGATGATGAGACCTGACTTATAATAATCAAATCTCCCTCCTTGCACTTTAGAGAATGAGAGGCTCTCAGACCTTGTGCTGCTGTTGAGTTCCTTCATGAAAATGCATTCAGACATTTTCTGTAAGATAACAGAGCATTTGGAGATGGGCTGTGCAGTACTGGGTGTGTCAGGGAGAAGCAGTGGTCTGGGGTGGGGTTCCTATTGGCAGCCTGTCCCAGGGTCTGCCTGGGTCACCAGATAGCAGCCAGGATCTATTAGAGAAGATGCAAGAAAGGGTGTCCCTCTTGGGGTCCCCCCGCTGTGACACTGGCACTTGTTGGGAAGCCCATTGGAGAGGCTGAGCTGGTGGGAAGATAAACCTCTCTGGAAGGTGAAGTGCCAAAGTATATGAAGAGTAGTCTTTCGGGTGAGCTGTTCTTAATGCCCTTAGAAAAGGGCCTGAGGATGACCTTCTCCCAGGGTCAAGTCTTTCAAGCGGTTGGGGAAAGGTCTGATGTGAAGTGTACAGTGAGGTGAGCAGGGCCAAGCAGGCAGCACCTTGCTCCCCTTGCCTGTTTGCCATGGTTGTGTGATGGTTTGCATCGCCTCTGGTGTCCCTCTGCTCCTCTCAGATGGTGGTTAGGACACATTTGTGCCTGTGCTCTCTATTTTCAGGGCAATAAAAACCCAACAGCTCGTGTGTCTTGGTGTATTTAGCCTGGGAAGATTTTTGGAGGGAGGCAGCTAGCTACAAATAGCTTGATGTTGCAGGGGAAAACTGATCTTGATTTATTGTTTGATTTCAGAGAGTTGGTGTGCTCTCTGCATAATAAATAGTTCCTATTTGCTGCCTCATTTTGTTTTCTTTAAGAAACTGTTACAGTGGAAGATAGCTGTTCAAAGATTACTGAAAGCCAGTTTTGATGCCATGACACAAACAGAATAAACAAATATTGCAGAAGTTGTTGCTCCTGCTAGTCAGGGTGGGCAGAGGAACTTGAAGTCCAAGGATGTGAGTGGGAGAAGCCCACAGAAACCTGGTGGAGGGCAGTACATCCATCTGTCTGTCTCGCAGGCATTGACTCAGATGTCCTCAGTTCTCCTCATATGGGAGACTTGTAGCATGCATCTGTAGCAGAAAATGTTACCCGTATCCTAAAGGCCAGGTCATGAAAGCCAAGTGATATGGCAAGATAAGAGTGTTGAGGAGAGCTGTGCAGTTGTGATTGATGGCACTGTGCAGCAGAAGAGCTCCCCTCTGTCAGGGGCTCAGCCCTGCTTACTGCCCATGTTCCCAGGCAGCCTGCAGCAGAAAGCCACTCGAGGTGAACCAAGTAGGCACAACCCAATCTACTGCATCTCCCCACGTGGATAACTGGATGAATTTTGGGGACTCATTCGTCACCCAGGAGTGGGGCAGCAAGCAGGGAGTGGAGAAGGAGGTGGGGTGGCTGTCAGGGGACAGAGGGAGCAGCTGTGTGTCAAAGAAGGGGGACTTCTGCAGGAGAGGGAGCAGGGCTGGAGAAAAGCTGTTTAGCAGATTACATTTGCTGTGCTGATGTGAGAGTCAGGGAAGATGGGAAGAGGGAGGTAATGGATAAGAAGAGCTAGAAAAAGAATCTGGGAAGTACAGGAAAAAAAACCCACCAAACTAAAACAACAACAACAAAAAAAACCCCAGTGTATAGTTTGTGCTTTATAATTACTTGGTGAGCAAAAGGGCAATGATGAGATTAGTCTGGATGAGAGACAAAGCTTGCACATAATTTGGACAGCTCGATGGCACCCTCTCGTTGCTCAGGGTGCAACATACCTGTATTGCTACACCAGCTTAAGACTATAAAGAGGTGACTTTCATGTAGTAATGCTTATAGGTGCAGATGTTTCTTATCATGGAAAAGGAAGTAGGAGAGTTATTTCAAGGCACACATGATACCCTTATCTGGTGCTCTCCTCTTTTCAATTACTGCAAGATGTGCAACTTTTCACAAAAGAGGAAAGATTAGTTCCAGGAAAAGTAGCAGTTGAAAGTGTCAATTACTATGTTATTGGGGGGGGGGAAAAAACCCAACCAGCATCCTGAAACAACCTCATAGACTAGCTTGTATCTTGTATTTTCATAGTAACAGAGGAGGCATGAATATGTCCTGTCTGCAAGATAACTCAGAAGAGAATAGGTAGTACAAGCACCCAGATATCTCTGGCACTTAGTTAAAAGGGAAGGAATTAGTCTTTGAACTGCCTGGGTCATTCCATTAACTCTATCTGGAACTTGTATTACTGGTTAATTTACTAAGTTAGCTAAGATCAAGAGGACATGAATCCCTCCCCCTTTCCTTGCTGCAGGAGACGCCCAGTGCAGAAGAACTGTTCGGCAGGTGTCCAGGCAGTGCTTTGGCAGGGTTTGGGCTGTGCAGCACAGCCATGTGCTGTTGCTGACTAGGAACAAATACCAGCTCTTGTGAACCATTCAGTCACTGCACAGATGGAGAGTCAAAGTGGAATTTCAGGCTGTCTCCTCCATGGTTGTTTATGGCTTGTAGGGTGTCAGGAAATGCTGCATTATTAATGTTGCTGAGGTTCTTGGATGGTGCCATTTCCACCACTTCAAGAGCCATTGTTCTGGTGTGTGAAGGGCTGCAGAGCATTTGTCTGACACAGGGATGGATAACCAACATTGGTGCTAAGACTTCTTATCTATATTGTGCTAAGATTTCTTATATATAAAATTTTCATATTTATATATACTTTTTAAAGTCTTTAATTTTCTCATGACATTTTTTCTTTGTGATCTATTGCTCTGTACTTCTTACAGGACTTAACCAGTAGTTTAATCAAACCCCTTGGTTAACACAGCCTTTTTTCCTTTATGCAAAGAAAGTCTGAAAATTTCCAAGGTGTATGCTGTTTTCCAACCAGTTGTTTTTACAAATCACAGATGCTTGTTGACATGCTAGCAGCAAACCTAAGCCAGAACGAAGTGTTGAGAATCTGATGATTAGAAACTGATCCAGGAGGTTCCTACATTTGCAGTGGATTCAGAAGAGGACATATCTCCCTTTTTTCAGATGCAGGAACCTCACCTAGTATTACTATGCACTGCCTTCCTGCAAGTTATTCTCACTAGTGATACAGTTATCAGCATTTGCAGTGATAGCAAAACCTTCCACCAGCATTGCTGTGAAGTTGTGAATCACACTTCTGCTGAGATGCCTCTTGATAGACTGTATGAATAACGGTAGTTAAAGATATTTAAGATAAATTATACTATGAACATGAACAAAATGTGAGTTATAATATGAATTATCTTTGATTTGTGGAATGCTACATTTATTGAGCTAATGCTTGTCATAGAGATGGCGTTATCTGCTGTATTTACAAAGAAGTGGTCTTGTCCAGTTATGTGGCTGGCCTTATTAGTGCTGCTTCTTAATAAAAGTTTCAAGAACCCCTCTGAGGTAGATTAAGTAATATTAGTTCCAGTTTGTGGTTGTAGAAGCTAAATGTAATCAAAAGTGCAAACCAACAGCATTGAATCTGGAATTTGAAGCTGGGAATAGCTTCCTGAATAGGCAGTCTTTTGAGTGAGCCTTTATTGTTTTGTGTGTGTTTTCCATTTTTGCAACTGTGGTTTCTCAAATCATGGTTCATCACAGTGAAAGTAATCTAAACCCAGAATTTAGGTAGTTGTTGTAGGACACTGTTAGGCCTAATATTTGTACAGAAGTGGTTGTGTTGGAAGGCAGTCTCATCTGCCTGGTGCGGCTGTGTACTTGAGTGGGTGTGCAGGAACTGGATGTTTCTTCTGAATTATTTTTGAAACTTAGACAAGGACATCATGAGTCTGAATGGATGCTTGTTGCTTTATGGTTTTCTTCTGTGAAACACTGACAATAACTTTAACTGTTGTAGGCTATATGTGCCTCTCTCTTCTTACCTGCTAATAGGGAATGTTTAAATGATGTGGTTATGCAGGGGACTAGCACCCTTTCTGCACAGAACTGGAATGGCACTCAGAGGCACAATATTTGCTTGGTATGGACAATGAATCTCCAGCTCTTGTTTTCCACAGACTAGCTTGTTTCCAAGGTAGCTCCCAGGACATTTTTGTGCATGTTGGAGGGAGACTGGCGTGGGATGCTGGGTCACTCCCAGGATGCAGAAGTGCTGGGGATATAGCAGGCTGCAGAGGAGCAGTCCTGGCCACAGAGGGACCCTACAGACTTCTCCCTTGTCTTTTGCCACAGTGAGGAATTGGACATTGCTGCTGTGGTCATGTTGCTTTTAGGGCCATCCTGGGGAGGTCTGCATTGCAACAACAGCTTCTGCTTTCTTTTCCAAAAGCCAACTTTGGGGTTCAGATATTCATATAAAAGTGGATGTGGCGGTACCTGGTGTTCAGCTGGTGGCTATCCTTGACTCTGAGGTTGCTGCCTGCACATGGCTTGGTTCTGCAGTTGCATGTGCCCAGGACTGGCCTGGGCTGGCTCCTGTGCATTGGGAACCGTGCTCCTCCTGCTGTGAGGTTGCTAAGAGTTAAACTGTGGAGGAATAAAGAAGAGGGGGGTTGGGAAATAGATGTCTTTAAAACAAATAGTTTCATGCTAAGTTGATAAAAATGGAAATTGAATATTTATATGCAGTTAATTAAGGGGGGGAGAAAGTACAATTTTATTCTTACTGGCATAGCTTGTGATGACACCGTCATGGACTCGCGTGTCACCCAGAAGTGAACACGTAGCAGGAGGAGAGCGACCATGTGGTCCCAGTGGGTGCGGGAAGCAGGCAAGCGCTTTGTGAGTTGCAGGGCATTGTGCTGCTCAGGTCTCAAGGTGTAAGTGACTGTCTGCTTGTGCCAATCTCTGTTGGGTCCCAGTGGCAGACCATCATATTCTCTCTTCTCTTACTCTCCTTCCTCTGGCTACTCCTCAGTCCTTTCTCAAGTATGTCAGCAAAGGTTTTTGATTCAAATGAGTGCTTTTGTTGGTGACAAGAAGCAAGGTACTGTTGCTCTGTCTGCATACCTACCTAAAAGTCACTGTGTTCTTCTACCCCCACTTGTGGGGCAAAAATCTGAGTCGTGCTGAACTATCAAGTTTTAATACCCTTTGATTAGAAGATGCCAACACCTTCACTGCTCAGCATGAGGCTTCATCACAAGGCTGGGAAGGCTGCATCCCACACCGGCTGGGAAAAATGGCAATTTGCCCTGCTCCCAGTGCTGGTTTCTTGCATGTTGTTATTTGCAGTTCACAAATACTTCTCCTGCTCTGCACCACGGAAAACAATGCTGATTTGTTTTGATGCTTTGTTCTGTCTTGGTCAAATGTTTGTGTTTAAGACTTGATTAGTTAAAGCACTTTGGAAAATTAACTGAAGTAGAGCCTGCTTTTTTCAATGGCAAAACATGAAATTGAGTGGGATCACTGTTTGTCTTGCTCACAAATGAAGGCTCAGATAATGCACTGCACATTGTTATTGTTTTCTTTCCTTTTAGTGCTTTGGGGTGAATCAAATGCCTTAATATGCAGCAGGCATCATCAAAAGCTAGTTTGACAAGCAGCCTGAAACATTTTGGCAATGTTTGCTTATTCTTAATGACTTTTTAGTAGATCAGTTGAGTAATTTCATCAACAAGTTTCCAACAGATTGTGGATCACCCTTAGACACTCATAGAATCATAGAATAGATTGGGTTGGAAAAGACCTCCAAGATCATCGAGTCCAACCCCTGATCCAACTCCAATTACTATATCATGGCACTAAGGGCCATGTCCAATCTCTTTTTAAAAACCTCCAGGGATGGTGAATCCACCACCTCTCTGGGCAGGCCGTTCCAATGCCTGATTACCCTCTCTGTAAAGAATTTCTTCCTAACATCTAACCTAAACTTCCCCTGGCAGAGCTTAAGCCCATGTCCCCTTGTCCTGTTGTTGGTTGCCTGGGAGAAGAGGTCAACCCCCACCTGACTATAACTTCCCTTCAGGTAGTTGAAGAGAGTAATGAGGTCACCTCTAAGCCTTCTCTTCTCCAGACTAAACAAGCCCAGCTCCCTCAGCCTCTCCTCATAGGACTTGTGCTCAAGTCCCTTCACCAGCCTGGTTGCT
>VWZY01006289.1:538383-564404 GCA_013399075.1 Chloroceryle aenea
TTTTGTTTGTTTGTTTGTTTGCTTGTTTTCTTTGTGTGTGTCTGTTTGGATTTCTCTGTGTGTGTTGTGGTGTGTGATTGTTTTTCTTTTTTTGATTGTTTGGGTTTTTTTGGGGGTGGGCATGTCATTTTTTATTTGTTTGTGGTTTTTTTTAACCTAATCTTGGCAAAATCAATTGCCTTACCATACTCTAGACCTCCCCTCTCCCCATCTTTACAGATGTTTTGTGAAAATTTTGTGAACACTGAGCAGCCTGTGAACTTAGTCCAGTTCTTGACAACAGTTTTATGGACTGCTTAATGACCTGTGTTACTGTAGGTTTGGGTTTCCTCTTCTATCTGCTGGTGGTGTAACTGAAATTTCCACAGATGTGATTTTTACAAAAAGAAGCCCAAACCCCCCAAAAAACCCAGGGACATGCTCTTTTAAGGCACAGCTTCAGATGAGAAAGCAAAATGCAGAAAATTCCCTCCCAACAAGATGAAGGAGGAAGAATATGTATGTTACATACTCTAATGATATGTGTGCCTTAAGAACTGCTTATCTTGAATACTTGAAGAGGGAAGAGCAGAGGAGATGCTTCCCATTGAGCTAGCAGAGGAAAGAGAGTTGTGCTAGTTCTTTTAACTCCTGGTTAGGCAAATAGGATTAGCTATGGTGGATTAAAATGATCAGATCTGAATTTTACTTTAATATAAGTAGGAGCCCAGACCATATGTCTTTCGGGAACCCCATCTGTTTTCAGGCATTTTTAGTGGGAAAATGAGACAGTTTGGATAATTCTGTCATCTGTTGTGGGCTTTTTGGGGTGAGGAGGGAGTTGCCACAGTTTCAATTTGTTCAGTTCATGAAGTTCCTGCTGGATTAATATTCTGTAAGTGAAATGTTTTGATTTTGTTTTCCCATTTGTCATCTTTACACTGTGTTTTCTAAAGGAACAGGGACAGCTTGAAAACTGAATGCTCTAGCAAAATAAAAGAGAGACCTTGAAGTCCCTCATTTCACATAGTCTTCATTGTCTTCAGAAAAATCTGGTGTGACCATTTTTTTTTTTTTTTAGAATAAAATAAATTTTTCTTCTGCCCACCCCTCCACTGTTCCCTAACTGACTGATGTAAGTCACGCAAATCTTCCATGTGCAATGCATGTTTCTCAGTTCCCCTGTGTTCCAGGATGCTCACAGGTTAAGCCTTCAGTTTATGATACAAAAACAATAAAGCAGAGAAACAAATGAAACTATATGAAATTGCTTAATTAAACACAGGGAAACAGTCTGGTTGTCCTTTTCTCCAGCATTTCTTTCTTTGGTTCAGAATAATTGCAGTGATTTCATTAGAGTTTTTCCTGATGTAAAGATGCTGGTCAGACATTGTTATAGTGGTCTTCATCTCTCCTGCAGGTAGACTTATACGTTTTACCCACCAAATTGCTTAAAAATACCACAAAAGTGGCTTAAAAAAAAAAAAAAAAAGATAAATACCCATTTAAAAGAAAAACCTTACATATGGCCTCATGGCTTAAAGTCAGCCAATCATGAATCCATGAGGTTTTGCACTTTGTTTTGCTGAGAACGGCTTCATCTTTTTACTGTCTTAAGCATATTTTGCTATCGACCTGGAGCGTGTGGGATAAAGTTACTGCTTCATTTGCCACCTCATTTGGATGCTAAATGGCTACATCACCTCATAGAGTACAAAATAATAGTAGAAAACAGAAAAAATAATACTAACCCAGACCATTATAAGGGAAAGTGAAAAGAACTGGTGATTCTAGTCCCCAGGGAGGAGAGAGGAAAAAGCAGTACAATGGCTGAGCGGTACAAGCCAAGCACAGGAAGAAGGTTGCTGTTTATGGACTTCCTAGGAGTACCTACATAAAGCTCGGTGTAGTATGAGAAATGCAATAATACAGAAAGGATAAATCAATAGTTCAAAATATAAATTTATGTGTAACAGAAGAGCTGCACAATGCTTTTCTCTGGGAATATTGTATTTCCTGGTTAGTAAATGGTGATGCTGGGATCACCAGAAATTCTGTTTCCCAGATTAACAACAAGATACAGTTTTTCTCAGCTCATTGTACACTTGCCAGAAATGCCATCCTCTGAGTCTGTGCTTTGAACTTCGGTATTTATTTAGCCCAGCATTTTGGAAAGAGTATTCTCCTTGCTGATCATACTTAAGGCAAGCTTGATTGTAAATGTTTCTTATTTTCTCAACCAATAGGAATAAAAGACATAAGGCAAGACCAAATCTGCAGTTTTCACTCAATTTTTGAACAAAAAGTGTGATTTAAACAGGGACCATCTCTCCAGAACCTTCTGTCTTTTGCATTCATTCATGCTGGTACAAAGCAGAAGGAAATTGCTATGTACTATGATGGGTCAGATTGGATACTCAGCCTGCACTTGCATATTAAGAGACAGTCTTTTGTAGAGGTTACTTTGAAGGGAGATGGATGTTCTTCAGAGCAATGAAGTTTGATTTGTAAGCCTGTCTTCAGTAAACACACATGCATCTGCTTGTGTTTGTTCATAACTGCCAAGGCAGAGGAGCTTTGGCCTTGCAGGGAGCTTGGCAGCACAGCTGTCAGCCAGAATGCTCTAGTAAGAGTCCTCCTGAAGGGCTGGATGGTGTCTCCATTTTCCCATCAACCTGCGGCTAAGCAAATGGCGATAGGCATTTGGCTTAAAGGCTTCTCAACTCACAGGCTCAGAAAGTGTGAAGATGAGTTTCTGTTCCTGCTCTTAACTAAACATCCCAGAAACTCTGGCAGCTGTAGGTGTGAAGCTTTGACAAGTTTCTGGTCCTCTTCCTTCTCTTGCATGTTTGTGTCAACACTTCTGAATCTTACCTCTGCTGCAGTAACAGTTTTCTTAAGCAAAAGTAGCAAAGAAACCCCAAAACACACCAAAGAGGCAGTCTCCCTCTCCTCTGGTGAGGCCACACCCAAAGTGCTATGTCCAGTTCTGGGCTCCCCAGTACAAAAGAGAGGTAGATGTACTGAAGAGAGTCCAATGAAGGGTCACAAGGATGAAGAGACAGGAACACCTCTCCGATGAGGAAAGTCTGAAAGAGCTGGGGTTGTTCAGCCTGGAGAAGAGAAGCCTCAGGGATCTTACCAATGCATATAAATGCTTGAAGGGAGGGTGCAGAGAAGATGGAGCCAGTCTCTTTTCAGTGGTGCCTGGTGGCAGGACCAGAGGCAATGAGGCCTCTTTTCAGTGAAACACAGGGGGTTCCCTTTGAAAATCAAGAAATACTTTTTTACTCTGGGGCGTGACCATTGGTTAGTTGACCATTCTCATTTACTAATAATGGAATTGCTGGCAGTTTACAGTGCTTATTTCTGTGTACCTTGATAAAGGAGCAAGAAGCCCCAAAATGTTTGCAATCTCTGTAAGGGTTGCTGCCAACTTTTCAAGTTCGGTTCATGTTGAGGTGTTAACTTGGTTGCTGTAATAGCTATGAACCATGTAACTGGGATTAATATGGTTTATTAAAAGCAAAGTACTGTTTCCACACTATTGGTGTAGTTTCACTCAGTTCTTAGGTGCTGGTGGGACTAACAGGTGTTCCCACAAGAGAGGACTTGCTGCCTGTCAGGGATGTTAAGCACTAACAGTTCATCTTGATCTTGCAAATACAGATCATCACACTGAAAATGAGGTGCTCTGCATGGCTTTCTCTCCGTGTATGTGTTCACTTATCAGTTTCATTGTTACCAAGCTTAGTAGTTTGCTGGTGAAAAATGGTAAGTCATCAGAATATGTTGCAGATTTTTACATGGACTTTGCTTTCTCCAAAATTTCACATTTCAAGAAGAGTATTTTATTAAAGATCGGAATTTTGAAAAGTTTCAAGAACATCTAATTGCTAAAAGCAGTGATTTGTCCATATTAAAATATTACACTGGAAGCACTTTAAAAACGTAGAGCTGAAATGCAAACTAGACCATGGATTTGATTTATTCCAGACACAGGGAAGTGAAGCCTTCAGACCCAGACATTCCTGGTTTTTGAGTATTGTTCAAAATGTAGGTCCAGACATGAATCTTGCATTGGAAGGTTGACCAATTTCTGTATCTCTGGGGAGTATTTAACAAGATTTGATTGGACCTGGAAGGTAATTATTGCCTAATATTTCTGATGAATAGAGAGAACTTAAGGATTTCATGGGGATGGCCCTGGGATCATTTTGTATTTCTCAAGTACAGCCTGCAAGAATAGGTTACAGGCCGTCTTATACATTGCAAAACTAATAAACTAATGCCAGCATTGATAAACTCAGTATGTAGCGAGTGTGTTGGGTGAGCAGAGCATTCCTTTTCTGTATTTAGCACAGTTAAGGACAATGACTGCTTGCTTTATGTAAAAGTAACCTTTTGGGTTTTATTTGTTTTTATTTTTTTCTTTATTGTCTCAAATTTATGGCAAAGATGTAATAACCTGAATTGTAACATGAGAAAAGGGATATATATATTGGCTCAGTGTACCTTGTCAGCCCAGCATAAATTCAAGAATATAATTCCTAAATTTAGGCATATTTTTAAGGACCATACTGAAATGAAAAACAGATCAGCGTGACTTCATCCTCTGGGTACTTTCACTGCTTTTGGCCTGATCCAAAGCCCACAGAAGTCAGTGGAAGCCTTTGTATTATCTGCGGTTGGCTTGGAGCAGGCTCTATCTTTGTAATGCCATTATGTCAACAATAATATTTCAGGAAGCTGAAAGGCAGCTTGATAAGGTGGAAGAGAGCAGGCAGGACTCAGAAATCATTGCCTCCGAGTAGACTGTTCACACGGGCTCGAATGTTGTTTAGAAAGCACAGAGCACTTCAGAAAAACAGATCTGCTTCTGCAAATCGCTAAGGGATACTGAAGTCAAAGAGCATCCAAACAGTGCTTTGTGAGTTGCCTGTACTGCAAATAGAGTTAATGTTGCATTATATATGGAAAAATGCTATAGAATTCCCCTCTGGGCCTCATGGAAAAAGCGAACCAATGGGAACCTTAATTGTAACTCCCTTCTCAGATGCCAGGAAAAAAAGAAAGAGTCCTTGAGGCTGCCATACCCTAACAAGATATCCTGTTGAGGTCAAGAATATTTTTTTTTCTTTTTTTTTTCTTCCCTGATCTGTGCTTTCCAGCTCAGGCAAGGAGAAAAGAACTTATATTAATTGAGAGAAAATAGGAAACAAAAAATTCCAAAGCTTCGCTTGTTTAATTCACATGAAACTGGGATACATGTGGGGAAGGGCTTGTATTTCCTGCAGCCTTCATGGTTTCAGGGAAGAGCCCATTGCCTCTGCCCCTGGGAGATGGATGGAAGCAGAGTAACAGTGCCTGGCTGGCTCTGCTCTGGGGGGAGCACAGCCTGCTGAAGGGGGTGCAAGTGGGGCTGTGTTGGATCTAGGGTATGCAGAATTTCACAATGACCCAGACATTATGAACTCCTGTACATCAGGGTATTAAGGATTACATCCTTAAATGGCTTATCTTTGAAGGCAGTCAGTATGGGCAAAGAAGACCCTGAAAACACCTGGTCCCTGACTCTCTTTTGTCCCTGCACTGGGAATTAAGCCTGTCTCTGCTGCCCTCCACATGGCTCAGAGTGGAAGTGGGAAAGGATGCCCTGTACACAGCAAGGGGAAGAGGAAATCCCTGGCCACATGACTTTGTATGGATGGTCTTAAGCTTCTCACATAATCCTATGCTTTTGTTTCTTGGGAGGGACTCCACTTCTCCTTTGTTTGAGCATAAGCATGTGTAGGAGACTCAGTGGGGGAATCTTACTGATTTAATTATTCCTTACATGTTGTTTGCCTGTGTATGGGACAATTGAGCCTGTAGTAATCAATCTTGCATGCTTTCAAACAGGAAAATGCTACATATGATCTAAGCTGCATGCTGAAATGTGGTTATTGGAAATGAATTTTATGGCTGAATTTTTTGAATAGGCCAGCATCATGTTGTCTCTGCTTTTTTGGGCTTTTAGTTATTTATTCACAATGTCATACTGGCAAAATATTTCATGTCTTTCCATTTAGCTCACTGGTTTAATCATCTGCTTCTGTAAATGTTTTTAGGCAGATGACAAAATATAGATTTTCTGTGTAAACAGGTGGCTTATTTTTTGTTCATGTTAAATGAGAGGCTTATTTCAATAGCATCTTTTTAAAGATTGAGAAAGGAATTTCCTGAACTCCTATTATATACACTAAGGTCATTTAATTTTGCTATTTCTTACCCACATTGTGGTCACTTGGAAACAGAAGTAATAATATCACTTTTGATGTCTTCTCCTTGGTCCTTCCATCAAACTGACAGTTCTCTATAGCTGTTGCGTTCCATATGGTAATCTATTTGCATGTCTTTCCTTATAGCCTTTGAATGCATTTGTAAGTCTTTTTTTTCTTCTCACACATGGTCTGTGTTTTGGTAATAGAAGTCTATTGCAGGCATTCCTGATTATTACACTAGCATTTCTTGCAGAGTTTACATGAGGAACTCTGTTCAGGTGTTACAATACTGAAGTGATTCTGAATTTTTGAGGCCTTCTGATGCTGTGAAGAAAAGACAGTCATGACTGTAAGACTGGTGAATTTTTTCCCACGTTCAGAAAGTCTAGGGTTACATGAGATAACTGTTGATTAATGTTAAGATAAGTGACTGAGAACGAATGTGTAATAAGTAAAGCTGCCATTATTCTGCTTCCTTACCAGTAGTGTTCCCCTTCATTTCTATAGATGTTAGAAGTGGGAATATCTTTGATTGATCTGTCTTTTTACGTATGAGTGTCACTTGTCTGTATATTTCTTATACTGCTGCATTAGGTTGGTTATACCTGTCATCTATCATATGGCAGATAAGAAAAATCAATAAGTAGCTATTTTTGCCTCCCCCTCCCCACACCTTCCCATATGCCTGCTGTTGCTCACT
The DNA here is from genome assembly GCA_013399075.1 of Chloroceryle aenea. Classification (NCBI taxonomy): domain Eukaryota; kingdom Metazoa; phylum Chordata; class Aves; order Coraciiformes; family Cerylidae; genus Chloroceryle; species Chloroceryle aenea. The sequence goes on from VWZY01006289.1 coordinate 545,326, forward strand.
TAGTGTTCAGGCTTGAAACAATGTGTTTCAAATTTTTCTTTAATATAATTTGTTTGTTTACTTTGTTTGATAGGTGCAGTGCTTATCAGCAACATATGGCCTCTTTGTTTAAAGTGCAGTTTTAAAGCAATGTTGAGATGATACACCATGGTGTGTATCCTTGCAGAAGCCGGTGCCCTCTGTCTTTCATTGTACTGTGGGGATAATAGAAGCCTCTTGCCTACTTAACTCATGTGATTAAAATGGGACACGTTTTGATGTTCTCCTCAATTAGCATGATCAACTCCTGGGGAGCAAGGGAATCCTGGCTGTGGTGGTTCACATTTTCCTCTCTAATGAGTAGAAAGAGTCTTTTGAGAATTGATAAATATTTCAGACCATTAGGAATCTGTCAACTTAAACAATGCCCCCTCTGACCAGAAAAATGGTTGTGAGCAGTTGGACACCCTGGCAGATGTTGAACTTGTTCTCATTGTTCACTCTGCTTCGGGCAAATAGCTTTGCAGCCACTTACAGGATTTCTACTGCTGTGTTCTGGCAGTTTGTGCTGGTGTAATCAACACATGTTATCCAGACTTCTAGCTTTTATACCTCAGCGCTTCTTTTAGTTAATGATATTGTAATAAGCTGATAATATTGTCATTTACCACTTTTAGTAGGTTTGCAAGTCAGCTATAATAAGAAAACTCAAAGCTTAAAAAAAAAGGTAAACATCCTTCCCCCCCAGTTTGACTTCTTTCATATTCCTTCCGTTGTGTTAATTTCTTATTTTGCATTTTTAAGTGTTTCTCTACAAACAGACGGATTAGAAATACTGTCAAGCAGAATTTGGGGAAGCATTCATGTTCTTGAAACTTCCTATAAAATCATATGTATAGACAGGATTACTTTAGTAAAATTTATTATGCACCAAGATCTTTTTTATATGCTTTTTGATGCATGCTATTGAAGAAAACCCTCATTTGCCACAATTTTCTTAGAAACTTTGCCGTACTTGTCTTTCTGTAATGTTTATTAATGTATGCAGATTTTTCTAACTTTATTGATGAACCAATGATTGGTATCTTAATGAAGAAATATTTAATGTGCTTGGTTAGAAAGCAACTCCTTAAAGCTACCTGCCCCCTGGCAACTGTTTATGCTTCTGTCAAATGGGTGATAGCAAATAGTCAGTTTTGCAGAAGCAATTAGCTGGTCTGTTGGATCAGTTAATGGAACAAGCTATGGTAGTAATGCAATGTGAAATAGCATCTGTGCTTTATAAATATTTGTATTTTAAGATTTCCTAGTATATTCTTGTGACAAATGGCTCCACATTCAAATATTCTTGCATGTTTGATAGATGTCTTTTTTTTTTTAATGGCATGTATGAAGACTTCAGTTCTCATTTATTAACCTAATGCTTTCAAAAAAACCTGTTCCATTCCTATTTTCTGTGAGATTTGTCCAAGTTTTTTTTTTATTTTTTTGTTCCTTCAAAGTAACAGTCCTAAAGTAAGAGCATTTTTATATCTATCTGTTCCAGTAAAAGAACTTTTAATTATAGGTCAGAACATACAGTTGCCAACTTAATGAAATTTACCTAGCTAACTAAAACGTTACTATACGTTTAGTATTGAAAAAATGTCTCACCGAAGTAGGGTTCTTGTCATAACAGATGTATCAGTTCTGCTCTATTGTTATAGAAGGTATCAAATACTGCTCAGAAGGGGTTCTCATCTTCATCTTGTGTATCAGTATTTCTCTCATACTTTGTTTGTTTTTTTTTGTTTTTTTTTTTTTTTTAAATAAAGCTTTTACCATTAATTCTGAAGAAATAAAGGCTATTAAAAAGTGTGAGCCTCTGAGGCTGTGCAGGTTGAGTTTCTCTGTAGCAGTAGCTACCACTGCTTGTGAGGGCCACCTCAGTCTCGGAGGGTAACTCTTCTGAAGGCCTTGTTGGTCTTAGATATTACAATAGCAACCCTTGCAAAACAATCTCCCATTTTTATTGCTGAGGACAATGTTACATGGTGTGACATATCACTCTGGTCTGTTGGGGTCTGCCATGTCCCCTTGCAGCCTCTTGCCCAGCCATCTTGCTGACAGGGCAGAATAAGAAATAGACAAATCCTTGATACTATGCCAGCACTGTTCATCAATAGCAAAACCATTGCTGTGCTATCAACATTGTTTTGGTCACACATTCAAAGAAGAGCACCAAAGGGGCTGCAATGAAGAAAATTATCCCATCCAGGCCCGAAGCAGGAGTGCTGATTGATCACATCCAGTGTGCTTCGTCATCTAAATCGAGGAGATGGGTTTTGATGCATAGTTCATCTCTTGTTCTCACCTAATTGTTTTCCCTTTTTCAGTAATGTTTCTGCCACATGCCCTGCCATTACATGATCATGCTTCACCTTTTTTCATTTAGTTATATTGCAATTAATGAGATAGTAAACAGAAGTGTTTTGATTCCTCAAGTATTCTCTTTAACTCACTTAAAAATATATCATAACCACAAATAGTAAGCTTATGACTACGGCAATGCTAAAGAGCAATGAAACATAAAAATAAAGGAAAAATTTAATCAGGTGTGGTTTATTGCATGCCTTAAATGTCAGTGACTTCTCCCTGTTTTGGATGCTGGGAAAACCCCTTTGAGAGGAGGATGAGGTGTGTGTGGAGAGTGCCTGGATAGTGGCCCCTCTCTGGCGAGTTGTGCAAGGACATGCTGGCTTCTCAGGGAGGCGGAGATGAGGAGAATCCCTTTGACATCTTGCACTGGACCACTTCACAGGGAGGACTGGAGACAGGAAGGTAGTAGCCACTTATGGCATTGTAAGTCTGTGTGATAGCTGAGGGTGTAAAATGGCGCTCATCTGCATTATTTTTCATTGCTTGACATCTATTTTGACCTACAGCCAGAGCTGTTAGTCTTGTGTTGATGCCATCATTCAGTACGTGAACTGGCCTGCTCGGGTCTGTGACCTCTGACGAGAAGGAAGGTGTTAACCTGTAGGCTCCTGTTTATTCTTTTCCCAAATTCCTCTGAATCAGAATTAAATAATGAATGACCTTAATTACTTCTGTTCTTTTCCATCTGACAAACATTTGCAGATGAGACCAGGAAGCTGAGTGTGAGCACTGATTGGCAGAAAGGTGAGAAGTTCTCAGAAAATGAATTGATGTCTTCTAGAGGAATTTCATGTGATATAAGAATTCCCTTCACTGCTGGCTGAATTTCTTCTGCAGTTCCCCTTCAAGGCCAAAGATACCCAGTATAGCCTTAGAGTACAGTTTAATGAGAATATTTCTCTAGCAGATGTGTAGTGATTCAGATGTTTTAGTCATGAAATCAACAAGGCTTCGAAACTCATCTCTGGTTATTAACTTGTTGACAATAACATGAAATTACTTTTTAGCAGCTTAGTTACACTTAGCATAGCACAACTTTGTGGCTTTCTTGAGAGCTACATTAGAGGTTTCTGACTTGAGAAACCCGATTTCCTACCTCGGACGTGTTTAATTCCTACACATGTTCTGTTTTGGGGAATGTTGGAATGTGTTTTGCATTTCACGGGAAGTTGCTGTACACGTCCGCCAGTCTGTGGTTAAACCATGATCAGAAAATACCAAAATCTCCCTATGTCTCTCCATCCAGTGCCTGTCTATTGAATTTTGTCCAAGGCACCTTATGGATCATGGATTTTCATAGAGCTCAACTATATCACTTTCAAGTGAGCCAGTTTGGAGAGGGCAAGAGGAAAAAAGTAGAACTGGTCTTTCAGCAACTGACTGGTCTGTGTCTAGGAAAAAGTATTTTATAGAGGTAGCATTTGTTTATAAAAGTGGGCTGACTTTAGGGAAGGAGAAGTGTCAACTTCTTAGCACGAATGCTAAGGATATTTGCATTTTATCTGCTTTTCTTAGTGTATTTTCATTGCTTATAAAACAAAACCATGGTGACAATGGGAAGTCTTAGCACTTTCAAAATCAAATGTAAACATTTGTTTAGTGTAGAAGTAGTGTACAACACAGGGTAAAATAGCTGTCTTTGATAATTCATTTATGTCCACCTATAAAAATATTATTTACTTTAAGACACTCCGTAGAACACATTTAACATACAGCCTTCATAACATCTTTTTAATCCAGAGTGCTTATATAGCCAACATGCTATCCAAGGCACAATTTTTCTTTTTAATTCCATTACAGACTTCTCTGAGCAAATTATAGCTTGTACTTACTGCAAAACAGAGATGTTAAGAGCCATTAAGCTAGCAGAGATATACATTAACACAAGCTATGGAGTTTCCTTTTGCTGTATTGAAATACCCTTTAATTTCCTGGGTGACCTACCTAGCAGTTCTCTAGAAGATGAGGAAAATGGCATTCTTCTTCCCAGCAGTGTTGTGATGATACATTTGTGGAAGACTGTGAGGTACATAAATACTTCTTCACATGGTAACAGATTAAGCTATTGTGTTCAGTTTGTAGCTTGTCCACTCCTTGTTGATCTCCAGAGAATATTTCATTATCAGATCTTCCCAAGTTGATAATGGCAAGGCTGCAAATGAGAAAAGGGGGAAAAGGTGGATGTGGAGACTCAGTTTTAGGGGTCTAAAGAAGGAACTTCCTTGTATAACCCATGAGCTAGACTGTACCAAAGCCCTGTCAGCCTGTCCTGCCTATTCCCAAAGGAGCTCCTCAAAGAGCAAGGCAGGAGGAAGCCACATGGTCATGTGATGGCACAACAGCCCTGTAATGAAGGATGTTAAAGCTCCATGTAAGTCAAGCAGAAGTCAGAAAAGGATGCCTTCAATGTGTAATGTCATTGTGCTAAAAGTAATCAGGCAAGTAGGATAGAGGTGGAAGCAAAAATAGAAGAACCTTGCAGCGTATCAGCTGGAGTCTTTAGACCAAACTGAATGAATATTGTTTGGCTTGTCATAGAGAGAGGGGAATATGTTCATGAAATTGGCTGATAAATAGAGGGAGACGCAGTAAATACACAGGTAGATTAGAAATAAAGTAATAAATTGTTGAATGATCCCTAGAACTGAAATGATCAAATGCAGTGAACTTGAAGGAGGAGAAAGTACAGGGCTGAATGCTTTGCACTAATGCCTGTTGACATTTGGGAGTCACCCACTGAAAATGAAAGAGGAAGTGATTGGACAGCTTTATTACCTGTTGCTGCAGGATTGTGATCCACTAATGTGTTTCAACTGGATCCTAGGTTATGTTGGTATTTTTCATCAAGTTAAAGAAGAATTGCTATTATTGAACAGAGTACTGGAGAGGCAACTTTGGGAATTTATTTAGTATTATAGTATTTATACTTCTGAACATTCACTGTTAAGAAAGATAAATTCAACAAAATAGGTGATTACAAAAGGCTTCTGGACAGGTTGGAGGCTAACCTTATCTAAGCTATCATTCAAATGTGGTTTCTCTAATCAAATCTCTTGAAACATCTTTCTTACAAAGACAGGCTGAGAGCCCTGGGACTGCTTAGCCTGGAGAAGAGAGGGCTGAGAGGGGATCTTACCAATATTCATTAATGTCCAAAGGGTGGGTGTCAAGAGGATGGGGCCGGTGTCTTTTCAGTGGTGCCCAGTGATAGGATACGGGACATTTGGAACAAATTTCCACCTCAATATCAAGAAAAACTTTACTGTGAGGGTGATGGAGCACTGCAACAGGATGCCCAGAGAGGTTGTGGAGTCTCCTTCTCTAGAGACTTTCAAAACCCGCCTGGAAGCATTTCTGTGCAGTCTGCCCTAGGTGATCCTGCTCTGTTAGGAGGGCTGGACTAGATGGTCTCCAGAGGTCCCTCCAAAGCCCTACTGTTCTGTGATTCTGTGAACTAAGAAGTGGACTCATGGAGAAATGCAGTACTCTGTGTGAAAAGGGGGATGGGACCAGAGGCCAATTATTGCTTCTCAGAGAGACTTGATGCTTTGACTTGTGAGCTATCATTGCTTCCATATTAGTCCCAGGACTTCGTTCTGGCCTGTTAGGGAGATAGCTGAACCACAGCAACACTAAGTGAAGACAATATTACTGTACTGGGAACGGAAAAAAAAAAATAGTCTGCTTTTCACAGAGAGAAAAGTTGTTACCAGAGCAAGCAGATGTGAAGCTCTCAGATGTATATTTATGTGTAGAATTGGGAGTATGGGCATGAGTTATGCACAGCTCTATAAAGTTTTATAAAAAATAACCTGTGGAACTCACTTAAGGAAAACTTAACTGAGATCAGTGGAATTCAAAGAAGGATTTGACCTTTGCCATGATGAGACAGCATATTCAGTGCTAATATTGTCAGTCTGTGAAGTTTGACAAGAGATTCAAGTTATCTTTCAGTGGAGGAGGTGACTATAACTGGGTTTTGGAGATTAAATGGAATTCTGTTCCAAATTACTTAAAAGCTGCTGGGTTCCGGTTTCCTCTGGAATGAAACAGGGTAGTGAACACAGTGAAACAGAGGTGCACCTTTAGGTGGCGATGCCTGTGTTACTATGCAAATTGTTGTTTCATTTTTGTGGTTATAAATATTGATTTGGGGCTTTTGTGGATTACTAATGATTCCAATTATGGTGTTCATGTGTTTCTTTTCAACTGAATATGTCATCTGCAGTGTAACTTGGCTTTATTTTCACACTTGGCACTTGAATGTGACTCTGGAATTTTATTAGCATATTTGAATAAATGCCTTGTTTTTGTGTGAGTTTGTTCACCAACTGTTGCTGCAATCAATGAAGTGTTGAGCTTTCTGATAATAAAGCAACTGTTCAGGCGCTTAACTACAGATTTAACAGCCTAGCTCTGTATATTGAAACTTGGAGATATCATTTGCATCTAAAGAGATGTGTTTTATCTGAGGATAGTCATTAAAAAACAATTAGTTCTCTCCGTGGGACAGTATAAAAATGTCCAACAAAAGAAAGTAGCAAGAAGGAGACTGACCGAGTTTGCGGTTGCATTTTGCAGAGTCGTTAAATGCGACTGAGAGCCACTCTTAAGAGTGGGTTTTCATGACTACAGCTTTCCCGCTGTGGTTTGGGGAGGGATGTTTCCATCAGGGCATCTCACACAAGAATGTTAGGAATACCTACTGCCTCTTAGCCAGTTAAGAAGAAGGGAAAAAAATAAAAAAGGAGGGAGGGAAAAAAACCAAAGGCCAAAAATAATAATAAAAAGAAGAGACCCTGGATCTACCTTCAGGCAAGCAAACCCTTCTTGGATCAGCAGTCTTCCGAGCAGCTTTCCTGTGGAAGCAGCCCGGCGGCTAAGGAATGTGGGGTCAGACAAGAGCCCAGTCACGGCGTATTCCCCGGCGGCTGCCCAGCATCGTGGCAGCCCGGGCCGTGTAATCGTTTCAGGCAGCCCGTGGAAAACCACCCTCTGGTTAAGTCTGCATCACGCTGTTCCACCAATGGAAAAAAGTGAATGGCAGGAGGGTGTGTAGCCTGCAGACAAAAATACATCCAGCCTCGCGCAGGATCTGTTTTTAGTTCCTAACGGCTGAGCGTTTTGAAGTGTTAGGCAGAGTTTCCTGGCGTGCCCAGGGTGGGGAGAGTCCCTGTGTCTGCCTGTCCCTGTCCTGCAGCACAGCCGAGGCAGCTGGGAGGCTGAAGCCAGTAGAGCCCTGAAGGTAAGTGGGAGTGGGATGGGGCACTCCAGCCAGGGAGGGAGATGCTGTGAGAGAGTGGTCAGTCCTCTGCTTGCCAGCTGCTGGCCAGACCTGAAGAACTGGAAGAGAGATAGGGGAAAGACTTGGGAAGCCTCTAAAAGCAGGGAATAGAGTGGGCTGCTGCAGTGCCAGGACTTGCAGCCCCCATGCTGCCTCTGCTATTGCTGACTGCACCCACGACGAATGGTTTTCCTCCAGAAAATAGTTTTCGGTGGTCATCTGTCAAACTAAATTGCCTGAACTGCTAAATAAACCACCACTAGGATCACTTTACAGCTCTGCTACAATGGGGCTAGATTATGTTGGGTTTTTTTTAAGACTAAGTATGAGAAACTACATTTGAGAGTACTACAGTTTCTGCAACAATAAAAGTGATCCTCCTAATATATAATTGATAATCCCTCTGAATCTTTTTTTTTTTTTTTTTTTTTTTTTTTTTTTTTTTTTTGTCCCTTCTCAGTAATAGTTAAAGTAACTTGCAATTAACAGGCAGTGTGCCCAAGTGAGGGTTGTACATTTGTGGAAGTGTTAGAGGAAAAAGTTTCAGTCAGCATTAGTACTACCACTGAACTGGGATGATCTGGAAAAACAGAGTTCTGCATCTGACAGAGGTAGGTCCTGCACAGGTTTTTCTCTTTCTACATAGATTTTTTTTTTTTATTAGTACTTATGTTTTTAATAAGTAATTGTACACAAATTGTGAAGCTGCTATGTTCCATGGCACAGAAAAATAAAAAAGAGGGAAATGCTCAAGAAAGGGAGAAGTTACCTTCCCTTCAACCTTCCCCTTTAATTATTTTTTTTTTTTTTAAGAGGGGAATGATTAATTGCTTGTGCAATGCAAAGTTTACTACTTTGTTTATGCTTGTTGCTGATGTGGTCAGACAGTTAATTTTGTGCACTGGTGACTTCATACTTCATTCTGGAAACCATGCACTTCTTTCCCTTTAGGGTGGATGATTTGGTGACATTGTACATTGTATAGCAAATCACTAGTTAGAGGCAAGGAATATATTTTTTTTTTTTTAATCTGTTCACCTTTAACAGTATCTACTTAGCACGGAAGAGAGGATTCTCTCTGAATAGGTTGCTCTCTAGCTGTGAAGCTGCAAAGCGATTGTGATTAACATACTGGTACTACAGGGGTACAGGAAAGGAAGCCCTAAACTGCATTACCGCTGTAGGGTTCTTGGCATGCAAAAAACAAGATCTGCTTTTAATTTTCTAAGGGAATGTGTCTCAAGTTTGCTTCTGCTGTCTGACTCCCAGATCCTCTATCCTCCTCCGGAAGTTCCAGGGCTGAAGGTGGGAAAGCATTTACTTTGGAATCAACACCCTCAGGTGTTTATGAATGTGTAAACTGAGAAGTAGAAAAGGCTATACCAAATGCAGCATGGTTTCCCCCTCCTGCTTGTGGAGCAGGCTGTGTAATAGGTGGCAGGCAGAGTCCTGAAACCATCCCGGCCCCTCTGTCCCTCATCCTGAAGCACAGTGACCTACTAGTTGGTATTGGAAGTTTTTCTCTGGTGTCAAGGGTTAAGAGTTGGTCCAATAGACTTGGAAGGTAGTACATCAGAAAGGGTCTTTGGGAGCAGAATAGTTAATGTTCCTGCCTGGGATCGCTTGTCCTTGCTGCTATTTGCTCCTCCTTTTGGTAGGGTCCAGGGAGCTGCTTGGGGACCTGGTCCAAAAATAACCTTTCTCCTACCCTCTCCAAAGCTGATGTTTCAGCACCTACAGTTTTCATGGGTAGCTGTGAGAGAATATCCCTGTAGTTTCCTGCTGGCTAGGGTTGTATTTGACAGCATGAACTGGTTGCTACTGAAGCAGACGAGAAGGGCGGATATTCCTGGTAGGGATTTTGCAATCCCAGTTTAACCAGAAAGCCCCAGTCTCACCTCCTGTTGTTACCCTAAATAAGGAGCACTAAGGCAGAGAACTCTTAAAGAGTTTATCTAAGCTCAGGCAGGAAGTCTGCAAACCTGAGCTTGGTCTCTGAAGTGTTGTTACTCCACAGCCCAGGGCAGGCAGCAGGGCTTGAGCTGAGGCTCCCCTGCTTGGAGCATCTTTCATGTGCACCATCGTCCCTGCCTGAGGCCCCAGGCCTTGAAATCCCTTGAAAGCACCACATTAATGTGCATCAGGACCTACCAGTATGCTTACAACCAGAGTAGGTGGAGAAGAAAAGGCACTTCAGATCACTGAGTACATTTCTCTTTCAAGGGTAGGAAATAGACCCTTTGACATATCAACTCTTAAACTACTGCATCTACTGCATTAAGCCAAGATGTGAGTTGGCATTTGTGGGGTTTAGTTGGTTGGTTGGTTGGTTTTTTAACAAGCTTAATGGCTTTTATTTAAATGGATATGCACTTCAGCCATTGTGTGTAGATTCAATAACATTTACAAATGGTTAAATTTGTTTTTCCTGCCAAAGAAAAATAAGTCCCTAGAGATTTAGACTGTATCAGCACTGGTGTACTATGATAGGGATCTTCAGTCTTGACTCAACCTTACATATTACACTAACTTGAAACCTATAAAGCATAATTTAATTAAGCTGCCAATATCTTGTACCCAGAAGAATGGGTTGAGTAAAAGAAGGAATCATGTCCCAGGTACAGGATGTGTAATTCTGATGTGATATATCCCAAACAAACTGTAGACCTGTCGACATTAAAAGAAGGAAGGGGAAAAGGCGATTGTCCTCTTCTTGTTTGATTTTGATTGTGAAATTAGGAGTCTATATGCAATTTAGCTTGAAAAGAAGTGACTGGGATCATAATGACTCCTTATGTTTAATGAGGAAAACTGTTGGTTTTAATTTGATCTGTGAATTACCAAACTGTTCCTAATACAGGAGGCTATAACTCTGAAGCGATTAATGAGTGAGGAATGCTGGCTTCATATTGGGTTTTTAAAGCAAAATAGTCCTATTTTTTAAAAGAAAGACATATTTGTGGTGTGTTGGTTATTCATTCTTTGAATACAGTGGTATATAATGCAAAATATCCTGCCAAGAATACCACAGTATAATTATTATGGTATATTTTTGTAATAGGAATGTGATTGAGATTGCAGGAATAAGAAATCTGCTTCTGATTTGTGGAAGCATGTGACCAAAGTGCGCAGTTCTAAAAAACACAGTAAATTGTTTCCAGTAAGAAACTCCGCATTTAATCCAGCTCCAGTGTTGTGCTAACCTGCCTCCCTCATTAATATCATGTATCCGTCCATACACAGCTATGCAGGAAGGGCAGGGCAGGTTCACATTCTAGTATTCTGTATTACTTTCATATTCAAAACCAAAGTAGATTAAAAGTTAATTAAAACTTAAAACATGTAATTCTGTATCCCTGTAAGAATTCACAGAGCACATTGAGTCTTTGCAAAATGTATCAACACATTAGTATCTGAAAAATATATTTATGCAATTTCTAAGACTTTATGAGCCATTGAAAATGGACGGTGTTCTACTCATTAGGTGAAAGTAAAAGTAGTTTGAAATAAAAATAGGAATTGCTCTGTTAATTAAAAAAAAAACCAAACAAACAACGAGAACCCCTCAAAAACACTTTTACTAATGTAAAAACTCATAGTTGCTGTACATCAAAGCCTGCAGCATTTCTAACTAGATCTGCCATTAAAAGAAAACAAGTTAGTCATTTCATATAAATGAGGAGGCTTTTTGTTTTCTTTTTTATTGCTCTGAAATACTTTCACATTCTACGTTATCCCAGCTCCACTAATCCTGATGGGTGTCTCCTGTGGTGTATTTATGAACCACAGAGTCAGAGCAGCTGCCTATGAAAAGACCCTCATGCTGCCTTTTCTCCATGCCTCCAGATTCTACCATGTGCAGTCTGGAGGTGGCCACATGTCCTGCTCTGTGACTTGGAGTCCTTACATAGAATCATAAAATTATAGGGGTTGGAAGGGACCTCTGGAGACCATCTAGTCCAACCCCCCCTTCCAGAGCAGGTTCACCTAGAGCAGGTTGCACAGGAACATGTCCAAGTGGGTTTTGAAAGTCTCCAGAGAGAAACTCCACCACCTCCTTGGGCAGCCAGTTCCAGTGCTCTGCCATGCTCAAAGTAAAGAAGTTTCTTCTCATGTTTAGATGGAACATTCTGTGTTCCAGGTTTGTGCCTGTTACTTCTTGTCCTATCACTGGGAACCACTGAACCACCTCTTGCTTCATTACTAGTGAGTACTTAATGGGATATAATCTGTCCTTTGCATATGAAGGCCCTTTGTTTAAGTATTTATATCACAGCAAAGCAAGTTGGAGCTCTGTCTTTCTTTGACAGGTGTTTATACCTATGCAGATGATTGTGAGGGACTGTGCCCAGTGGCTGGTGCCTGAGTGTTGGTCTTATTGCCTCTTGAAAGGTACCACACTGATGCAGGTACCAGTCCTCCCATTGCTAAAGAAAGTCTGAAGAGGTTGTGGCACATAGTTGCTGCTTAAGCAACAAGTAGGAATAAAATACTTGGTTAGCATATTTCTTTCTTGAATAATTTTATATCATTTTCTCATGGAAAGGCCTTTGTAAAAAGTTTTAATTGCATCCCAGTGTGTCATTGTAAAGAACTGAAAGTATGTAGGCTCTTATGTTTTAGAGGTGAAGCAGCTAGCTCCAGCTGTTACTTATTCTCTAGCTCTTAATCTAGCATTTCTTTTAAAAGCCTTTTTCTTGTTAAAGACAGGAGGTTTTACATTTAAGACCTTCTATTGTGCATAAAGTGTTATTGTTCCTGGTAATGCTGAAAACTCTTATGAATTCTTGTGTCTCTTAATGAGTCCTCACTCAGTGGTGCTAATTTAATGGGATGATCTCCTCATCTGGACTAATCCATACTGTTCTTTTTTTTTTTTTAATAATTGTTTTCTTTCCCCCCATTTTTGCACTGCTGCCATGCTTAGTCCGAAGTGAGAATCAACTTCTACCTCATCAGGAGATTTTCAGGGAAGCTTCAGCAGGGATTAAATGGTTTATATATCACTTAGTCTACTAATGAAGGTTCCTTGTCACCAGCCATCCAGAGGAATAATGGCACCAAAATAAATCAGAGAGATAGCTTTGGTGCATGTGTTTGTGCCTCATGAAGGTAACTTCTTGGTCCAGGATGAAGCTTAACATTTTGGGAGCTGATATGAGTTGAGCTCTTACAACATCCAGACTGGTGAGATTGTTGTTCCACACTTGGGAAAATCTGCTGAATCTCCTTAGGAAGATGCTACCACAATCTCCTGCCTTTTTGCAACAGGTATATAGCCAGTGTCTGATGCTGACTCCTGACTGTGGAACATTTGGTCTACCTACAGTTCTGCGCTTGCCTCTTGTTAGTCTGGAGCTTGCCATTTTCTGATTTGTAGTTTTAGAAAGTCTTAGCCTGGTTAGTGTGACTATCCTGGAAGCAGATGGCTGGCAGTAGCAAAATCCTGTTTGGTCTGTGTTCCTGCTGTAGCAGATTTGAGACCAGCACAGAAACCTGTCTCCCTTGACTCAGGTCTCCCACTAATTCTTAATTTCTTGTGGTATCTCATAATCAGACCTAGTACTCGAAAATTATTGTTACGGTTCAGTTTTGCTTTCAGTGTGGTTAGCAAGTCAAGCTTTGAAAACCTTTATTTTGAGAGATTAAGTCTGGGGAGGAAAGCCCTGGTGGGATTGCAAAGCACTAGTTGTACATGTGCTCACCTTCTTCTTAAGAAAGGCACTTTCCCCTCTAGAATTTATAAAGTGGTCTACTTGCAGTGGTGTTAATGAGGGAATATAGGGGGCAGGCTCTTTTCCAGAATGGCTTCTGAGCTCGCATATTTGTTTTTCAGAGCCAAAAAAGTCTAGGGGAACTTTATATGGAGAAACCCCAAGGTGGGCAAATACAATTTTAGCTCTGGAGTTGCAATTTGCATTAATGATTGGGTGTGGTGGGGTTCCCAGATGAGTATGTTTGCATAGCTGTGTTTTTTGAATGTGTCGGGACCAGGGTGAAGATTTAAAACTTCTTTTTTAGGGAATGTGGGTATAATTGAAAACCCAATAAACTCACAGTCTTCAGCTTTCTAAATATGCTAATTATAATTGCAGAAAATATTAATAGAAACTGGGTTTGCTCACAAGGAGTATTCAACCCTCAGCACAAGAAGAGAGAAAAGCACTTTGTCTTTTGTGATGGTAGGTTACTGTGAGAAATTCAGGAATTAGCAGAAAGTAAATCCCTCCACACAAGTGTGAGGCAAGAGAAAGGCATCGCAGCTGATTTTCAGGGTGACTATCTTTGTGCAGCCTTGCAGATGCCCCGATTGGTTATCGCAGCATGTGCGAATATTTAGCTTGCTGTAGCTTTCTGGATGGATGGGATGATGAGAAAAATCCCTCAGGGCTATTTCTGTGGGATTTATAGACTGTTCTGTTGTACTGCTGACTGATTCCTACACAGACTGAGACACTATTTTGTAGACATTGTACCCTGAGATAAATTTATTCATTCACCCATTATATGACCTGTATATTGGATCACACATATACAATGGACCCTGTAGCAGCAGCTCGAGCCTTGACGAATTGAATGTCTATCTTCTGAGGTTCATGGCAGCAGCTTGCTCACTAGCCACTCTGTTAAAAGGATTACCTAACCATTGCACAATCACTATGGAGACCAGATGGTCTTTTTGCCTGTTTCTTTAGACAAATTGCGTTGTGTTCCCTTATGAATAGATATAAGCCTTTCAAAGCCCCCTTGTTGAATGTACTTTCTGCTCCCAGATGAAGAATTCTAAATGTAAACTCATTGCTTGTTTGTGGTCTGTGCCTCCTGGATCAAGGAAGGCAGTTTTGCTGGGATTTCGCAGTTTGTTCAGCAGCTTGGAGCATAGGAATTCTGTGTGTTGTGTTCTGTTTACCTTACACTGGAAGTCTTCTGTTCAATCTATATTGCATATGACATTTTAAAAACTGTTTACACTTAGCAGCATAGCTGAATCAAACATTCAGGGCAAGGGTGTCCCAAATAGCGACCTTCTAAATAAGAAGAATAAACAAGTTAAACAGATTTTTGTGTGTTTGTTTGTTTTGAGTGGAAGATGAAATTTCTGTGGCTTATATGTTTCATCAAGTATTGTGATAACAGCCGTGATGCTCTGTAGCATCTCTAGCATGGTCCAAAAGGATATATCTCTTCTACATCATTTATTTGCTAGCCTTTTTGTACGCTTGCTGTTGAGACTGTTTTTAGTTCTGGTTTGCAACCTTTACCTTGTTTTTGGTAAGGTTAGCAAATTACCTTGGTTACCAGTGAATTCCTTTAAATATCTTCAAGGTTCTTATAAGGTAAATAGCCACAAAATGACTCACGAAGAGCAAAACTGCTTATTCAAATCAAGTTGTTATTCAGTTGAAAATTATAGACAGTAGCCACTGAATTTACGCAGAAAACAACATTTTTGGGGGTAGTGTATTAAGAATGGTTTCCGGCTAAAGCGTATGTTCCAAAACTGAGCCTAAGGTCTTGTACTGCTTCTTTTCTACCGAGTGTTTCAATCCCTAAACTGCCGATGTGTTCTGTGTGATGTGCCAAGTGAAGAGCTGACACGGTCAGATGGTCAGGAAGAACTTAAGCCTTGTTACCTTTGGGTGTGTGTAGCGCTTGGTGCTGCCTTTTTCTTGGTTTACTGTCAGATTAACAGGAAGGTTTCTGGGTGGTTGGTGCAGTGAAACGCATGGTGGCCTTTCACTGCAACGGTCATATTTGGGATCCAGGCATGGGGAAGGAGAAACAGATGCTATGGGACATGGCTCTGATCAGTTTGGTTCACACTGGAGTGGATCACAGCACAGTCCTGCCATCTGTAATTGGTCTTCAAAAAAGAAAAACTGGAGGAGACTTAAAGTTTGCCCAAACTTGTCTGTGCAAGGGGAGAAGGACAGAATTAGAAAATAAAATGCTTAGCCAAACATTGATTACATTGTATTAATTCACTGTCAGTTGTTAATGTATGTTTACAAAAGTATATATCTAATGTCCAGGAATCCCCTTAACCAGATCTCTCTTCTCCATTTGCAACTTCTGACTTTTTTTTAAATTTGTTTTTCTTACATCTGTAATAAAGTGTAAGTTCTATTTGACTGAAAGCCCTTTTTTGTCTTTTTGGTGTTTCATAGGAAGTCTGCATGCAACTCCATCCACGTTTGGCAAGTGTAGTGGCGGGCCACGACAACAATGCAGAATGTGCTAACTGCTAACTGTTCCTGTGTCTAAGGGTGGTCCTAAAGGTTTGCTCTTCATTTTATAATATGCTTTCCATAAAGTGTGCTAAGAGCTGGAAGTTGGGATGTTAAAATGAACGCAGACTCTAGAAGTTAAACTGTATTTTCACAGTTATTGGCTTATTTTGACAAAATTTGAATGTGGCTGCAGTGTATTCTCCTAAGTGTAATAGTCTGAGATCCAACAAGCAAAGAAGCATAATGCTGGTGAAAAAAGAGCTTTGATGTTGTTTCTGTAAATTACAAACAGTGAAGATTCACTCCAAGTAACAAAAAGGACAGATTGATTGTTTTTACTTTGGGGTGCACTTATGTAGGTCCAAAATCTTCAGTCATCTCACTGGGGCAATTTGGCTGCCCCAGTGTATGCTACTCACTGTGAAATCAGTAAAAAGCTGAAGAGTGTTTTACTAAGTGAACTATTGAATTGCACTATGCTGAATGAACATAAAGCAGTTTTGTGCTGTAATGGAAGATGAGGATATTCACTAACCAAGTAATTTTTTGTTTTGTTTTGTTTGTTTTCTTTTTTTTGGGGGGGTGGGGGGCATTTTTTTTCCATTCTCCTGGATTGACTCCATTTAAACACAATGTTGGGGGTTGCTGAACAGTTTATTGAGGTAACACTTGGTTGCACAGAAACCAGTCAAGCAGAAACTACAGTGGGCTTGTCTCCTGGCAGAAGGGATTTCTCTGAATGTAGAGTTCACTTTACATCTAAGTTATGATTATCATTCTGTCTCCCTTTCATTATGCCATTGTTCTTGGGAGCCAGAGATTTTGTAAGTTTTAAGAAAAGGCTGTTGCCAAGGGTGTGGGTGGAGAAAGGTGTTGACATGATTTGAATGGAGTTAGATTCCAGCTTTAAACAGAGGGGTAATGAAACATGGAGAGAATAAATAGGCTTTCCTAGCCTGCCCCTAAAATAAGTTCAGTTATGAATTTAATGTTGTAAATGGTTATTTAACATTTTTTTGGAAACAATTGGTTTATATCTGTTTTTAAAAAGACACTTTTCCTGTGTAGAGGGTAAAAATGGTCTGTTACTTTTTGCTTTATCTTCTAGCCATTGTTTCTAATGAAACTCTTCTCAATTTAGTGGAAAATGGGGAACTCAGAAAGCCAATACAGTCTTCAGGGATCAAAAAATCATACTGTTGCTACAGCTGGTGCCAAGCAGAAGCCTTGCTCTCTGAAAATTCGCAGCATTCATGCTAAAGATGAAAAGTCTTGCTCTATGCATGGATGGGGACATACCAGTAGTGGTTCAAACTACAAATCGAGGTCCCTTGCCAGAAGCTGCCTTTCTCACTTCAAGAGCAGTCAGCCATATTCATCTAGACTCAGTGACACTGTGGTGAAGGTCTCTAAAAGCAATGCTCATGCCAAACATGGGACAAATGCCTCAGGGGACTACTGCCAAGGAAATAACTCAATGTTTTTACCCGAGAATGGTTTCCACTACATTGGCCTTCAAGCTGGAAATAATCACTCTGGCTCTCGAGAATGCAATGGACACATTTTAAATTGCTATGGCAAGAATGAAAACCTTGCATCAGCCTCCCCATCAGAGGACAGGAGGAGTCCAAAAGTTCTCATTAAAACGCTGGGGAAGCTGGATGGTTGCTTGAGGGTTGAGTTCCACAACAGCAGCAACAGCAAGGTACCGACTGAGGAGTCCAGTGGACCGGTCCAGTTGCTGAGGTATTCACCTGCTTTGGAATCTAAGCCAAATAACCTTCTGGATGTCAGGAGAAACTCCAGTGCAGACTGTTCTTCAAGCCGCCTGTCACCTACTGATTCAAGGCTTCGATCTAGTAAAGGAAGCTCCCTCAGCTCTGAGTCTTCATGGTATGACTCTCTCTGGGGAAATGCTGGGGAAATCAATGAGTTGGATGCCCCATATTTGACCAGGAGCACTCCAGATACAAGCATTCATGCCAGTTTCCCAGCAAGTGACAACAAGAAGTCTTTCAACCAAAGTTCATCTCTTTCCTCACTCCGAGATCTCTATAAGGATACAAATTTGGAAATCACTCCTCCACCTGGTATCAGGCTGTCTGATGAATATGTTGACACTCATGGTACTCTAAGCAACCGTGTCTCATTTGCCTCAGACATTGACGTTCCCTCGAGGGTAGAGCAGGGAAGTCCTGCACAGTACTCTTCCTACACGCTCCCGTGCAGAAAATCCAAGCCCCTCAATGAGGATGCATCCAAGAAGGATACATTGAAAAACCGAATGCGACGCATCAGTGACTGGACAGGAAGTCTCTCGAGGAAGAAAAGGAAGCTGCAGGTATGTACAAATCCCAGCCTAATTGCCTGAAAGTTGTAGATTCCTCTCATAAATGTAGTGATTGCATCATGTTTGTCTTTCTTGCAGGATAGTTACTTGCAAATCTCATTTACTTGCTAATCTCATTTAGTAATCTAAATTCCAAGAAGTATTTCATCCCTGGAGCTATCTAAAATATCAACAGCAAAAAAAAGATACATATTTGCATGTGCAGATTTTCCCTTCCTATTATGTCACCTTAGTTAACTCAAATCTCTGCAGCCTGATGTCTCTGTGACTTATCTTTTTGAAATCATTGTATTACTTAAAAAATGACTTGGAGTTTTTAAGCCTTCCCTTTACTTCAACTGTGACAAAATACACTAGATATCATATATATGCTGTGAATCAATGTACATTATCTAAATAGTGTGGAAGGAGCAGTAGAAAAAAGATGTTATAGAATCATACCATTGTTTTGGCTGGAGGAGATGTTCGAGATCATCAAGTCCAACCTTATTCCTAGCCCTATCAAAACCACTAAACTATGTCCCTAGGCACAACATCTACCTGTCTCTTAAACACCTCCAAAGGTGGTGACTCCACCACCAACTTCGGCAGGCTATTCCACTGTCTGACAACCCTTTCAGTAAAGAAATTCTTCCTAATATTCAGCCTGAACCTGCCCTGGTTCAACTTCAGGCCATTTCCTCTTGTTCTATTGCTTGTCACTAAGAACAGACCAACTCCTGCCATGCTACAACTTCCCTTCAGGTAGTTGTACAGAGCAATATCATCTTCCCTCAGCCTTCTATTCTCAAGGGTAAACAGCCCCAGACCCTTCAGC
>VWZY01006290.1:4017-62651 GCA_013399075.1 Chloroceryle aenea
AAAAAGGCATCCTCTCTGAAGCACGCCCAGTTAGGGGGTCAAAGGGTCAGTACCCAATGTGAAGAAAAAAACAATTCCTACCTATAAAACAACACCAACCATGTTACAATAAGCTTTTGTGTGCCATTTAGTCGTCAGTACAAAATGCCTACACACACTAAACTCTTAAAGTGAAATGAGAGTAAGGTTTTAAAATTATATAATATACATCCAGTAACTTTGAGAACTGAAATCCAGAAATAATTTCCAGCGTTGTTTCACAGAAGTCTGATACATACAAATGGCTTCTACCATTAACTAATCCATAAATATTTTCTCAACAGCAGCTTACTGTCAACACTCACAGCTTCTTCTATCAACGCCAACATGGTTGACCATGTTAGACCTGCTCCTGCCAACCCCGCCAGCTAGAAAACTGCCAGTAAGGAAAATTCAAATATTAAACAATTTGGGGATCAAAGTTTGATATAACATACACATACTGTGTGTAGGATCACAAGGAATATGCCTCTCAGCAAATATGCATCAATCTTGCATTACAAAATTTAAGTTATAATTTTTCATATCAGTTATTCTAAACCCTAAGGAATTAAAGTCTTATATGTCACAGCTGAAGTATCACCACACTGAGTCTTCCACCTTCCTTGTACATAAGCAAACAGTTCAGCTTTACTCACAATACTTCATGTAGCTGTAATGAAAATTTGGTTCTGAATTCCTCCTCTTGCAGCAGAGAAGTTGACAGTTATACCAATAAAAATATTTTTGCATCCTGTTTTGTGAAGGGAGAAGGAAAAAAAAAACAAACAAAAAACATGCACATAAAGGAAGGGGACAGAATTCCTATTCAAAGCAGAGAATACTTTAATAAAGAGTTGAAAATCCTGGCTGATGAGATGACCACACACCCTGGTACACAGCACACTGCTAGAGCCTCTAGAAATAATAAAGGGAAACAAAAGGCTAATTGCCATTCCAAGGAAGCAGTATTTGGCAGGACACAAGCATGCTATAGTTTCCCTAAATATCAGACAGAAAATTCCACGTTCTGCAGGCTTTACTTCAACCTTGAAATGTTCAGAAGCCTAGGAGACAAAATGCCTTTTAGGATGAAAACATCAGGAAGCAAATTTACAACTTGAAATATTGTCCTCTGAGTTCAAAGGGAAGTCTACTTTACTGTAGGTATTTTTCTGCTTTTTGCTTTGACAAATTTAGAAGCACCATTTCCATGTCAATCTTCTGACCATTTTAATTCGTACTAGTTTTATATCTGTCACTCTCCTACATATTTTTAGTAACTCGTTAAAGATCACTCAGCTACGTTTAGTTAAACTGTCAAACAGGAGAACATCACAGAAAGAAAATATCTATTCTAAGGACTTCAGAGACTAAAGTCTTTGGTTTCCAGATGAGGTAACACCCAAGGGGGATTCTTCACTTGACTCGTGTTAGGGTTGTGTTATTGCAGGGGTTTTGAGATTACCCAGCAATATTTAAAAAAAAATGGAAAATCTGCTTTTATTACTTCCCATAATTTCTTGAGTTTCCACGGCAGTAGTCTTCTCTAATAGGCAATAAAATATAATTTTCCATGAAGCATGTTGGGAGTCTGCTTTATAACAAAAGGAGGCATCTTCTTGTGCGATACAGCAAGTAATTATTTTAAAGTATTCCCCATCTCCTCAGCAAAAAGGGTTTTAACCCCCAAAAAATCCATAGGGATTTTATCCCCAGTCAGGGATAATAGTCTTTAAAAAAAAAAAGTTTTGCTGAATTCAAACATAAAAACAAAGTCTAAATGAAGTATTACCATATCAGCCAAAATCCCATTTGAAAAATACGTCACTTTGCTGTCCTATAAGGCAAACTGCTGTTTTCACAAGGAAGGAGTTGGCCACCTATATGTGAAATATGTAATAAATACATATATTTAATACAAAGAGTATTATTACTCTTTACAAAGTAATACTCTTTAAAATGCTAATGATACTCTTAAAGTTTACGCAAGTTCAGGTCTCCTTGGTAGGTCTTGCAAGAAAAGTAACATCTCCTAGCCAGCAAACTAGCCAAGACTAAGCCAAAATCTGTTCACTCCCCTACCTCTTTTGAACTGGAAAACTGCTTTCTTTTTTATCATAAACTCAGACATGAAACAAAGATTTAAGTTCTCAAACATGTTGGCTCTGCTGGAATAGAACTTCCACATATCAGACCCCTAGTAAGATGCCAGGCTTTCTTAGACATACTAGTTGACATAAATCAAGTCAGAAACATCCTTGCCACTTCAGAATTATATTTCTTTATCACATATTTTGGTTCAGCATGTGTCAGTCTGGTTGATCACCGAACTAGATTCCTGTTGGTGTACACAGAGTGTGATGTAAAATACTAAGCTACAACAGCTCCATAATGTGGAGCCAGCACAACAAACCTAATCAGACTACTTTTATTGGTTTTCAAGAAAGCATCCATACATACTCTGTATTTAAAATCACAGAAAAAGCATTAAATTCTCTGTAACTTGCCTGTAGTAAATTACTGAAATGTACATGTCTGTTCATTGATGTGCCTGTCAGTGAATACAACCTATCTAAAATGAAATTGCAGTTTCTACTTTTATAATCAAGCAAATCCCAATGGCATCAATAACACTAATTTGGGTATGTAAAACTTGCAGGTCCTGAGCTCACAGTTTCAAAGCAGAGAAGATACTTTGGATTGAATAGTACAAAGCCCATACAAGGATATGGGCAATGACTCCACCTGAAGTAGAGAACACGAATAACAGCTATATATCCTTTCTGAACAAAACTTCCACTCTGCTGTTGCTTCATATCCCCACCTATATATACATGCTGACAGTACAGAGATCCATGCCATTTGTATACAGATTCTATATATGTATACATGCCATAATTTTTTTTTGTATATATGTATATTTATAGGTTGCATTTATATTATATACACAAAGACTTAGCTTCTAGCTACACATTGCATAAGGCTTGTAGGATGGGTAGAAGCAGGTGGTCGTCCACTGTCCTGTCAATGTTTAAAATCCTGCTCTCTGTTGCTCCACTTCCCAAGAAATCCCATGGCCAGAATATGCTCAAGTTAAAAGCTCTACTTAATACTATATACATACATATCTACACAAACATATATATACATATATAGCAAGCTAAGCTTAGCAAAAGCTAACAGTGGAGTGTAAAGAAAGCATTTATTTTATTTTTTTTTCCCTAAACCACGACAGTTAACTAGACTTAATACTTGAGCATTTAGATTGTTAAGACTACTTGAAAGGTGTGTGGTTTTTGTTATTCCAACAACCAAGCTTTCACAGAAGTTTTGATTTTTGTAAGATGACAGGATGAGAATGTATAGTTGGCTACATATTTCACATAATTTTCATAGATGTCCAAGCTCCTTCGGAGTTCTGTGCTTTGCTGCACTCTCTGAAATGCTCTTCTGACACTAACCTTGAGCACTTATTTGTCCATATCTTCCAAAAAGATTTTCGGTAATTTTCACACAGCATCCTTCCTACAGGCTTTCACTGCTGACCTATCCAGAAGGAAACTTCTCTCTTTCTTAAGGATAATCCTTGAGTTTTTTACAGAGACACACTTGCCATAATAGCAGTGAAACACGGCTACATTAAAAGCAGCCTGGGGCTGCCAATAATTGTTGTGAAGAATAAAAGCTTTTACTGATTCAGAGAAGTGAGTCTATTGAGTTAATTAAAAAAAAATTACTGCTTTTGTTTTTAAACCCTGCCTTCCTCACTACTTTATCTTGCTTGTCATCAGTCTATCCTTTCTACATTTCATTTCATACCGAACACGAGGTTTTTTGGACAAAGATGTGCAATTTTATGTAACTGCAGCATATACATCAAAATGAAACCACTGGACCATTCAAGTACTAGCAAGATGTGGAGCAACAGCAGCACAAATCCATGTTTTTAACTTTGTTTTACACATTAAAATGTAACAAAGGCCAGTAATTCACCAAACACTTCACAGAGTTTCAATTCCAAGTCACATTATCTCATGGGAGTTGCATCATTATCACCATCATGTGTATATGTTGAGAGAAGTACACAGAACTTCACACCAGTCTCCTTTTCAACGGGGTCCTAAGAGTATTCAGTATTACAATGCTTAAATTTTACACGGGTTTGGGGAGAACGAGGAGGCAAAAGTTATTCCCCAAAATGTTCTTTCTCTGAGGTAAAAGCAATGAAGTCGGAAATTATTGTTCTCACAATACTACAACATTCAGCTGAAAGCAGCCATCTCTTTTCCCTCTGAGCTTTCTAAGCACTCAATCTGTCTTTGAATTCCCATAAAACTGAAAAGATACATTTACTCTGTTTAGTTTCCATTGTTTTTCTGGCTTACTTCAAAAAAGCATTATAATTTTTCTGAAGTTACGAATGTAAACCAAATGTCAGCATACAAAAACTACTACTTGCTCTAGTAAAAGTTTATTTGCTTTTCTTTTTTACCACTGAGAAATGAGTTCAAAATTCATCCTTACTATAAAAATCTAAACTGCGTTTCTCTGTATGTTTAATTGAAATTTTGAAGGTGGATCCATGAGATCCAGGTAGAATAAAAATCCTTCCTCTACAGATATGCTGGCAGTGGAAAATACTTCTCTTGTTACACTGACATCTTACCATGAGCAATAAATTATAATAGACAGTTATTATCCAAGAAATATTATTGTCTTGTTTGAATCAAACAGCTTTATCTGTCTGAAAGTAGAGTAAAAAAAAGCCTGAACTGCTTCTAGATGTTGTGAACAGGCTTAGAGACTCAGCTATTGTGTTTAGCAGAGGTACAGGGGAAATTACAAGAGCATTTAAGAGGAAACATGCTGAGAAAGTTTTCTCCACATATTTCTCATTGCACATATTTTATGAACTTGACAACAGTGCCTTTTAAACATTCCCTTCCCCCCACCCCCATAGGCAGTTTCACAAAGTGGAGTAAAACATACTGGTAAAACCCCAGTCTCTGTCTGAAAAAAACGTTGAATGCCAAACTACTAGTCACTGCATTTCTGAAATTCACTAGTTTTCATATTAATCTAATAAATGTCATATAAAAGTTTTATATTCTTAATTTTCTTATGAAAACCAACAGTCTCAAAAAGTCAAAATTTGCCTCTTAACCATTGTTTATCAAAACTCGCTGTCAGATTTCCATTTAGAATCTTCGCATTGTTGCATTTACTCCATTCAAAGTTAAGCTACAAAGTAAATGGAATTTCCTCATGGAAAAGACTGCAAGATTTAGCTTATATTGCTTCTATTCAGCACAACTGGGAGCACCCTGAGCTTAGCTTTCCCAAGAAGCCTGTGATACCAAGGAACTAAACAAATACCACATGCAGAGAATTTCATTTTCCAAAGAAGTTTAAAATGTTAGAGAAGTGTGCTCATAAATTGTTTATTTTAAAATGTTTCTTAAAACTATTTTGTGCATTTCATTATCCTTCAGGCTCTGCTGAAATTGTCAACACAAGCATGACAGGCTACCTTTTCTATTCTGCATGTCTCAGCTGTCATCTACCACCTCTATCTATCTATATCTATCTATCTATATCTTCCATTCTACTCTTAATTGTATAGAGTGTGAAATAAGTTTCAGAGAGATTGATGCATAGATAATTATCCTGATTTTTTTTCCTCCCATAAACACGCCTCTAAAGGAAAATAGCTCCCTCAATTCTTCATTTCTCCCTTCCAAAACACATTTTTTTTTTTTTTTTTTTTNTTCCCCAGCAGTGAAGTGCAGAAGTCACAGATTCTCAAAAAACAGTTGAGAATCTGGTAACTCCTATCACATTCTTACAGGTAATTATTAATAAACCACCCCACACACACACACATATAAAAAATAACCCCCCAAACCACAACACAAACACTTCACTGAAACAAAGTGAAACTAAGTCATGTTTAATATGATTAAAAAGCAAAATCTAAGCAAATACTGAATTTATTTTAAAATAACAAAAGGAACATATCAGACAGCTTTATATCAATGAATATGTAACAGAACAAGAATAAGGCTTCTTGCATTTGCATTTCAAGTTATTCTAAAAAGCTGTTTGCTTTCTTATTATGAGGTAAATCTGGCCTAGTTATAAGCCTGCTGGGGATCAGGAACTATTAGGCTCAGTTTCACTGTTCTTATGTGTACAACCAGTATGATTACAGGCACACAGAGGGTGATAAACAGGTTCCCCAGTGAAAGTATTTCCACCTATCTGACCTGCAAACTGAATCCGGAGAGAATCCATAACTGAAAAGAAGGTGGAGAGGTGTTCAGTATGCATTCTGAGGCATCATATGTCTCTGTGAAAGCCATGCACACACATTTGTCAAAGAGAAAATGTCATTTAAGAAGTCACCTTTTTGAAAGGCATCTCCTTCGTCCCATACAGCATAAACAAATTGTTCTTAAGTCTCTCCTATCAGACACAAGAACAGGCCCCCCATTTTAATGGAAATAGCATACCTAATGTTACATACTTCAGAGGGAAGCCTTTGTGCAGCACTTGTGGTGGTTTTTTTTTTTTGTTGTTTTAGGAGGGGAGATTCTGGTGTGTAAATCGTGCAGAAGCAGAACGGTAACAGATGGTTGCTGGAGCTGCGCCACAGAAAATGCAGCGGCTGATAGGATCTGTTATCCCTTAGTGGCTGTAGATAAAACCTTTACAGTTTAGGATAAAATTTAATTAAAAAAAAAATGTAGCTGCTGACAAATGAAAAAAAATCCACTAGAGAAGACTATGTAAAGATTTCATCCCACATAGAAGATTTCATGTATTTAAAAGATTTTGTACATACATGACAGGAAATCTTTGCCTAAATGGAGGTTCTGTGATCTGGCTACATACGGCAAACTTCACTCTCATCTGGGATGGTAAAGCCACGGGAGAAATCAAACCCTCTTTTCCCACTTTCCTGAAAAAAGCTAGCTAACACTCTCTGTGCACCAGTTGGTGTGCAGCCAGAGCTTTACAAGACATTTGGCAACTACTCTAATGTAGAAAAATGTCAAGCTTTCCCTAATAAAAGCTATTGGAAGGAATCACAGAATTATAAAGTAAAATCTGGCATAAAAAGGGTAACCCATTGCAAAAGACAACTTCATTCAGGGAAGAAAAAAAAATAAAATTCTCATGTATTTTAAAGCCATTCAAGACCATAAATTTACATAGACTGATATGAACACCTACAGAATGATAGGATCACACCACCAAACAACAGAGGTCACTTCCACCCATGAATCAGAAGACATAAATCACAACTGACTAAACCAGTTCAAATAGTCGATGTCTTCAAATAAAGTCAACTTTAACAGGAAAGTGTCTGTTGTGAATATGCCCAGATACCCTGACTCTCTGTAAGCAGGTAACTAATCGTGCACTCACATTTCAGAAATCTACAGCTCAAAGTGTTGAGCCAGAAAGGGATCAGCAGCAATATAATTCAGCTAACAGGAAAGTATCAATGCCACAGAAATACAAAAACCTGCAGGCTGCTCCAGGTTCACCCTCTGCCCAGAATCCTAGCAGGTGTCTCCTGGGCTTCACCAATGTGGTTTGTTCCCTCAGGTCCTCTTTGCACCACAGCAGCAGCTCCAGTGTCTGTTGCTGGTGAGTGCGTCAGTCCCACCTCATCACTGCCCATGTTTGGCAGTCCTTGGCTGCACACATGACACTGCTGTGCCCTTAATACAAGGGGCACGGGATCAGCAGGACTCCAGTCAGCACCATTTTCCCACACAGTCAGGCCCATGGGCAGGTGCCCCCCAAGAAATGTGCTAATGGGCACTGTGGTCACAGGCTGTCCCAGTGTCACCTTGTGGCTGAGGAAAAGTAGCACAGTAATTTTCCACTGGCATCTGCACTTTGCCAATGGGAAAATCCTAGGTCATGAACATTATACCTAACATCTTGCTCACCATGTCACTCAGGCCTTAGACAAAAGGAATCCACCTGTGAAACACCTTCCTGATTCTTTTTTGACACATCTTAAAAACTAAAATAGAAAAGTGGGGGTTTTGTGTGGTTTTTTTTAATTTGTTTTTATTTTTTTTTCTCGTTCCTTCATTGTTCTGAACTAGGTGATTAAAAGTTTGTTCTCTGCCAAAAACTATTTGATATGTGAAGGCAACATAATATTCCACAACCACCTATAAGTCAAGGGCAGGAGAATCCCATACTGCAAAAACTGTTGTGGAAGTAACCTTGGTGATTTTCGGTGATATAGAGAAGTTCCAGGTAGAAATCGTATTGATGTTTCCATCAATTGATTAAGAGATGGTAACACAGAAACGTGACACAATCTTGACTAAAAAGAAGGTAATGGAACTGCATTTCCTAAGAAACTGCGTTACACTTGTGTTGACAATATTCATTCCTCCAACTTCCACACATGATCACTCACTTTTTCTTAGACTCATAAACTAAGTTTTTGTATTTCAGATGCTTGAATTCAGGTATGTGGAAAGAAAAACAAAGCATCGAAGAGCATAAAAACAAAAAACAGCCCTCCTCTTTGAAATGTAGTGTATGTCCTGGCATGGAACAAAAATATAATCCAATACTTAATTCTTTTAACTTGTGTAGCTTTTGCTTATTTCCTGAAGTAAATTATCTCTTTTACCTTGGGAAAGAGTTTGCACAGCTCCTCCTTACCTCACATATGCCCTCCTCTTCCATATTTTTGCCTTTGGTATATTCAGGAAACCTAGAGATCTCACTCTGTCCTCCTTAGGGCTAAGAAACCCTTTCAATTTCTTCCCAGGTCTTCAGCTCTCCAGATCCCTCCACTACATTGAATGATAAGGATAAAATGACGCCCAAATTATTAAAGCTGATGGCAAGCTAAACCGAAAGTGATTCCACTGTTGCTGCAGTGGCTTAAAACAACAAAGCAACAAAAGAAAAACACAGCAGCAACAAACAAACAGCACACAAAAATATATAAAAAAAACCTCCAAACAAACAAACCAACCAAAACCAAGCAACTCCAAAACCACAAACCAAAGCAAGTAAAAAGAACAACTATTTCACAGTAAGTCTAGAGACTTGGAGTTTCCCTGGCAACAATGCCTGTAGGTTTTCTATGGGATCAGTGATGGCTTTTGCTTCCTAGGAAACCACTTGCTTAATGCCAGGAACTGTGATGCATCTCTGAATCTCAATCATAGAATCATAGAATAGATTGGGTTGGAAAAGACCTCCAAGATCATCGAGTCCAACCCCTGATCCAACTCTAATTACTATATCATTGCACTAAGGGCCATGTCCAATCTCTTTTTAAAAACCTCCAGGGATGGTGAATCCACCACCTCTCTGGGCAGGCCGTTCNGCCCTCCGGTAGGTCATTCATTGAGCTCCTGAAGTGGGGCATTGGAGCAGGGTGCGAAAGAAAGATGTAAGCGAAGGTGGCAGGGATTGCCAGAGGAATGGTGATGTGCCAGAGAAGGAAAGGCTAGAGTCTGAACTTGACATCAGGCTCTGATCTTGACTGAGCTGGCAAAGATTGGTCTATTCTCATCTAAGATATTTAATCTGCATAGAGATAGGGTTCTTCAAGTAAGGCTCTTAATTTATAAAAGCTACAAACTAATAAAAGTTGTTGATTGTTATTTCCATTCCTGATTTTTAGGTCAACTATACTAGAAACATTATTTCAGCAAACTCTTGATGCTACTGACTTACAGAAATATCCTGCACAACAAAAATATCCTGTACAACATCACACTGAGGTCCAGCTTAAGAAACTAACAGACTCTGCATAGCTATTTATTTCTCAGTGTTGAGGTTGCTTTTTCTAAAGAGAAAATTTTAAGACTACGTGTTGTGATTTTAGCAAGATTCTTCAACATTTTCCTCCTTCATCTTCTCCACCTAACACATTTGCCTTCCCTCCCTCCCATCACGTTTCCCATGGAAGTAAGAGCAACATTATCCTTTGAATTTCAAAGCACCTTACAAATTTTAACTTGCTCTCAACATCCCTGTAAACATTAAGATCATTATTATCCATTTGGCTGATGAGACATCCAAGAGCTACTACTGAGAAGCTTCTTACATGGTTTATCTTGCCAGGATATGGTAACAGCTTACATGAGCCCAGTAAAGGCTGAAAGTATGGTTCTTCCCCATGTTTTCAATGCCTGGTTATAAAATATATTTAAAACATTTTCTGGCTCTAACAGTGTGTCATCACCGAAAGGCACCATGCAGATTTTGCATCTGTTGAAGTTTGCAAATGAGCCACAGGATGCTGAGCAAAATGTGTGGCAAACAAAGGCAGAAACTGCAGCAAGACACATATTCAACATTGGAAGCTCAGTTGTGCCCTTCAAGAACCAGCAATGGGCTATGGACAATATGAGGTATACTGTCCACCTGCTTCTTCCTGAATGAATGAATCCATTAAAATATGCAACAGGCCAAGATAAGCAGTGGAAAAGGGCTCTGTTGCTTTTTGTCAAGTGGCAGGCCAGCATTATTGAGGCGGGGTGAAGGTGGTGGTGAATAATAAAATTGCCTCAAATGGAGACACTGGTATCATCTTGTGTCCCTGTCCCCATCCTGTCCCCCGAGTTATTAAATATGCGCCTATCGACACTACTTGGAGCTCCTGCCAAGTATGTATGTGGCCTTTCACTTCTCTACCTCCAGTATAAAGGAAAGGAATTACCTTCTAGTGGGTAGAGGGAAAGGTTTATAAGAGCTGAACTTCCAGATCAAAACAAGAGACAAGATATAATTTCTCCTCGAATTATACCCTGTGTGTTGCATGAATAACCTACCAAATAAATTGGCTACAGCACCACCCTGTTCTACTCCGACGATGGTTTAGGAACTGTAACCACTTCTGGGCAGATTCATTATTCAAACTACATGGATCAGCACTACCCATGTTATTGTGACATACCAAAATTGTGGTATTTTTTATTACAATACAGCAGGTTTGTTAATTACAAGATCAGATTTCTTTAAAGATAGGACGACAACAAAATGGAGTGGTCTCCGGCACTGTCAGTAAAATCGTCCTAGTCACAGAGGAGAGAAAGTAGGTACTAGTGCTTCATGAGCTAAAAGCACAGACGCTCTACTCCTGTAGAGTACAGGTCAGGTTGGTTTTAGGTTTGTTGGTTCCCCCCAAAACATTTCTCCCAGAGAAAGGAGGTTGCAAACCAACACAGGCCAACATCTAGACAGAAAAAAAAACCCGAAACTGACAGAACAGGTGGATGCTTTTGTATATACTGAATTGCACTTACTGCATGTTCAGTGCCCAACCATTTACAAACCACCTCTGTGTAAACAGTGGAAGGACAGAAACTGTTGGCATATACGGCGACGTGCTCAAATACACAAAAAGCAATTTTTCCAAGTTCTGGGTACCACTTCTCTGCTTCAACACAAGCTGACACTTGAATGGCTCCTTGTTCGTTTTGCCATGTTCAAGCTGGAACTATACATCCTCTCAGAAAGTCTGTTCCATCCAAACTTTCCAGTTAAGGCAGACTCCTGAAATCCCAAATTAACAGATTGTAGGACAGTCTGTGGATACTCACTTCACCTATTTTAAGAAGCAGGCTCTATCTTTAGCTACATACAGCAGGAAGGGGAAGATTGCTGTTTATTTTATCATATCTGCTATGTTTTCTCAAAACTATTTTTGCACTAAGAAAAAATCCATGCCTTCTATGTAGAAAAGGAGTTACAATTTGCTCCAGCCATGCTATTCTTGAATTTGGTGTATTTTTGTGCTGTTTAGACTCTTCAATTTTATTTTCTTTTAGGGTCAGTTTTCCATACTCAGAGGAGTATACATACATTAAAGCCTGAGAGATTGTACAATTTTCACATAAGGAAAGTAAATCAGGTATTTCCTTGCTCAGTGAAAGATAAACATAGAGCTACAAAATGAGCAGATGGTAGAACTGTCCACTTGGTTCTAACAATACAAGGGGCCTATCCCATGTGAACCTGATGAAAAAAAAAAATAATCTTAGCAGGGTGGTAGTAGGTTCTAGGAAGTTGAACAATTTACTTCAGGAAGTAAGCTTACTTTGCCAAACATTTGCATGTTCAGATCCACTAGAATTATGTTTCCTGTGGCTTGTCCACCACCTCTGGAGAATTACCTTCCCTTTTATTTTAACCTTAATTTCAGACAAGGGCAAGAGGGACCTTTGAAAACTCTCGAGTGAAGAGCTGTCTATCACACATTGTGCTGTATAAAAGCAGGGAGGTATATTTACAAGCCCTGGTCTGTGTCATTCAGGCCAGGAACATGAACTTAAGTCTTCTATCTCTTGAGTTAGAGAGTTAAGCCAGAGACCCACCAACACCACCAACAGCCATCTGGATTCTGAAAACCCAAGCCCACATCTTAGGAGAGACCACAGCAGTGCTTCACACTGTTGCCACCAGCTGTACTGTAGACATAACAAGACCTACTGCACCAAAAGTCTCTTTCCAAAGGTGATGAGCCTTCTAAAAGAACCTACCAGACACATTCCCACCAAGGTGTCCAACCTCCCACACATGCAGTTTTACACTTATTTCCATACCTTATTACATTGTTTGAGTTCTTAACTGCTCATCAGATTTATCATAGACTAGATCTATTAACACTGAGATAATCCTTGAAACAAACTGAGATTAAATATATGATATAGACTCCTGCAGAAACATTTCTCTTCTAACAGGCCATGTTCCAAACTCTGTGTGCTAATCTCATTGGCAGTTTTACTGGAGCACAGAATTTTTAACTGGAGTTTACTTTAGTTCTATCACTTTTTCTACAGAAAAAGAAAGTTTTCTAGCTTGTGTTTTGCAAATATAGCTGGTTTTTTTTTTTTTTTTTTAACGGGGGGAAGAGGAGTTAAAAAAAAGAGGAACTTTGAAACTTACAGTTCTTATCTATCTGTTTTTGTTTGGTTGGTTTTTGTTTTGCTTTTCAGTAGGTTGTTTTTTTGTTGTTGTTGGGTTTTTTTTTAAGCAAGAGTCAAATCATTATTGCACTCTGCTCTGTAATGAAGTGAACCCTTTACAGCTTCATTCACCAAATTACCCCATTTCTTCTTAATAGTTTTAAATATATTTTTTTTGAAACACTTATCTTGGGAAAGGGAATTCCACAAAGAAAAACTTCTAATGGTAAATCAATGCAATATGAAATGCAATATGAAAATGGACATTCAAACACTGAAATTCATTTTGTTTGCCTTAATGAAGTGTATTCCACACAAACTCTCACTGCTTCTTGACAGCTTCTAAGCAGAAGACAATATGTGTATACCGGTGTGTAAATAAAAACAGGCAAGAGAAGTCACAAAACAATGAAGGGAATCTGTTGACTCCACCCATCAAACCAGACACAGTGTGTAGATAAACAAGAAAACCACTGTTACTGCAGAACTTCATTGTTATGTACTTAACTGAAGGATGTGAAAATTATTTGGTTTTCATCCGTTATACAGCAAGTGTGATATCTCAGCAGCAGTACATATACATGGTTTCTTAGTAGGTTAAAACCTCAAAAATTAAGTAGTTTACCCACATTAGCCAGGTTCATATTTTGGAGTAAAAATTAGAAGGCACACAGACTGGCAACTGGATACCGGCATTTCTATTTCTAGGGCTCCCTCCGTCCCCTAAAGTCCAGGAACAGATATACCTTAGAAAATTCGTTGGTGCCAGGAGACAGATTATTCTTTCTTAAATGAAAGTAGGCTGGAAAATACCACATAACCATATATTTCTGATATTCTAAAATACTCATGACATTTCTCATTCAATAGGAACCAAAAGTAAAAAAGTAATTAGAAAATAAATACTGTATTCTTCCCCTGCCTCCTTATGCCACTTTCTATGAGATTATGGCATAAACCAGGTCATATCATGGGCCTACTGCGTATTTCTCTTCCTTTTTTTGACATGAAGTAAATATGAAAGAATGCTTTGAAGAAGCAATCTGTAATTTATCTTTTATATTCAACTTTTCCATTTTCCATATGCAGAACTTAAGTCTTATTTCTGACAAGTTAGAAGGGGCTTATTTCCTTTTTAAATAACAAAGCCTTAGAGTCTCCACCACTATAGATATACTACCTGTTACATGAGCTCAAATCAGCTACCAGTCTACCGGCATAAATTAAAGATTTTTCTCTATCATAAACTTGGTAACAAGTATCTTTATACTTTTTTAAAAATAAGTTTTTGTCCTGAACTTTAGATTAATGAACATTAAACTCCATTTATTGACAGTTGGATGATGCAGAATAGATGCTGAGCTAAAATTTCATTTGCCAAATGCCAGCTCAGAAGACATGTAAAACTGGAGTATTTAACAATCCAACTACACTGTGAAAACAATAGAAAAACTACATCAGTGTCTGCCAACCATTTTTCTGGAACTTCAGATGGAATTTTGCCTCAGTTGAAGATCCCAGAAAATAATGTTCCATTTTAGGAACTCTAATTGCTTGTTAGGACGAACGTGTTCTTTTCAGGGTATCTAGTTGTCATCTTGAGCTGACCAATATATAGCAAACACTAACCAAAAGCCTGCAATTAGCATGCTCTAGTCTTGCAGATTTTCCTCTGGTCAATCAGTGAGCATTTGTTTGGAACTCTGGTTGGACAGGTGGGCTCAGTGTCTGGAAAACATGCCTGCCATTCCCAAATATGATTTGTGTCAGTCACAAAAAACACCAACCAACCAGCCAACCCAGACAGCAATACGTCTGTAAGGAAACTCAAAACTTATCAGTTCATAAAAGTCATTCTCCTGACGAATGTTTGTTTTTTCTTGCTGTGTAAGGTATAAATTATAACCGTTTGAGAAATACAATGCAACTTAACACAGACATTGAAAGTCTTTCTTGTATGTGGGCCATGTTGTCCTTCTCCTGATTAAAGCCAGTACTTCTAATTATACCTCCTGGGTGCTACCATAATTTCTGTCCCTCCATAACACTGCTCCAAGCATCCAGAAAGCCTTCTATGCCCTCCTTTCCACTTGTCCTGGTTTGGGTGAAAACAGGAATAATTCTGATCAGTGATTTTACTTTTCAGCTCAGTACTTCTAATTAANCTTGCAATTTATCCACATTTTTGTAATCTATCCATAGAGTCAACATATTAAAAGTCTCTGATTGCTTTTGTTTCTCTTCTCTAAACTCCTTCCAAATTTTCAGTGGCTCTCCAAGAGTTGAATGATCAGCAGTTGCTGCAGGCCACAGTTAGTTTCACAAGCCAGTCTGCCTAGGTGGTTTGTGGCTTTGGGAGATTAAAGTAGAACATAACCAAGTATATTTATGGTGTTTCTTTATAAGAATTATTTGAACAGATGCATAAGGGCAGCAATACTGAGTGAGAGAAACTATGCACTGTCCATGGATCAAATGCATGAGATCAAGAGTAATGCAAATCTCTTTTATGTAAGTTATTTTGTGCAAATTACCAATCCATCTAACAGCAATTAGTAACATTATTTAATGATTCCTTCTACAGAGTTTATGAAGTTCCATTTATAGCTGGATGCCTGCTTGCTCTTACTTCACCTACAGAAATCAATACTCACAAATGCACAAATGGTATCACAAGATGAGAAACAACCAAGAAGCAAGTAAATGAAAAATGTGCAAGAGGAAATCTTTTACAAGCACATATCCCATACACTAACTGACCAACAGTTCCAAAGCGATAGCAGAGCAATTAAACAGAGATAACCTTTTCTTAAAAAGATATTATGTCTAGGACCTGAAGAGGTACTGTAAATGTGTCTTTCCTGTCTATAGGGACTTTTGCCTTTAATATCAAAATGCTTCTCCTAAGAAGATTTCATACAGATTACAGTCATTTCTCCTTTGGTTTAGTACACTCCTAATGTAATTTTCTTTAAGTTTGAGCACAAGACAAATTACAAAGCAAAGCTGTTTTTCCTCCATGGGCTTTTACATTCTGGAATAGAAATACGCCAAAATACCAAGTTTTCAGAAAAAGACTTCTGGTTTCCAACGTTTGCTCTAGGGCAAGGGAAAGAAGGCAAGGAATTAAATTTCTGATGGAAAAGCTAAGGAAAAAAAATTGAAGACAGATGTTTTCTCAACCAATACAACTCTGCAATGGGGGAAGTAGCTGCAAGCAGCAGTATTTCGTATGTGCCATAAAATTTAGCTGCTGTTGTGTTTCTGGCTGGAGGAAGAGAGAGAACTGCTACAATGCTAAAGAAGTAGAGATACCAGGGTTTGAATATTTGATTTTTAATGGAGGGAAAGAAGTCTTTTCAAATTGCTGCTTAAGCACTTCCAGTGTTTTTATTGGGAATAAATTTTTGGGCTCTCCTATCATTAAATTACACACATGAAAAATAAATAAACCACACCATCTGCATAGGAAAAAAATCCCTGTATAAATTAACACTTACAACAAGTTTTAAAGATTTAGCAAAGAGACTTTCCTTTCTTTTCATCAGAAAACTGAATGAAATCACTAAGTGCATTACGTATTATAGTTTGCATTTCCATTGTTGTTATCAGAGAGGTCAAATCATTTGCCCGAAGACGCTCTCTAACCATCTGCCTGCTTGTGGTATGTATGGCTACAAAGTTTTCTCCTTGCATCTCCCCTAGGTATATGAGGATGGTCATGCCTCACAGCAAGTTTGAAACATGCGGTCTAACAACTATTTCTGCAAAGCTGTAATACATACTTTACATTACCACGTACTGGCCCTGAAAGTGTGTACAACAGACATGGTAAAGCAGAAGCCTGATTAGGTGTTGCTTCCACATTGCTCAGTCTCTTTGCCCAATATCAGAATATCCTTTCCTACAGCTTTTATGAATATTAACTGTGGACAAACCAAGAACTATAACAACTTACACCCAAGGAACAACTTGAAAATTCAATCCACAACGGTCACAGAGTCAAAACAGTCATTGCATACCTCCCATTTTCAGAGGAAATTAGTTTTCGTAAGCTTTTGAGGAGTGGTGCTACTTAAAGTAGGCTAAACACACACATTCAAGACTGCATCTCTGATCTCATTTCACAGAAGAGCTCATGAGAGCCTTCCAAGGTAAAGCATTAGGACAAAGCTATTAGGCAAACAAGTGTTCCATGTACAGTCACAGGGTTTTGGTTCATTGTTTTTTATATTCAACAGCAGGAACATACAAAGCAAACCACTATTACAAACCTCTGTATGAGCAAGAAATAGTAGATAATGAAGAAGGTTTCACCCACCTGGGATCTTTCTGAATGCTATCAATGGAAGGTGACCTAGCCAAGGTCCCTTCAGGTGGGATGGCTGGCCCAGATTTGCTGTATGGTGATTCAACAGAAGGACAATACTGCAGCTGTCGGTAGGGGTCTGCGTAATTGGAGGCTGGGCCGGCTGCATAGCTGGCCCTCTGGAAGGTCGCTGTTGCGTTCTGTGTGCCGTGTTGACTGCCTGTGCGCTGTAAGGGTACGGAGTCGACACCAGGGGAAGATGGGGCTACGACAGGAAAGTAGGGACAAAGTAAAAAATTGAGGACCTGTTCACAGAAATGGTTAACCAGGTCTAGGTAGAGGAAAAAACCCAACAATAACAACAATAAAAAAAAAGCCAACAAAAAAACACACACATATAAAACAGGGGTGCAAAAAGAATGAGAAAAAAAACAAACAAACAAACAGCATTGTCATTTTCAAAACCATTAAAGCAAATAATTATCAAACGAATTTCTAAATGACATGCCACTTCTGGACTAGAAGACCTTTACAGCAGTTAAACAGACTGTAGCAGTGCTTTTCACTTTGGGGTTTAACTGCACTAACCTGAAATGAAAAAAGTGCAGAAGCAGCATGGGAATAGTCAAGCTAAGATTCACAACCACCACTCAGTGGGGCTTTTGTCTTCCTTACAGGTGTGGAAGTCAGTCAGATCCACCAGCAGGAGAAGGGCCACACCAGGCTTAAGAGTCCAAATTAAGACAGATGGCTCTATGTCAGAAAAACAGCCACAGGAATCACAAATTTGTAGTCCTGGTTTCCACAAAGCAGGTAAAGCCAGACACTTGGTACTGAGAGTCACTGTGTACTCTTCATTAACCCATCTCCTGCATATTTCACCTTAAGAAAGACTGTTGCTGCTAACTTAGTCCAAAAAAAAATATGCACAAGGTGATAACATAGATGTCTTAATGCATGCCAGCAATGGCTGTGATCACACACCACAGAACAAGATTAATGCATTACTAGTTTTCAGTGGCTTAACCAATAGTTTTAAACTGACATAATGCTTTTGTGACTCAAAAAATTTCTTAATCTCTCTTGCAGCCCATTATCTTTCTGTTACAGCACTGTGTATTAGAGAACAAGTCTGCTTTATGATTACTATTAAGCATGCAGTATTTTTGAACCGAAGTCCAGTTAATAACAAATGGATTATCACAGGACCAATATCCACATCATCTCTGGCCTGAAAACAAATAGAAATTAAATGCTTGCTCTGCTCAGAAGAGAATTTGGACTGTTTGAAGTGGCACATGAACTCATGATGGCTCTCATTTTCCCTTGTTCCAGGACAACAGGAATACTTTTGCCAATAGGAGTAAGCCTGGGTCCAGGACTATTGATAGCTGGGTCAAATTCATATGCTAAAATGCAGGCAATAGCACATATTCAAGAGACAGGTTTTCGTAATGTATTTCCCAATAATTCCTCATTAACATACACGGTTACATTTTAAGAAAATAATTGTTTAATATATTTAGGTCCATAAAAGAAACTTTAAGCATTTTATCTCAAAGTGTCAGCAAATGAAATACAGTGAACTTTAAATACATTTCTGTCTGACCTCGTACTTCTTGAAGTTACAACAACTGAAATTTTTAAGTTTGTATCACATTTTTGCCTTATTTTTTTAATTAGAGTTCTAAAGGATATAATTTTCCAATAAAAGTATCACCTTGTCACTTCCTTACAAACATAGAAAAGTGGGATCACCCACTTATCTATTTCGCCATCACTGGGAGTGTTCACGGTCAGGTTGGAGGGACCTTTGAGGAACCGGATCTAGTGAAAGATGTACCTGTCCACAGCAAGGGTGTTGGACTAGATGATCTTTAAAGGTCCCTTGCAACCCAAACCGGTCTATGATTGCATGATTACATTAACTTTATACAGCAAAATCTGACAAGCATTGCTTTTGTTTAATTGCGCGTATATATTTCCTTAAGAACTGAGTAGGACACACACGGATCTTTTCATAAAACTGGCTCAGTTAATGTATTAGTTTACTGGGACATCCCATGCACAAATCATGCTGAATTCAGCGTTAGGAAGACACAAGGAAAACATTGCATTTTAACAGAAATTACACACAGTTCAAACCCAAAATTTGATGCCTTGTGAGAGAAAAAAAAAAATCAAAACAAACAAACCAAGTTAGAGAAAATACTGGAAATATTTTTCAAGTAAAAAAGTAAAAATGTAATTGTATATTGACATAGCACAGTCTTAAGCACTGTCGCTCCACAGAATACACTGATAGCATTGCAATATCATTATGGGAAATTGCAGAAAACCCTATGACACTCATACGGCTGAAAACAAGAATTCTGTTGTAATGTAGCTTGCTTTGCAAAATACTCCACTGTATTTCCCTTCCTCTCTGTTGCAATATTATTCAATAGAAATCATGTTTTTAAACTCTGTGAACTTTTCTTTCCATTTTTTCCATTTGTCTTGTTATCAATATAGATATTTACAAGACCTGAAACTAGCTGCACCTTAACACCTATATGCTCTTTGTGTCACTCTGATTCATTTCTGAAATTATCTTCCTAGCAAACTGTTACTTCCTTTTGAATTTTATCACAATGAACACAGAAGTACCATAGTCAATATGAGAATGAGACATATCTATGATTTAAATAGTCACAATTAAGCTTTTTTGACCAGTGTCACTCAGAGCACTTAAAAGAAAGTCAAAAAATCCCCAAACTACTAACATTTTAGGGTAACATCTACATTTAACTTGACTACAGCCACCTTCATAGACTGTAGAAGGGTTAAGATTTAGAATTTTTACATAGACAATTTCATGTAAAACTGAAGCAAAGCCATCACCTACTGAAACATCAGTCTTGTTTAAACAAATCCTTCTGGCAGCCAGACTTACTGACTGAAGTGTGGCTCTTTAGGCTATGGCATACTTTCCGTCTGTTGAGATCTCCCTTCCATTTAGCTATTAAAACAGCAAAACCATAGTGATTATGGCTATTAAAATGAATAAATTCAGCAGTCCATTTGCCTCACCCAGCAACAGTAAATTTTCAGTGAGCATTGGGATATCCAGAAGGCACATTAGGATGGGACCAGAAAGCATTAATGTACTAGCTATGTTTGCAGATGGTCATGTAACCTTTTTATGTGTGTTAAAATTGAAGACACTTATCCCTTCCACTAACTTTTGTGTTTGACTCTCCTCTCAAATCCAAGCCAGCTTCACCTTGATCAGAATCAGCTCAGCATGGGTAAGGCATGGTACTACTCTGACAAGGATCAGGGGTTTGCCCAGCAAGCGAAGAGAGGCACTTGAAGGAGTTGTCACAGAAGTTCTGTTTCTAGACAAAATGGGCTGCTTTGCCCTCTCCCAGAATCAGCCACCAGCCCAACCTTCCTGGGATCTGGCCTGGTTGATGCAGGATCACAGCCAAGTCCTGGGTCTACAGCAGACTCTATTTTGCTCTTGCATAAAGATAAAACAAAAAAGTCGCAACCAGACTATGAAGAAGCAGGTATAGTTCTGTGGACACCTTGACACTTTCTTGATTTAACAAGACGCTTGGAGGTAAAGGTGTCCACAAAATTAGACCTGCTTCTGGTCTTCATAAGTCCCCAAACTGACAAAGAAATCATGATTAAAATCAAAGAAACAAAAGGCCTCAAAATCTTACTTATCCTGTATCTTGCTTTACCTAAGTGACCAGTATTGTTTTTAATAGCGACTGTTGCCCGTACTTTTTTAAAAACTTACGTGGCAATTCAGTGGCTGATGTCAGACAAGTAAGTCTCTGAAGTTCTGCTCTGCTCCTTTTGCACTGGCCAGCCTACCTCCAGCTGTTTCCTGGGACCACTTGGCACAGTGGCAGAAGGGTGACTGGCAGCTGCCCCTTCCAAGCATACCACTCTATGACTATGAGAGGGGCTTGTACAGACCACTGCTTGCACCACGGAGGCTGGGTCACACCACACATTTTCTGCTGCAGGTAGCAGATACTGAGTACAACAAATAACATAGTCAGTTGTAGGCCAGTGAAACTCTATATAGTCATGAAATTTTAAACTTCAATGCAAGAACTGTGCTTGAAGAGAAGAATTTTAATGTTGGGTTCAGAAAAGGGTTGCATTTCCAAATTGAAATTCCAAAACTGAAAATTTCTAAAATGAGCATTTCAAACTGTGCAAAGCGAGAACTACTGTCTCACTGCAGAGATCTCAGTTTGTCACCTGAAGATTTAAGTTCTTGTTTTAATTTGTTGTGTCATTAATACATTAAAAATCCAATATCATCCCAACCCATTACTACTGCAGAACCAAAAATCACATTTCCAGAAAATGGAGTGTCTCATGTATCACAGAGGTATTTACACAATCTTACAAATCTATCCCAAAGTGAGAAAAGTCCCCATTAGCTATAATGGAAACTTTCCCAAGACCTGATGTATGCTCTGATCATGGTTCTCTGGATTCCAGAAATAGCATATAGGAAAGCCAGCCTTTAGAATTTCCTACAGCTTTTGGATGGTATTAACAAAGATACAGCAACTTTTATATTAATGCTGAAAATTTACACACATTTCTTAAGCTCACAGGCTCCTAATAAGATACATAACTTAAAAATTCACTTTAAAATTCAGTATCATCTTTTCAAACCTGTGACATCTCTAAAAACAACTAGCAAAACACCAGAGGCAAGAATATGTTGATTTAGGCAGGGATGCTACTGCACCATACCTAACTATCTTAGGGAAGGCAAATTCACATAAAAACTGCTATAAAGTTCAGCCTTTCTAGAAGTCAGAGGGCATTCTGCCTAGTTTGCATATGTAAGGTCAGAACTTCTGAAAGAATAAACTCATTTCTGAGACTTATTTTACTACAGCTTGTGCTGAAAATTACTTGTCCAATGCTGCTATTTGTGGATATTAGCTTGCAAAGTTTCCCTGGTATTATTCTATATTAGAATAAATTAGATATTAACTGTGTTAACCTTCTCTTTATGCCTTTTGCACTGATTTCACAATTCATTTTTTTTCCTCTCTTTTCTTTTTTTTCTTCACTGATTTGCACCCGCATTTGATTCTTACTCTCATGTGAAAGTTGCAAACTGGATCCCAGTAGGATGTGCTTTCAATGCAAGGAATGTCTACCATCCCTCTGCGAGTTCATAAATTACACAGTGCATTCTGCTGGTAGTAAATATACAGGAAGTTTTATATAACAGATACTTGCCCCATCTAATACACCACAAAATAACAGAGTGCATTCTCTCTCAAGTAGGAAACAGAGCTGATCAGCTTTGAAAGATCAACACTTCTTGTCTCTCAGTGCTAAGTGTTTTAGAGAACACACCAGCATTTCTGCAATATAAGTTTAATAAAATAGACCGAGCTAATCAGTGATCCAAAGTAACAAGCACAAGCAGTCATTTACCACTATTCATGATGTGTGATAATACGTATATAGAAACAATTCTAATTTGCTTAGAAATTACTTTTAGCAACACTTTTCAAAATTGGAATTCTAAGTTTTTAGAGAAATATATGGTTGGGGGAATCTGAAAATATTTACTGAAAGAGGTGAAAAAAACCCCAAACTGTAATTGATATTAACAACTGCTTCTAAGGTAGTTAAGATCTTATGGAGGCACTATCATGTCCCCTTTCCAAAGTACATATACATGAGGAAGTTTGTGCTTTGAACATGCAACCTGAGAATAGAACAAAAAAAACCCCCAAAAACACAACAAACAAGCAAAAGTGAAAAAAATCAACGACCTAAAGAATTTCCAGATACAAGGCTCCAATTTAGGTTTAAAATACTCAGGGCCTTAAGCAAGTATCACCACCTCAGGAGTCCTATGTAGCTTGGAAACTTCATTACATAACTTCTTGTAGTTGAAACGGGAAAACCAAAGTCAAGACTACTGCAACTTTCCATTTCTCTTGTTTTCTATTTTATCCTCCCTCATTCTTCTGAGCTCTTGATTTTATCCTATTTAGTTACTGATCTTGGAATTAAAACTCCAATCTCCAATTTTCAGCCAGAGAAAAATAAAAGGAATCTGTAAGCAAACCTTCCCTTGCATCCTCACAGGATGGGCTCTTCTCCATCCAGCCTTTGCTTTCAACACATCTACCTCTTCACACAGAATGGTAGGGGTTGGAAGGGATGTCTGGTGATCATCTAGTCCAACCCCACTGCCAAGGCAGGTTCACCTAGAGTAGGTTGCACAGGAATGCATTCAGGGGGGTTTTGAATGTCTCCTGGGACAGACTCTACCACCTCTGGGCAGTCTCTTCCAGTGCTCTGTCACCCTCACAGTAAAGAAGTTTCTCCTCATGTTTAGATGGAACTTCCTATGTTCAAGTTTGTGTCCATTACCACTTGTCCTGTCACTGGGCACCACTGAAAGAAGACTTGCCCCATCCTCATGACACCCACCCTTTAAGTATTTATAAGCATTTATAAGATCCCCATCAGTCTTCTCCAGAGTAAAAAGACCCAAATCCCTCAGCCTTTCCTCAAGACAGGCACTCTAGTCCCTTAATCATTTTCATGGCCCTTTGCTGTACCCTCATCAGCAGTTCCCTGTCCTTCTTGAACCAGAGAACCCAGAATTAGACAGTACTCCAGATGTGGCCTCACCAGGGCAGAGCAGAGGGAGAGATGAACCTCCCTTGACCTGTTTGCCACACTTTTGATACAGCTCAGGATGCCACTGGTCTTCCTGGCACAAGGGCTTGCATCTAGGTTTGCATCAAACTCCACATAGTCAACTGGAAAAGCCTCTCTCCCTCTATTACCTCCATATCCTCTCCTTCTCTCAGAGATTCCTGGTTATGTTTCAGAGTCTCAGCTAGCTTTGTCCCCCCTGAATTCTTTCTTTCTGCTAGTTCCAGCTTTCTCCAGATGTTCATATTTTGTGTATATCAGGAAATACAACCTCCTTCCCTATAGCCAGCTCCACCATGCACCTGCAATAGCTGGGCATTGCAAATAGCCAGTTTCCCTACTGTACTAGGTATGCCTTTTAATGGAGCATAACATGCCATACTCAGGAAATAAAAGCAAACAAAAGAAATACTGAACAGCATGGTACTTAAAAAATGTCTCTTTTCTAGCCACAAACACATTAGTGACAACTGTCTCAGGGACTGGTTACATCTGTCTGTCACACCTACTTGTACTTAGTGTGTCTGCACTAATTCAGTAGTATTTTTAACAGATGTCTCCTTAACATGGCAAGGAGGAAGTCCTTTTATCAAGGCAACATCCATGGCTCTTCCATATAGCACAACATGAAATTTACTTTGTTCATACTTTTCCATCCCATCTTCAAAGCCAGAGGTAGCTGTTCAGCAGCCATGCAGTTACTTCTATAGGAGTACTCAATGCATCACTGAATTAGTTAACAGGTTCATTCCCACCACTGGCAGCTGCATAGTACTAAGCCTAATGAAGATCATAAACATACTTAAAGTGATTATATACCCCAGAATGAATTATTACTCATCTGAGTCTTTCAAAAATCTTAAAGTCATGTCCTGACTATCGCTGTATTTGCACGCCATTGTTTTGCAAAGACCAGATCCTTCCTTCATAGAAACCAACACATTACTTTCACTATGCATATTGTCATGCTCAATAACTCCTCTTTCAGTGCAAAAACTGACAATGTTTGAAGACTGAAGAACTAAAGTTGCTACTGCACTGATATATCCTTTCATTTCGATTTTCTAAGAGCATTCTTTAGAACTGACACTAATTCTTACAATAAGGATGAACATCTCTTTGCTTTGAAATTGATGTTTTTCCATAATGCAGAAAGGTTCAGTGGAAGAAAACACTGCTTCCTCAGTTTCTGAGCTATTCCTCTGTTTAAAGAGCAGCTGGTATCTGGTCACTTTGAAGGCTCCTTTTGTCTATAGTGTTCCACTTCAGTTTTCACATTTTCATGTTGTCTGTGTCTTAGCTTCCTTTTCGTGCTTATATTTTGTTTGAAATACACAGTACATAGCATTTTTTTTTTTTTTACTGAACAGTTTCATCAGAGGAAGACACATAACTGCCATTGCTTAACCCTTAGCATATGGAACAATGTTCTTAATCACCAATTTAGACTTGGCATTTCTTGACTTGTAATTATTTAATTTATGGGTTCAAGCATGTGATTAGCTCATATAAATCTGAAAACACCTAGTTCCAATATAGAGTTAGCAACAGAAGCAAATAGTTAACTTATGAATAAAACAATCCATAACAATTTTTGTACCTCTAAAGCAAATTTTAATTAAGATATAGGTAGCAATGGTGACAGTTTTTATCTTAGAAATTTGTACTTCAGTTCAGTAGATACAGTGCCTGAGATGAATGAGTTCCAATCAGTTTATTTGCAGCTCT
The DNA here is from genome assembly GCA_013399075.1 of Chloroceryle aenea. NCBI lineage: Eukaryota > Metazoa > Chordata > Aves > Coraciiformes > Cerylidae > Chloroceryle > Chloroceryle aenea. The sequence goes on from VWZY01006290.1 coordinate 29,755, forward strand.
TCTTGAGTCAACTTCAGTCAAAACTTGAACACAGCCTCCTCCACAGCCAAGGCCTCACTGCTGTGCCCAAACTCCCATCCCCACACTCACAACCTTCTCAAACTCTACATCCTTCCCTCCAGCTATCCTCCACCATCAGGTTCCAGAGTTACAGGCTGTCCATCACAGTAATACTGCCTGTATCTCAAAAGCATACGTAGCTAAAGCATCATTCTGAATTCCTTGCAGTCCGAGGGGATGCTGAGGTTTTATGCAGATACAAGCAACTACATATTCTCAATTATTTCAGCTTCCCAACTCTCTGACTCAAGGCCGGAGTGCCTTCCTACCTTCTTTAAAACAAAACAGGACAGAAGTCATGTTTTTCAAGTTTTCAATATTAAAAAATAAAAATATTCCTTTCCACCTCCAAGAGCTGAATGCATTTTAAGTCTGCCAGATTTTAATCTCTGCTAATATATATGATTTCCATTCTCAGACTAAGCTTCCAGCATGTTTTGGTGATGATGCTCTGAACAAAAAACCCCGTGCATCCACATAATGTGATAATCAGATGCCAGCTTTGGCTGCTAAGGATGTTATGCCAAGATCTTTTCTCAGATTGTCTCTTGTCTCTCTGAATTGCAGCCCTCAATTTGAGGAGAACATGCCATTTAATTCTTTTGTTATATAAGCATTTAAACTGAGGAAGTAACAGTTGTCATGGCCTTTAAAAGCAACAGCTCTTTCAGAACTTGAGATACTAAAATTCATCATGCCATTTTCCTTACTGGAGTTAAAATTCAATCCTGAACACTGGTACAATATAAGACATACATATGTCTTTTTTCCTCTTTATAGTACTACGTAGTCTCACATTGTGTGCACAGGACATAATTACTATAAGGATTATAAAACCCAACCACAGCAAAAGTACACAGGCCCTACTACTGCATATAGGCTGGCCTACTGCAACTACATTTCTGGTTTTGCTCCAAATTCACCTTCTCTTGAAATCCCTCTGTTAAGTTTCCTGTCCAGCTGGCCAACATAAAACAGAACACATGAACGAAAGAATTATTATTAAAATATGTATAAATATTATGAGAAAATAGCAGATTAACAGCCTGCACTGCATTGTGCTCCAGCCATCAAGCACATGGATGTCTTCACCTTCAGATTTTGTCTTCTTCCTATTTAGTACACTATAATCTAAGTAATAAAATGGCTACTCACTGGTATTTTTAGAACACCTTACCAAGCTTCACCTATTTTAATTAATATCTTCCACTCTGGAGTAGAGTTATTTCCCTATTAAGTTAACGATATTTGTATTCAAGTGCTAGACCATATGTACACCTTAAATATTAAGCCAGCTTCAGCAAATAACAGTTTGAAATTTGCTGGACTCATTATAGGAAAAATTAACATCTCTGAATGTTTGCTCTACTCATAAAAGCTCCAACCCTACATTTAAACTACTGAAACTATGATAAACGAAGGAACCTCTGAAAGTATATAGTCTTAACATAAAAAAAAAGTTACAGCTTGAGTTACATGAAAAAAGAAAGAATGATCCTGTAACAAAAGCATTTTGTTGTCTTGAAGACATTACTGGGTAGTTATCTCATGTACAACATTGTCGTTTTGTTCAGCAAATATGTGCAAGAAGGAGACGTATGAAAGGTGTTTAAATTGCTTATTTCATGAATAACCTCATCTTTTTACACAAGACTGAAGTAAACAAAAGAGAATGGACATAGTCCTGAATCACTGAAGTTATATGTCACCAGGCTTTAACCTGAGACTACACCTGTACAGTAAATAGATGATAAATACAAAGTTTCTGGATCAGAGTAAACACTGTGTTTTCTCCATAGTGGCAGAATAAATTTATGTGTGTACTTCCCTAGCCAAGATTCTATAATCACACTTCTTCATCAATAGGTGGCAAAAGTCAAGGGACTTCTGAGAAGCATTTAGACATGCTCCAAGTCATTCTTCTACTAAAAAAAGGAGAATAGAAGAATTAGAAAATACAGAGGAGAAACCAGAAGCTTCTGGAGGAATCCTGTTCATGACGGAAGAGGCTGTGAATACTGCCTATTATGAAAGGCTTCTATTCTGAGTAATAGTGAAATCTGGACTGTCTTCAGATGGGTACAATTCCTCTGTGGAACTCAACTATGGGCTCAGTCCTTTGAAGCTATGCATATCTGATTTTAATTAATGCTTCTCCACCATAAGGGGGAATATTTCTCACAGATCACAAAGGTATTTCAGCAGGGTTTTCGTCTTCTGACACTTCCCTCCCTCTCCCATTGCTCTTCTCCACAGCTTCATAGTGACCACTGAATACCACTGAAGTTGTAAACAACCTTCCAAAATTTTAATAGGAAATAAATTTAAAAAAAAAAAAAAAGGGTAAATCTCTCAGAAAAGATGCCACTGTACCTGCAAAAAGAATCACCTAAAAACATATAAAGAATATAACACAGATAAGGAGATAAGGTTATACCAGACACCCTGGATCTGTGAAATGAAATGGGATTATGACTTTGCATTGCTTTGAGGTGATTTGTTATTCACTATGCAGATCGCTAAGGTATTTTGTGCTCAATTTACTTTGTACTGAAGATTTGTTCCCTGCTTGTTCCCTATAATTCTCTCTCCCAAAGCCATGTTATGAAGTGGATATCAGTTAGGAATACAGGTCTATTATCACAACATTACCAGACTAATAGAGATGCAGTGGTAGGAATAATATTTTTTAATTTCCCTGAAAACATTACATCTTATATACAGAACTCCATGCTGTGTGAATTACCAGCATGATCCTCAATTAATCTGAAGCTGTGACATCACAGTATGTCCCTACACCACACATCAGCTTCTGACAAAATAAAACAAACAAACCTGTCCCCATACCAGGAAAAAGAAAACAAACAAAAAACAATATAGAACCTAAGCAGAAGGAAGTGCTGTTTGGTATCAGTAACCTAACTGTTCCTCTTTAGGACTGAACAAAAACTAAGTAAAAATTTGAGAAGCAGTATAATGGACAAAGGGTTTAATACAAACTGGGCAAATAAAGCTGATTGTTCTGTTGTTTTCCTTTTTGCCTGAAGTGACAGCTTTAAAGCCAAATAAAGAAAAAAATATTAGAAAAGAAGGTTCCCTTTTTACTTCCAAATTAAGAATTTGGAATATAGGACCTAGCATGTAAGAGGTAGCTTTTCATTAATGGCTATATGCTGCTCTGAAACAGAAGTAAAACTACAACAGTGTAGTCACTGATTAATCTGGGAACACCTAACTGCATGCATATACGATTTTTTTTTTTTCCTCTCTCTAAGCCCTTAAAATTGTGGGGCAACCAGGATATAAACCACCCTGTAGATCTTGTCCCTGCTGATGTGCAAGGCTCAAACTCAGAGTCTGATTCCCAGAGCTGAAGCTGTGCTTGCACACCTTGCAGGTGTAGAAAGTTCTGAACTGTGTACTCTATACAAGGGTTTTGTTTATGTCATCATGACATGAAACTTGGAGTCCCACAATGTTATTTTTAATTAGTCTCATTTCAATGTAAGAGCACTGTGTTAATTTTACCATTTTTTTCCAGCATGTTTAAGTCATAGACAACTTCAGTGACTTGAAAGGAATAAAAAGAACAACTTACCAAGGGACTGCTTGCTAAAAGATAATATAAATGAATTTCAAAAAGATATCTCTCAAAGCAAAGTTTGGGGGTTTTATATTAAAAACAAACAAAACAACAAACCAAACATTCTCATATTTGTTTCTGATATCATCTGAATACCAAGAGCAAGGTGCTGCACTTGGCTTGAAGCAAGGCCTGGTATCAATACAGGTTGGGGAATGCAGGGATTGAAAGCAGTCCCACAGAGAAGGACTTGGGGGTACTTGTGGATGAAAGACTGGACATGAACCAGCAATGTGCGCTTCCTGGGTTGTATCCAGAGAAGCATGGCCAGCAGGTCACGGGAGGCGATTCTGCACCTTTGCTCTGGTGAGACCCCACCTGCATTGCAGTGTGCAGCTCTGGGGCCCTCAGCACTGGAAGGACATGGACCTGATGAAGTGGGTCCAGAGAAGGGCCACAAAAATTATCAGGGGGCTGGAACACCTCGCCTATGAGGACAGGCTGAGAGAGTTGGGATTGTTCAGCCTGGAGAAGATGACTCTGGAGAGACCATTTTGAAGACCTGCAGTACTTAAACAGGACCTGTAAGAATGATGGGATCAATTTCTTACCAGAGTCTGTTGTGACAGGACAAGGGTCAATGGTTTTAAACTAAAGGAGTACAGATTTAAACTAGAGAGAAGGAAGAAATTTTTTACACTGAGGGTGGTGAAACACTAGCTCAGGTTGCCCAGAGAGGTGCCCCATCCCTGAAAACATTCAAGGCAAGGTTGGACAGGGCTCTGAGCAATCTGATCTAGTTAAAGATGTCCCTTCTCATTGCAGAGGGGTGGAATAGATGACCTTTAAATGTCTCTTCCAAAACAAACCTTCTATGATGCTGTTATAAGCTACTTCATAACCACTAAAAAGGAAAAAAAAAACAAAAACAAAAACCTTAAAATGTTACTAAGGTTAAAAACCTTAAAATAGTTAAAGAACAGCAGAAACAGAAAAAACCCTATCATTTTATGATGCCACATGACTGCAATAAAGTAGGCTTAATTATTCTTAGAGTAAAATGCTCCATCGGATACAGATGTCTAACTTTTTTCATATGGTCAATTTTTTTCATATGGGGAAATTGCTGCACAATATGAAAAAGTCTTCACCTGAGCCCCCAGGGAATGGAAGCTAATGGCATCTTAACAGCGATCAGACACTGATGAGCTGGGATTGCCCTGCCTGTCTTGTGCAATGTAAATGAGGAGAGAAGGAGGGGGTGAGAGCCATCTGAGCACCCACCAGTAACAAAATGAGCAACCTCCTCTCCCTAAAAACAAAACCACAAAGAAACAAACAAAAAACCCAAAAGAGAAATGCAAACAAACCAACAGTGCAATCAATTTTGTATGGGCTGTTCCTGCCTGTGGCAGCAGAAAAAGGAGGGCTTGCTTCTCTCTCTCCTGCCTCTCCTTTAAGTCTTGAATAAAGACCCGATCCTTATCTTACAAGATGGAATAAGAAGGCAGAAGAGAGAAAAGAGCCCAGTCAGGTTGTGAGAAAGCCACCAGCTCAGTGACAAGAGAAAGAATGCCAATTTTCCTTTTAAATAATTTCCTCAGACAGTGCTTAAGCTCCAGGACAACAAAAGCATGGTCCAAGTGCAGCAGGGGCAAAGCAGCAAACACCAGCACTGCTGCCTGGGTCCTCTTCCCACCCCTCTGGCAGCATGTCTGATCAGTGAAGGAACTCTGGACTCTGGAGCAAATGTTGCCTCTCTCCCCCTAAAGACAGATACACTTTTACAGAAGAAAGACAATGTTACAAAGAACTAAAAGTGCTTGACAGAAAGCATCTGTCTGTTCAGACTCCTTTTCATCAAAGTACCAGGCAGGAGCGAGAAGGAAGATGGAGCAAGGCATCTGTCCAGATGTCCAATGCTAATTCCCAACTTCAGCAGTTCTTCCTGAGCCATATCACAGAACAATGAAATACAATTTTTTTCCCTGACATTTGCAAGCACTTCAACAGAAACCACAGCCAGGAGGAACAGGTAACTCTTCCCTCTGAAAAGAAGCACCACCCCACCCCACCTCCGACTCTCTATTACTCTCCTCACAGCACTCCCCTTTGCACAGAAAGCCATCTCACAAAGAGCCATATTTCTGGTTTGCACCTGCCATCGTGAATTTCACAGACATCTTTTCTCTGATCATCATGGCTTCCAGGAGGTGATCCAGCTTGGGGTAGCACAGATTTTGGTAAAAGACAGCTTCAGAGGTGGTGGTGAACTGATGGAACCACCCAAGTATCTGCAGGGGCAACACTGGGAAGACCTGGCCCAAAGAAGCGGAGACCATCAGAAGAGTTAGACAGCAACCTGGACATGCATGGATATTGGGCAGCTCTGGAGGTAATGCAAGAAATGCTGCAGGAGTGCCCCTGTCCCACACATACTGCCAGATGGATTGCAAAGCATGCCTGGTAAACCCTTTAAGTCCCATGCTTAGCCACTCTTCAGAGGCAGTACAAACTTTAGATTATCCTTTCACCATTCAACCCTCTTTCAATAAATCTTTCATTTCAGGGTCCTTTCTTTAATTTCAGCAACCTCAACCACAAAGACTACTCTTCCTTTTCCTAACCCTTTCCCCCCCTCTCTGGAAAGCACTGAAAAGCCCTCACTGTGCTTTGCATGCCCTTTATTCTTCAAGGAGGAACTTCAGCTCCATGTACCCAGCCCTCAAAACCGATGCCAACTGTCTGCATAACCCCATAACCACTGGTGGACTTCCCATGATTGAGCTGCGACACAAAGCCTTCCCCATGCCAGAAACAGAGACCATTCTCAGGTAGTGCATCCAGAGGTAATCCTTAAGCTTTCTTCAAGGCTGCCAAGGTTCCCCTGGCACTACTGAAACATGCGAGTCCTTCACATGTGAGGACAGGTTCACTTCTCTGGTCTAATTGCTGGTTCATCCCTGTCTCTTGGGTGAGGCAGGGGACAAAGACATTTGCCTGCAGTCCTGAAACCAGTGAGTGCTCTTAAAGCATGAACAATCCCTTATTTCACCTCATAAAGGCCGAGTTTGTAGAGAGCTCTGTATAAGCACAGACATTTCATTTACCACCCCTCCTGCTCAGGCTGCTGGGGACAACACTGTTTCAAGCCTTGTAATAACTTTATCTGGAAATCACAGACATTTTGCAGAAGAGGGCTCACCTCTTTTACTGAAGCACCAGAACGAAAGCAACTGTCATTATGAGACAAAGAAGTTATTCCTCCAGAGGGTGATGGCAACTGGTCCCACAGACCCCACAGCTGCCAAAGCTGTGCTGCTCTGCTGCATGTCAGCATCAGCAGCCCAGAACATCATCAGCAAAGCTGCTTTCTTCTTAAGGCAGTCACGGAAACCCCAGGCTTGCAAAATAGAGGAATGTTGCTCTCTTGGACTTGTTTCAAGTTTAACACGAATTAAGTGTCAGGAACTAAGGACTAAACTGCTAGCCCAAACTTCAATTTCTGCAAATAAGTGAAAGATTGTTGATTCTGTGTCCAACTCTGGCTGAAATGCAATCCTTCTTAAGTAATAACCCTCTTCAAATTCTAATGATGTTCTTGTAAACATGCCACCAAATAAGCTTGTCTCTACTATTATTAACTTAGGATTTAAATTAATAAGTATTAATTATCATTAAGGAAAGTAATTATTATTACAGAAAATATGTAACACCTGCTTGGACAAAAAATATCTGTGTTACCTAGTTGTGCTACAAATACAAGTTATAAGTAAGTAAATGCATTCGTTGTCTAGGTTATGTCTGAGTACTCCCTCCAACACATCTTTTGTGAATTGCCATTTCTAAAGTAGAATTTCACTTTTATTGCTACTTTTAGTACAAAAGTTTGGGCTGGTATTTTTTTTATATGAGAGAAGGCAATATTTGAATACCAAAAGGGATCGTACACTTGGTCGTAATTTAAACCATAAAGTGATTAAGAGGTCATCCTGCCGTTACCTAAAGTTATGCTAGTAAGGGAGATGTTCAGTAAGCTCTACTATGTTGGACCTTATGCAACATGTAGCCTTTAGTGCAGAACTATAGCCATGCTTTTCATTCACAACTGAAATACAAAAGCTTTTCTTTTTTAAACAAAAAAAAAAACAACCAAACAAACAAAAAACCACAAAACAACAACAACAACAACAAAACAAACCCAAACAAACAAACCACAAAAACCCCCGCCACCTAAAACCCAGTAAGTAAATAGAACAAGCTTAATTTAGTTTACCCCATAAAGAATTTTTAGCTTATTAAATTCTGCTCACTGAATGTCAGTTCACTTAGAGGATTAAAAACTGAGTGGGCTTTATCCTTAGTTTTGTAAACATTCCTGAATGTAGTGAATATTTAATAACTCACAAAAGAGGAGGTGATGTCTATATTAAAAAAAAAAAAAAAATCCATTCTTTGACTCACTTAATCCTCCAAATTAAGGGAAGTTTTAAAATTCAGGAAGAATGTCCTCTTTAATAAATTTTATTAGCAAGTATAACTAGAATAATTTTGTTTCTCTACTAGGCAATGTTCACTGAAGAGAAAAAAAAATATCAAGGCTTTGGACAGCGCCCTTAAGTTTCCTTTCCTTTCTTTTTCCCATCAGATGCAGTAAAGCATGCACCATCTTTATGACTAAATGTACTGTTGTAATAGACAAAAGAATGTGAACAATGGTCTGTAAAGGAGCATGCAAGTCTTAAAGCTCTATGCACCCACCCCACACCCCAGTGTGATCCAAGCACACAGAGGATACAGGCCATGAATCCTTGGCACGTATCTTCAAGGACTACACAGCAACTACAACCTTCATACCTTATACCAAATAGCTAAGACATAGAGCTGTTCAGTCCTACAAAAAAAACACTTAAGAGATTCCATTGAAGAAATAAAAAGTTTTACGTGCCAAACTTCAGTTGAACTCCTTCCCTTCCTTTCAGATAATTTGATAAAAATTGTATGGTCTCCATCAGAAGGGATATGTTCCTGCAGGCATTTACGGTAGAGGCAGGAGAAGCCTCAAGAGCTGATCTGATCCAGCCCAAAATTCCCCCTGAGTGCTGACAGCTCTTCAGCCTGGTTGTGTGAGAGGCTGACAGCATCTGCAGCGAACAGCTATCAACAGAGAAGCAGAATAATTGGCTTGGCACATATCCACCTGCTTTCATTTCCCCTGACCTTGATGATAGGGGTGGAGGGGGCAGGCAAGGGAGGATCAACTCAACACAAAGCTGCACTGATGGGGTTGTTCTTCAGAACAAGCCTGGAGCAATGTTCAAATCTGTAATCCAACCAATAAAACAAAATTCACCTTCATGAGGCCTATTTCTGCTACCTAAATCCATGTATTTTTTTAGCTTTTCCCCTTCCCTTCTGAAAACCCATCTTCAGGTATTACTCACTAGCATCCTGCATCCCAATTTCATCCATTGTAATTGTGATCTATGTTGACAGGGTTTTCTTCCTTACAGAGGTGTTATGAAGGTTGCAGTCACAAGACAGCCTGCTACTTCAGCACACAGAAATAAGGGATATTTTGCAAGCAAAACAAGAAACGCTCTTCAGGGCATGACTGGAAAGGGGAGCATCATATAGGAAATCGGTGGAACATGAGGCTTAGTGTTCAACATAACTAGTTACTTCAATCACTATCCCTGTCTCTGCTGCTCAGTGATTTATGCATGAAGGGGACAAGACCTCTGCTAACAATATTAAACTTTTCTCATATATAGGTAATGGGTCCACAAAAAACAAATGCTATGGTAGTTTCTTTAACAGTAAGGAAATGGTACCATGGTGTTCTTCAAAAAGTATAAAGCTGTTATGGGTAATTAAGTAGAGAATTCTGTGGATAAACTTCTTTTTAAGGATTGTCTCCTGTACTCTGAACACACAAAACTTGTATAAAGCAATATACATTTTTGGATATGCAAAACCTGTTAGCTTTGCCTTTGAAGAAATGGTTTTAAAATAAAAGTTTTGTAATAAAGCAAAGTATTTTGCCCCCAAAACTGCGCCTAAGTTTTTTTGATGAAAATAGCAGTGATCTGAGAATGGACATAATCTTCCCTCTTCAATCAACAAAGCAAAGACAAACCACCAAAAATACTTACAAATTCTAAGGCAAGTTCTTTCTACATCTGCTTTAGGCTATTTTGGTTGTAGCATTAATGTACTCTAATTATTTTGTGCATTAAATACCATAAATATCCCTGTTGATTTGTGATCTATTTGTGGGTTCCAACAGACAGATGTATTTCATTTGGTTGAGAGGACATTCTGCAAGTAGGACTTGTACATCAATGCATTTCATGGACAATCATTATTTATGGATAAACCAGTGATGCTACAGCTTTTCCCTATGCCATAGTTCAATTTTATGCCTGTGTACCTATACATAAGTGTACCTCTGTAGGACAGAGGAAGAAGATTTATGTATGATTCACTTTGAAAGCAAGTGAACAATCCTTTAGCTTCATGTAGAAGGAACCTCGCAGTCCCTTTATAACACACAACATATCTGCAAGCAAAAACCCCTAGCAATTTCTCCAGAGACAACAGATTTTCCTGAAAGACAATACAGAAGATTAGTAAAAATATTCTTCTCTCTCCTTATGAGTAAGCACCCTCCCCAAATTAGCTTAACCTACTGTACCTGTAGCACAACATTTAGTATTTCTCTGTTGTGTGCATGCCTTTGGGGTTCTATTGATAGCTGCCATCTACACAAGGCAATTTGTTTGACCAGCATGCACGTAATACATTCCGTTTAGCACATCAGAAAGATAAAAATTAGTACTGAAGAATACGGCATCTCATAGAAAGACAGTCATGGAAGTTACATCCACCTACCTGTACTAGTGCGATATGTGCCTGTGTGTGCTGGCTGCAGAGGGTCCCCCTGACTCTGGCTGAGACTCCTCATAGGGGGCTTCTGGTAAACTCTGTCTTCGTAAATAGGATCTATATGGTGTTCTGGAGACTGCAGTGCCCTTAACTCGGAGCCAAGGTGGCTGTGCTGGCTGCTGTAAGATGCCCGAGACCCAGCTGCAAATAAATTTATAAGAGACATTTAAGAGAAAGGAAAAAAGTGACAAATACAGGATTTGACTTTTAATAAAGTTTACTTGAAAGTAGCAGTTAAACACAAAAACACCCCCAACAAAACAAAGAAATAAGTGTTTTTGACTTATAAATAAAAGCAGCACTCAAGGGCAGCAACAGCTCCAGTTAATCGCATCATCTACTCCAAAACCACATTTTATTGAAGGCAATTATGTATTTTGGAGACAGATATCATGATATCATCTCTTCTTAAACAGAAACAAAAATCATATAGCAATCATACTGCTAAGACTTTCTAGAACTTAACTATCCTCTGACGGTGAATAAATTAAATACGCCTCCCAGAAAAATTATTTTAAGGATGCAGCTTTTAAAAACAAAACCAAAAAATGTTTAAAAACAAAACCAACTAAAATCAAGCAAACAAACATCAACAAAACAAACCAACAAACCACACACACACACAAAACCCACAAAGAAACAAAAGACTCCAAACAAACCAAACAATCAGAAGTACACTTGTATATTTCCAGCTGTGATTATTTTTGTCACTTGAATCCCTTTGTCACTTAGGTACTTCAGTTCCATGGTCCATTAGCAAGATTCCCAAGGAGAGTCATGGGGCAGGGAGCCATAAAAACACTACACATTTTGAAGGCAAGAATCAAGCAGGTACACAAACAACACTTGACAAAGGTTAGGTCTATACCAGGAAGTGGTCATATGCTATTTAAATGTTTAGAAAAGAATCAAAGATATGTAACTCCCACTCCCCTTGTTGATACTCCTGTGAGGTTAAAATCCTGGATGTGGGTGATATTCTACTAGTTTAGTTTATACTGCTCAGACAATCAGCGTAGCCATTCCTGATGAAAAATCTCTACCACATTCACTGTGTCGCCAGTTGTTTTGTTGCATAAACATTAAATATTTTAAAAATGCAAAGTACAGACATAAAGTAATGCGTGATAGCAACATGGGATAATAATGAGAAAGATACATAGATACAATGTTACATAAATTGTAATAAATTTTCTCTGGTGGAAAAGAATAATTTATTCCATTTCCTTCTTTCTAATCAGCTTGTGCCATATACATGTTTTCTTCTGAATTCTTCAACATACGTGCATGTTTTCAGTGGAATACCCTATCTGCATATTTTTTCCCCTTCAACCATTTTTCACAGTGTCTTGCCATTAGCACACCACTGAAAGTAATACTCTTTGTTTCCCTTACTCAAAAAAATCTGCCAAGAATCCCAAAGACATATTTTATCCATAACTACTGCAATTAGCCATATAGTTGATATTACTATTACAGAATTAAATTCTTCATGGTCTGCGTTTTCAAAATGTTCTTTAATCTTGCATCTTTGAGACCAAGTCTCAGAACAGCTGAATGGCTCCAAAGTCTAATATCCTTCAGAATGACCTAAAATATAGCCTGGTACAGTTATATTCAAGTTTCATTGTGTACATGATTTAATCTGTATTCAGGAAAAAAAAAAAAAAAATATGGAAAACTTGAGGGCAACATCTCAGAGGTTCAACAGTCCAGCAACACATCAGACTTCCTACAAAAGAATTACACTCCTTTCTCTAAGTGCTACCATTCTTCTGTACATTTAGAAGTTAATGCTATTTAGAACAACAGATTTTCTTCTTAATCCTGCCTCCAAGTGAAGCAGACATTTTTTTTCCCATTGAATTTAGTAGCAGTATAACCCAAATATTCATTTTCTCAAACAGTTCTGCTAGTTTCTGCAGAGGCAAGCTTAATTCAGACTCCTTCATACTCCATCGATAGTTCTGAATATGAAAGTGCTAATACTAGTTGAATACTAAACAGAAGTTTNTATTAATCTAATACTAAACAGTAGTTTCTTTGCATATGCACATGTAATTAAGATTGTAACACTACTGTACTAACAGCAATCGTACATATAACAAAAGAAACTTCTTGACCAAAACATATCACAGTTCAAGCAAGCAAGACAAGGAAGATGTGAGTAACAAAACAGAAAACCAATGTAACTTGCCTGAAAACAGCTAAGCAGCAATCTAGGAATAAACTGCAGGCACCTGAAGAACAGTGTTACGGGTAAGCACCCCAGAAAATGGTAGAACTATGAAAACTCTATCAGGGACTGACTGCCACTATCCCTTTAACATTTCAAGAAAACTAGTATTTCAACTAGTATTTCTGAGATTTGAGAATGTTAAGGCCAGCAGTACATGAATATACTTTTTAAAGCATGTATCTTAAATACCTTCAGCTCCAAGCAAAAATGATACTTTTCTACAGACCTCAATATGCAATTTTACTACACTATTTCCAAATGTTCAGATATAAATATTTAAACACAAAATGCTAACAACCCTTTAAAGTTCCTTTCATAAAGAGACAGAGATGAACCATCATTTAAAATATTTCTATTAAGTTGGTATTCCAAAAAAATAGAATAGCAAGTTCTGGTTTTGATTAAAATCTATTCCATTGCTCTTTAAAACTCTTACATGTATTAAATTTATTCAAGTCCCAACTTTGTAGCAAAAGGTTATTATTGCATGTTTTATTTAACCATTAACTAACCAATAGCTATGATACCACAAATTATCTTTGTTGCTGGTGCTGTATCATATCCAGTAAAGCTCACACAAACAACTTTCAGAAAAACTAACACATAATTACAGCTGAAGTCAACATAAGACTGCAGATGGACTCATGGCCCATCCCTGGCCAACCCATCCCTAACAGCAAACCTGGTTTTCCCTTAGAGAAGTATAAGGCATCAAGCCCACTAAGAGAAAGGTCTATGTATAAGTTCAAAAGACAACTCATTATTAAATTTATAGCTCTGCAAGTAATTAATTAAAGATGATATACTTAGCAAAGTAGACATAGAACTCTTATAACCATGGTTGTGAAAGATGGTGTGTGTGTTCCCTCCTTTTAGTTAAAAAAAAAAAAAAAATCATCCCAAACCAAATAACATTGAGAAGAACTAAATGTTTATTCAGTGCCCAAAGAATCCACTTGATAATTAATTCATCAAATAGTTTAATCTTTAGTTTGACAAAAGGCTGAAAAATTATTTGAGTGACACACCAGAAAGTATCACAGCAGAACCCATGGAGAAGCCTAATAGGCTCTAAAATAGCTGGGCGAGGCACCACAGGAGAAGCAGGCAAGTAAGAAAAAGAAAAAAAAAAAGTACTTTTTTAAAAAAAAACAACACAGAAACTGACTAACTACCTTAACAAAGCATACAAAAAAAAGAGTGTCCACTGTCTTCTCAAGTCTCTAAGACTGAAACCTGATAGAAAATGGAATGCCCCTTCTGCATATCTGTGGAACTTGTAAAAGTAGACTGGTCAGGATCCAGCAGGGGTATTGTGTGAGTCCCCAGCCAAGTGAATCTCATCAGGGCAACTACAATAACCTAGGAGCAGCCAGAAGTTTTACCAGGTGAAGATTCCGTATTCCTACAATCTTTACTCTCCTCCCACTTTCAGGAGGGACAATAGAAAGATCCCAGAAAGGATCACGGAATCAGAGAATCATTCAGATTGGAAAAGACCCCTAGGATCATTGAGTCCAACCTTCAGCCCTACTCTACAAAGTTCTCCCCTACATCATATCCCCCAACACCATATCCAAATGACCCTTTAACACATCTAGGGATGGTGACTCAACCACCTCCCTGGGAAGACTATTCCAGTGACTGACTACTCCTGTGAAAATTTTTTTCCTAATGTCCAGTCTATACCTACCCTGTTGCAGCTTGAAGCCATTCCCTCTTGTTCTATCGCTGATTAGCTGTGAGTAGAGACCAGCACCAACCTCTCTACAATATCCTGAAAGGACATTGTAAAGAGTGATGAGGTCTCCCCTTAGCCTCCTCTTCCTCAAACTAAACAGTTAATTGCTCTTCATAAGATTTATTCTCCAGGCCCTTCACCAGCTTTGTTGCCCTCCTCTACACTTGCTCCAGCACCTCGATATCTCTCTTGTATTGTGGTGCCCAAAATTGGACACAATACTCAAGGAGTGACCTCACCAGTGATGAGTACAGACAATCACCTCCCTGCTTCTGCTGGTCACACCATTTCTAATACAAGCCAGAATACCATTGGCTTTCTTGGCCACCTGGGCACACTACTGGCTCATATTTTGCCACTTGTCAATTAGAACCCCCAGATGCTTTTCTTCCAGACAACTCTCCAGCCATACTTCCCCAGGCCTGTAGCAATGCATGGGACTGTTCTGGCCCAAGTGGAGGACATGGCACTTGTCCTTGTTGAANNNNCTTGGCCTTGTTGAAGCTTATCACATTAATTATCTCAATCTATCCAAGTCTCTCTGTGGAGCCTCCCTATCCTCATGCAGATCAACATTCCCTCCTAACTTCGTGTAATCTGCGAATTTACTGATGCCCTTATCAAGATAATCGATAGAGTTGTTAAGCAAAAATGGCCCCAACACTGAGCCCTGAGGAACACCACTTGTGACTGGCCACCAGCTGGATTTAACCCCACTGACCACCATTCTTTGGGACCATCTATCCACAAAATGCTTGATCCAGGAGGAATGCAGTCCTACCTAATTGGATCAAAAAGACAATCTCCACTCTTTATGCTTAAAAAAAAAAAAAAAATCCAACAAACCCTACTAGCCCAAGGTTGCCCAGTTATTCAGATATGGTCCTCAGTAGGGAAATGGTTGTTTCCCTATGAAAACGTTTGGGGTGGGTTTTTTTGGGTGCGGTTTGTTTGTTTGGGTTCTTTTGGACAAAGTATCACTTTCCACAGAAAGAAAAATACTGCAATCAGACAAGCGTATCATGAGAGAAATACACAAAATAATCCCTAAATGTTCTGCAGAACTTGAGCAGGCTGTCACGGAAATAAATACAACAGACACACTAGAACGACACTGTTAATCTGAGAGTTTAGGTCAATAAAGTAAACCACTATATTGACAGCATTCTTCTTTTCAAGAAACTAAAGACATTAAAACTATTCAAATGAATGGATACACAGGCATTTGCATATGCTTTAACAAAGCCTGAACATTTCTTATTTGTGGCCATTGTGAAAACCTTTACAGCCAGTCATCCTGCCTTGATGCAGCCTAAAGAGGACCACAAATTCCTGATAATCTCTAAACATCTCTAATAGCAGCAGCATACAGTACTGCCTTCCTCTCCAGGATTTAAGAGCTCATTGGAAACTTGAAACATGCAAGTGATCATCTTGACATGACGAACATCCATGAAGATAAATCATTCAGTCTTCATTTAGAAAGCCTTAATCACAAAAGATATTCATCGAACTCTGTTAAGCAGTTTCCTTATATCTATGATATAGGAAGATTGTCAATGAGATATGAGCTGAGGATGAAGCTCAATAACCATTGTATTACCACTTATCAGCAATGTGTTTACACCACTTAACTTGGTTGCAATCCCACAGATTTCAACACACAGTGTATCTGTGGCTACTTGAGGCTTTATGTATCAAAATCGGACTCTGTACACACTATGACATATTGTACTCCGAAGATTTGATTTTCTAACAAAGAAGATCGACCATCTACTGTATAGATTTTTTTATTTCAAATGTAATGACAACATTGTTCATGTAATTTCTTAGATTACAAGTTAAAATAAACAAACAAACCCAAACTACAAAAACACACCCATACAATGGTAAAATTGTACTAAGCCCATCAGTGTGATAAGAAACTGCACACACAGAAACCTAGAGAATCACAGCAATTTTGAAGCTTTGTATGCTTTTCAGAGGACTAAAAGAACTTTTTGAATTAAGTAGTACATCAGGGCTGGAAAACCTTTCTGATATGATTTTCACTTAGATGCTTACCCTGATATACTACTGTCCTTACTTAATAAAGTTATGCAGTACCTCTGGTCATAGGTTTAATTCTGAATAAGCAACATGTGAGAAAGAGGAGATAAATAATATTTTTACTCTGAAGTCATATGTAATCAAACTTATCTTACAGACACTAATCTGGTTTACTTAGCCTTGTAAAGAATTTTATGTGAACCAAAGTGAAGGATTAGAAGTGAACAGGGAGGAGGAGGAGAGAGAAGTCAAACATTCATAGCTAAAGTTTTGATATTGACCATTTTTTGCCAAAAATTGATGCAAAAACATCTCTAAAATGCTTGTCTGAATACTCGCAACACTGAAAAAGGGCAGCATGATCTACAACAAATGTTACTATAAATAAAACTAATAAAACTCAGATAATGGAAATATACCAATACACCATGATAAAAAGTATTGTACCAAAGAGAATAAAACCTATCTAACTCAAGTGCTACAGTCAGTACAAGTTGTTAAGACATGACAGATGGTTAAATTAACCAGTAAGACATGACAGGCCATATGGCAGTACCAGCTAATGCACACCTTGGGTATGTCTGCTCATGCTCCTAGCATACCAATGATCTGCATTCACCAGAACCAAAAGTCTGGAATTAATCCCTTTTAATTTGGTTTAGATTTTTTATTTTTTATTTTTGAAACATAGGTTTCTCGGCTGTTTAGATTTTACGCACACACACAAAATGTTTCTCTTTGGGTCTGTAGTTCTTCTTTCCCCAAATACTGAAATTAAATATTAAATAAAGTTCAGGACTAAACTAATTTTTGTCTTTATACTCTTCCATTATCCATTATCACTACACTATTCTGTCTGTGACTCAGGACTATTTGCAGAAATAAAGGAGGAAATAATGCCATCACTGAATTAACTGATGACACATTATGCCTTTCAACTTATGTCAAACTCTACACATCCAGAAAAAAAAAAAGAAACCATGGATGTGCTACTGTAGCATCCCAGTCCACACTACAGGAGATCACCACAAAACAAGTACATTGTGCTACAACATACAAGCCCTCAAGAACCAGAAGAATAGAATTGCCTCACCTATCAGTACCTTAAAACTGTTTTTCCTCAGGTTTTCTACTTAAAAGATTGAAGTGTAATGTGATGAATGGAACAAGGGTTTCTTGTACACTGTCCCTGCACTGTCAAATCTATTGTCAGTTTCAGTGTCGGGATACTGCCACCTTCAGCAGTACAGCTCATGCTGTGGAATTTCCTAGACATAATTTGTCCATTAACCAGATTACGTATTTTAGGAAAGTCTCCTCAAAACAGATTGGCTTTGGCTGCTTAAAGGACAGTGCAAAACTAGCCTCTGACCTAGGGTAAGCAATTTTCACATGAGTGCTAAAAATAAATAAAGGGGGGGGGGAAGAAAAAGGGGATTNAGAAAAAGAGGATTGTACTTTTTAAAGTGAAATAAACAGGCTCAAAATAAACTTTAAAAATGACTTCATAAACTTTAATATGTTTTATGAGAAGTATGTGGATAATTTTTATCCCATTTAAGCTAGTTTTCAACAAAATATAGAAATCAATTATATTTCTAAATACATATAAAAGATAAATAAAGCTAAATATATTTTTTAAGTTGTCTGTTTGCTTTTTAGTCATGCAGTGTGACTTCACTGCAAAATATTCTACTGGCTATTTTAATTCTACAAATCTAGAAAAAAAAATCCACACCATAAATACATGTTTCCTCACAAGCATTTTCTTTTTCCTGCTGTTGTCCCCATTCTGTTGAAAAGCATTCACCTGCTTAAAAGACTTTATCAAAAATAAATTGTTAGTAGAAGAAGAGAAGTGTTACTGGGAACAAAGAGATAAGACACAAAGATAGCCAGGAAGAAACAGGAGATTAAATCTGACAGACTAGTTCAGGGAGATAATTCCCATTTCATTTCTGATCTAGGGAACTGTCACTGAAGAAAGAATGAAAAACAAACTTCGCCAAATCAACCATTACCCCAGAGCCACAACAATCTGCCTTGAGCAAGGTAAAAATTATAGATTTTTTGAAATTATTTTTTTTAAGCAACTGAGTGATCAAAGTAGGTATTTTTCATTTTTTTTCCTCTCCTTTCTCTTAAGCTCTATCTCTTCCCTTCCCCTCAACCCTGCCAGCTTCACAAAAAAGGGCAAAGCAGCGTCCTGTGCACGAATGGGAACCGATACTGCTATCCAGTGACACAAATCACCGTTTCCAACTTTTCTGTTCACTAGCCACTTTGACTGAGGGTTGAGTGCCTCAGCAATTGCATGCTGTTACCAAGCAACAACGCCAAGCAGCTGCGCATATGCTCTTTGGATAGTTCACCACAGCTTCACAGCAATGGAAAGTAGTATCAAACCTTTAAAGCAGAAGAGCTCATCTTTGAAGATTTGTTGAACTTCTTTATCCAAGATATGATGAAAGTTTCTTATTTTAAATTTTGAAGAGTAAAAGCTTGGGTTGCATCATGGGCTCTACGCTAGAGCAGGTGCTGTGGTAACACATTCAACTCAGCAAGCAAAGGAACAGAAATACTAGTGTATTTGGTGAAACATGTCCCAAAAATAATTATCCAGAAAAAAAAACCCAAGCCAAACAACAAAACACACAACAACCCAATACCTCTATGGGATAATCTGCAAAACCATACAGTTAATACTTCTCTGACAAGTATTACAAATTGAAAGTAAGAATAGTGCACCTTTAGATTCCACCAAGCTGGGTCTTCCTTCCTGTCCAAGGCACAAGGCTGTACCAAGGCAGATATGGGGACCCAATTTCTGTCAGCTAAGCAGCAGTGCAAACATCTAAAACCCAGAGATCTTAGTAGAGTTAGAGACCACTTCCAGAAGTATGAGTGATTTGCTAAAAAACACTGCTGCCTCCAGCAAAATTAATTAAGCACTATGCCACTGATGCTTGTCAGTGAAAACTTAACTTTTTTATTGTGTTTAACATCATGGAAAAGCACAGCATCTAACAACCCTGGCAACTCACAACCCTTCCCCCAAACCAAGCATTAGCTCAGTTGACCTTAAACGGAGCATGTTCTTACAGCAGCTCTGGTGCAGGGGGAAGGGGAAAGCCTTTCTGCATCAACCCCTCCCTGCACAAGGAACATAAAAGAGTATCTAGAGCTTCAATCCAACTAGAAGTCAAAGTCTCAATACTGATGCAGAGAACTCATTAAGGAACATGCTTTGTGAAGTAGGAGTTCCCAAAGTGAAAACAGTCACTACACAACACCTTGGGAAGGGTAACACCAACAAACAAAACTCACTTGGGTCATGAAGTGTCAGGTGTATCTAACTACAATATTCCTCAATTATTCTGCTAGTAGGAAAAGTGAAGATAAGTAGTTCCAAAGAATCCTGACCATGTGTGCATCTTTTTAAAAGTATTCATTTATGATGCATATTTCATGTACTACTTCTGCGAACCTATGTTGCAGTCTCTGATACGTGCAGTAAAAATCCACCACACCACATCTGGGGTTTGTTCACCAAAGAACATTTGCAACTTATCTTTTGTAATTCCTTTTACATATTATTAGATGTGTGAATAATATTAACTTTTGGAGATTATATCCATAACACTTTGTACTCAAACTTGAATTTCACTAAGAGAATGAAGAAAAGCATCAGATAGCATTTGTTTTTTTATTTAATCTTTGATAGAATATTAAGCACTTTCTCCTCCCTGCAGCTTTCTACTCCTCAGTGAGAAATTGCAGGCCCCAGCTTCCAGAACACACCAAGACCCCACATATGCATCTGTGACATTCCAGAGAAAAAAGCAGAGTTCTTTATGTTCATCTTTCTTTCAATGCCACATTCAAGAAAAAGATCATCTTTGGATATTCTGTAGCACACTGTATTAGTCATCAAGTTTTCATTATCCATGTGACATTCATTGCATTTAAAATAAGAGTGAAAACAAGGAGATTTTATAGAAATGTATACATATTCAATTTGCTTACAATGTAACTAAAGAATTTAGTTATGCCTATGAAAATTTTAGACCAGCAGTTATCAATCTTACACTTATGTTCAATAATTATCACAGTATTACTCAAGCAATATAGATATCTACATATTCCCATTACATATACATCAAGTTCTCTGCTAAAACACTTAGAATTTCTTTAGGTTATAATGATTTTAATAATAGGAGATTATTTCAACAGTCTTGCTCTAAATAAAAGAAATAAATGAAATGCTGAATGTAGAGACAAAGAAAAAATGTTAACACCATGATTGTGAGGAGCTTAAGGACTTAAGCAAAGTTTATGACAGAGCAATCATTACATCTGATAAAAAAGCTTTACCTTTTAATTAATTATGCTTAGTAATGACACAATAGTAAGCATTTAGTATCCAATTTCCGAAAACGCAGAAAAATATCTTACATAATCTTACATAAATCCACAATAAGCAATAAGCAAAAAAGGAAAAGAAGGAAACAGACGACTACAGAATATTTTGTCCCCAAGAACTTATTTAAAGAAAAAAACAACCAAACAAAAACAAATAAAAAAACTACACAAAAAAAAAGACAAAAAAAACCAAAAAAGAAATCAAACCAGCACAACAGATTTTTTGATGTGTCATTAATCTCACAAATTCAGATTATCCCTGAAAAGTGTGGCAAGGAAAGAACTGAAACAGTTCTGTCACTCAAGCAGAGAGTTCATGCTAAAGAGAAATGGCCATGACAAATGCTGCAAGAAACAAATGGTGACAGAAGGTCATAGGCAAAGGGAAAGCAAACCTTAGACAGGAAAATTAAGAAAGGTGCTCACAGCAGTTTGCAATAAATTACTGGAAGGGGTCAGCTTCAAGAAGAGCTTTAATAGGCCTTTCAATTAGAAAGATGAGATGCATGTCAGTCCAGAGGTGACAAACACTTGAGTGATTCAATTAGTTCTTGGTTATTCATAAATGCACATTGACATAATTTGCATGACAAATGGATGCTTCACCTGTGAAGACAACAATTCTACAAGCATATGGCTGAAGACATCTGCATCAAGTTTTCTCTGATATTACAAAAGCAGTCTGAAACCTACTGCCAACTGAGAAAAGCAGTAACAAGAGAGTCTCAGCTAAAACAATTCTTGAATTACCATATTAATAAATTAGGATCTTAAGCAGGGAAGGAGACAAAATAGAACATTTCAGAGAAGACTGCTCAAGTATGTTCACCATTGGCTTCAAATTCTTGCCAAAAGGAGCTCAAGGTGCCACACAGACAAAGGTGACACAAGCTAGATGAGAACTCCAACTTTGGATGGAAAGAAATGCAAAAATTTGATGGATAAGCCTTGAAAATTTTGAAACTTGGTCAGAGACCATAGCAAAGTGCAACCATGGTTCAGGAGTCTCCATCTTGAACAGTTTTAACCAAACAGTCTCTATCTACCAGTTTTAATCTTCAGGGGAAACCTAAGGAGCATTAGTTCATAAAGTTCCTCCAACCAAAATCATCATGGCTGGTTAATCAAAGCTCTAAAAGCAAAGCCTGCTGGTGAAAACAGACCATCATACAATACCTTTTGCCCTCTCTCCCTTACTGGTCAGATACTACTAACCTAAAAGCTCCCAGGGACTCCAGCTGTCTTTGAAAAAAGGCTGTCAAACACTTCATCAAATTATTTTTTCTTACCAGGATTCAGCAGTTTTGATGTATAACCTCCATTTACTAATAGCAGCTATATAAACTAGTAGCCTTTTCTCTGTTAAGAAAAGAGGAAAACACACCAAGTCAGGTGTGTGTACAACAAGCTTCTTAATTGCTTGATTCTCCAGGCAGATCAGTTCAGGGAAGGACTGGAAAGACTCTTTCCCACAGAAGGTCACAGTTGTATTAAGTTCCCCAGGTGAAGTCCTAAGCATACATATCACTCCTCATTTTGTTTCTTAAGTGATTAGGTCATGAGATATTCTATTATGTTCCTCATGTATGTTACTGAGATATCCTGTAGTCAAGCTGGTCACCCCAGTCTTTCCTAGTCTTGTTTTCAGCCAAAGATCCCCAATTTGTAACTAGCTATTAGGTGTATTATTACCTTGCCTCCAATTCCATTATTTTCCTCTGAAGAACTCTTTCTACACAGGATTTATTTTCTTCTCTTCAGAAAATGACTCTTAATATACCAGTATCAAAAAGTTTCCATGGCACATTTTAGACTTTTGTGCTGAGAAAATAAAATGTAAAAGTATTTTTTTTAAGTAGCAGAAAGAGTTCTCCTTGTGGGACTTCATTAGCAGCATCCTTCCTTTCCACTAATTTGATTTTCAAAATGAAAAAATGACAATGCTGCTTTGCCCAGGTCCTTTGTCCAACTATGGTCTTGCAAGAATATTCATCCTCTCTAGCTTAACTAAATGTTTCCCAAGTGGCACTACAGAAAATGCATGCGTAGAGTCCTGATAGAAAATAGAAAGACATCAGATATAATCTAAAAGGTCAGTAAGCAGGTTATTCCAGTACAGCCTGCTTTTGGTGAACTCATGTTGCAAAGATTCCCATTAACTTGTTGTAATGCTCAACAAAGCACCGAGATTAGCTGGTCTGCAATTTTTCTTTTTACTCAGTCCTCCATTTCTTCAGGGCATATTAGGTACAAATGTTGTCTCATCTCCCTCCATCTTCTCCTCCTCTCTCTGCTCCACCCCCTCCTCTGCCATACCCTCCCTAATACCTGAAAGAGTCCAACTCACCCTCCTCCTTCACAGATCCCGTTCCCAAGACTTTCACACAAAGCCTTTGAAGAGTTTATGGCACCTTTTGGTGAGCCAACACAACATAAACATGACTGCATCCCTGCTGAACTGAGATGCTCAGGGAAGATGCAGGTCAGGGAATGATCACATGGAGGGAAGTCCCTTTGCTCCTTAGTCACAGGAAATTTGCTCCAGTACCAGAAAGTTACAGCTCCTTCTTCCCCCTTGCTTTCTCCCAGGCAACACTCTTTAAACCCAGGGAGAGCTTTAGTTCTATGATCAAAAGGTTTTACTGCCTCAGAGCAGCACAGCTGGCTATCTGAGAAAAGGGACAGTTCACACCTGGGTTAGAGGGGGAGGGTAAGCGACCATAAGGCAAGATACAGAAATAAAGATAGCAAAGCATATGCAAAGATTTCCTCATGAACGTGAGGGTTACCTAAGATTTAAGGCCACTTGCATTCAGACTAATATAGCACTTTTCTATTCTTCACTTATATGCTACATGTTGGGGCTTGATGCACTTTTAAAAAATCTATGCCATCCAACTGGCGCTTCATATGCCATGCCTTACAATTGTAAGATTAGTCATCACTTAGTCCTTCTCATTTCAGCATATTCAGTTCTGACTTTTGCTTCTACCCACTTATGATAATATACAGTTCCATGAATTCATTATCATTAGACAATATCTCTCTGCCCTCTAGAATGCTGCTTTCACAAAACCAAAAGTATTCTGTCTGTTTTGGGTCCATACCTCAGTGATCTTCAACTTTGACCCTTCCATCACAGAAAAATTGCCTCATTTATCTCCCATGATTGTTCATAAAGCAAATTAGGTGCAGTGTAGTTTCTGGTAGCCCCCACCGACAGCTGATGCATTCAACTTTGCATCTTAGCACAGGCAACCATGGCACTTCCCCACCCAAGTTCTGGCCTTAAATAAAGGGAGCCTTTCTCAATTCCTCAGTTTGCAATTTTCTTCCTGTTGTAGCTAATGTCACCTGCATAGGCACCTGCACTGCTTTAAAGCTGGTATGTGCACACAATAACCAAAAACCCTATTACATATCCCAACAAATGAATGCTTGTGTTACTAGTGAGCTGACTTTCTAGGTCTCAGCTACTCCACCTACTGCAAAAACACTCTGTGTGCCACTGCAACTGGAAAGGATTAATTTTTCCACCACAATAAAAATAAAGGGCATGTTCTTATTTCTCTTTGAATACCTGAAGACCATGAAGAAGCAAGAATTTTTCACTATTTGCTGAGACTTTAGTGACAAACATTTCCAGGCTATTAGACAAGGCCTTGCGATGGGGTTTCAGACCCTGAGGAAGACAGAGCTTTCACATGTGCCTTTGCCCAGCGCACAAGCGAGACAGTCATGCCAAATTAGATTCTGCAGCCCAAGCAAATATTTTCACTGATACCACAAAAACCTCAGTATCAGAAATTTGAGTTGAAGGGGACCTTCCCCTTCTCTGATACTCCTTATCCCATACAACAGACCCAACTCTGCTCTGAAAAAGTGAGTTCAAGGCCCAAGACATTTGGGAGGGCACAGAATCATGCTCCTGGCAACTGAAGAGGAAAACAGGTACATGAGGACACCATTCAGACCTGAGGGTAAAAGGTATGGGAACAGGCACTGACAAGACTCAGCCTCACTACCATGCCCTGAAGACCCCAAAGCTTGGACATACCAAATTCATGAGACCCCAGCCTCTTCCTGTAATTTCAGATACTGAAAATAACACAAATCAACATAAGCAAGACATGGCTATATGAACTGCGGTGACAACACTGGCTAATGTATTTCCATTGATCCAAACAAAAGTTCCATAAAGTTAGTTTCCCAAACCACTGTTCCTTAGCTTCATATATTTTATTTTTCCTGGTTTTAAGTGATAACAGAACAAATTATGTTCAGTGATGTTACTTTTCAGCTCAGTTCTTCTAACTGCACTGTCTGAAATAAACAGCATGTTTTCGCAGACAGTGCCTGCTGCTGGCAGACATGTTTAGAGTTACTACCAAGGGCTGGTGTGCAGACCAAGGCCACTGCTGGATCTTGTGTATCACGTCGGGCAGTGCGGAACGTAAAAGGTTGCACCTGCAGGGAGTAGTGGACAGGGCAGGTGACCCCAAACTGATCAATGGAGTATTCCAGCCCATATATGTCATATTCAGTATAAATCTGAGGGACCAAGTGGGTCAATTTCTTCCAGCTTCTTCCTTGCTTCTTTAACAGCTAGCATCTGAGGAGGACCCCGTCCATTCTGCGTTCATTCCTGATCTGTGTGTTCCTGAATCCAGTACCAGAATCCAGCTCCTGAACACAGTTCCCATCTGCTGTTGCGCCCAGTCTGGGACTTTCCCAGTGCCGACTCCACAGCACCAGTGGTGATGGTGACGTAATTGCCATTGATGGCTTCAATACTGGTTTTGGATCTATTTTTATATATTCCATTTTTATTATTATTCTCATTAAAGCTGTTCAACTTTCCTTTTCTTTTTCCTTTTCTCTTTCCCTTACTCCTGTTTTCTTCCCCTTTAGGGAGAGAGGGGGGTTAACAGAGACCATCTGTTATAGGTCTGTCTGGCTGCCCTGACCATAAACCTTGACACACTGGATTACAGAAGCCAAGAAAACATAACATAAGAATTCCAGCTCCTGGGATTAACCATCTTTCTACTATGGACACTGACTCTTCTCTGCAAGCTCTGTTGCCAACTTCAGCATCTTCTTGTGCTTATTTTCAGCAGGTATATAATCATAAACTTTTTAAACTCTGCTCTAAAGTTTAAGAAATTCCTTCCATTTGAATCCTGGCCTTCTTATGTACACTGCTGAAGTTCAGGACCAGAGGCCAGAAACTGCACACCGAGTTGTGAGGCATAAGCTTCAGCAGTGACCAGAAGTATATTTGATGTTAAAACTCACCTATAAGCCCAGAAACTGCCACTCAGTTTTCCGCAGTCATTCAGTTAAAATGCCTGCAGCTTCACAACAGTTGAATTTCCTTTCAGCAATGCTGCTGACTAGTTTTCTTTGCCTAAGAGTGTGTTATTTTGCAATATCTGATTTCATACCCCCCTGAAAGACCATCAGGAAGATCAGTCAAACAATTTCCCATATCAAGGACAGGAAACAAAGGAAAAGGTTATAGTCAGTATGAGAACAAGATGCAAGTTTAGACATATATATAGTGTTTGTTCACACAGGAAGTCAAAGCTCAAGTTCATTAGCTCAAAGGTATCTCCATGTATATGGGGCCCTAGTTTTTGGCTCTTGTAAATTATCCCTCTCTGATGAGCAAATTAATTTTGTGCAAGCTAAATTTGAAAGACACAGGGAAAAAAAACACAACATAGCAATAAGAAGATACTTCAAAGGCATCCAGCTTATTGTTTTTTCTTTATTGCTTTAGACGATTCATGTTGGACACCTTGTCCAAGCTGGAATTGAGCACTGTCATCAGTGTTCTAGTTGCAACAATTAACGACATACTTATCACTGAAGGAACAGGTAGAATTAGCAAAAAAAAAAAGGCAAAGTGAACACTGAGTTGTGGATTTGTATCAGCTTGAAGACCAACATCAGCACTTCCAACCTCCACGCTACAATCAAAACCAAATAACTTAATCCGAGAAAGATAACAAGTTGTAAGTCTTTGAGGAATATCTGAATATTACCGGATGCCTCAAAATCTTTTGTTGTCTTGGCTGAAAGAGTTTCAAAACAAACAAGAGTAGAAGGAGAAAAAAACAACAAACTAGTCCTGAGACTTCACTGTCTGTCCCAGAATAGAATCATAGAAATGTCTGGGTTGCAAGGGACCTCTAGAGGTCATCTAGTCCAACCCCCTTGATGAGAGCAGGGGCATCATCAACTAGAGCAGGTTGCTCAGAGCTCTGTCAAGCCCCACCTTGAATGTCTCCAGGGATGAGGCCTCAACCACCTCCCTGGGCAACCTGTTCCAGTGTTCTACCACCCTCATGGTAAGGAACTTCTTCCTTACAGCTAGTCCAAATCCACTCCTTTCTAATTTTAAAGCATTGCCCCTCATTCTTTCACTACAGGTCTTTGTAACCAGGCCCTCTCCAGTCTTTTTGTAAGCTCCCTTCAGGTACTGGAAGGTGGCTACTAGGTCTCCCCGGAGCCTTCTCTTCTCCAGGCTGAAAAATCCCAGATCCCTCAGCCTGTCCTTGTAGGAGAGGTGCTCCAGCACCCTGCATTAACAATTCCCATACATAATGGCTCTGATAGCCAGTGAAGGTATTAAAAAAAGGAAGAAACAGATCTATAAAAAACTTTCTTGGTTAACATTCATGAAGCAATTTTGTTCTCCCAATGGAAGAAATACTCACAGGATTATGTAAAAATACAAGTAAAATAGTTATGGTCAATTATATCCATAGTCCAAGTCCTACAGCTGATCTTAAAGCCAACAAATCCAAATATTTTCCTTCCTTACCTGTCCAAAGAAGCACAACTGCACATCATGCCTGAACTGTCTTATTAGGCCTGTCCTATGTTTCAGGTGGTGATTTTAAGACACAGAGCTTCTAACTCTGAGGTTTTTCAGATCCATCTTGGCTGTGGGATAACAGTTTACTTGTACCTTCCTTATCTATAATGCCCTGCCCAAAAGCTGAATGATGATGCACATGGTGAAGTCTTGTCTGCATTTACAAATGGTGGCAGGAACTTGGGTTTGATGTAGTCTAAAGAGTATTTTACTTGCACACAGTTTAAAACCCTCAGAGAGGCTTATTTTGACTCGTTGGCTCTAACACATTGATTTTAATACTATCTAACTCTTCTAAGAGTTATTTCTCCCCCATGTAGAGGTATGAAAGGAAGAGGGTGGGTGCATATATGTTCACAAGCATCAATGCAGCCATTCTAGCACAAATACATCATACAGCATGATTTACTGGAAAACTTAACCTGCTTTCCTGCCATAAATCTCAACATGAAAACAGGGTTCTGTATGTCATGTACAATGAAAAGCATGCAGAAGGAGAAAGGGCAAAGGAAGTTCCTCATCAAAGAGAGAGAAGAGCGAGACAAGACAGATGAAGGTGTAGAAGAAACCACGTAAGACCCTGATATATTTAGAACTCTTTGCTCAATAAAGAGTGGAATGCATATTTTATATATTAATCTAGGCCATATTTTTATAAATCAGTGTTGTTTTAGTATCAGTATTACACATACTTATAAACAGTCCTACCTTAGAAAGGACAAATTCCTTTACTTTTTCATTTTACAGGGACATGAAAGAAGATTCTGTTTGCAAATGTGATGCTGAGCACTGAAGTTTTCAGTGGCTGCACCAGGGCTGTCTGAGGAACATTCACCACTACATGAAGAATAGCTGCATAATATTCTTTCTACCTAACATTATACAAAATGACTGACAACAATATTAATTTCTTAAATCTATCCTTTTAGTACAGCTGATGGAGTATGATGCAGTCTTCAGACATACTTACTTTATCTTTTTGTTGTTGTTGTAATAAAGCAGTGTATAAAATGACCTACCATTGTCTTACCTAAGCCTGGATGAAGAGGCAGGAGTGACTCTGCAACACCAGGGCTGCTCCCCTGTCACATAAGCTGAGCCACAAACCACCCCAAGAACACCCTTTCACAGCCTCCTCTCCCTGTGCTCCTTAGCAAACCCAGTACTCCTTTAGTGATGTCTATCTGACTCTGGCCAGCAGGAGATGGTTCAGTGGGTCATGAAGAGTGGGCACCTCTGCAGTGATCTATTTCCTGAAAGGGTTTTGTTTGTTTCACCTGCTTTTTGTCCTACACACTCCTCTTTCAGCAAAAATGGGCTGCTTTGGCGAGTTTTGCTCCCAGCAGCACTCTGCAGCTCAGTTCAGGTGTGGAAGCTGCAAGAAGGTATTTACAAACTGTGCTTTCTTGAACAAACAGTTGCGGATGCTTTCGAGCAGCACAGATCAGCAAACTACTTCCAAAACTGTAATTGCAGATCCTAGAGATGAAGCAGCTAGACTAAGAATAAACACAGCAAGTGTATGCTCACAAGAACCACTACATATACACATACACACATACCTATACATGCACATGCTTGGCAATGGTACCAGTTCAAGTATAACTAGACTAAAACTCCTTTCTACGTTTCTAAGGTTACTTGGTTAAAACTGAGTCATTGTATGCTGTTGCACACCTTATTTTAAATTCAGGCTGCAGTCTAAGAATTGCCATTTTTATAACTTCAAGCTGGTTTGCAATCAAGTTTGTAATAAATTATTATAAATAATGCCATCTCTTCAATTAATTCTCACAGATTCAGTTTGGGGCAATCTATGTTTGCATTGTAATTTTTCAATTACAATTTTTAAAAAAATGTTACCCTATCTGAAGGTCTTCCCTTTAAACATCTAACCCTGGTACTGCTACCATTTGGTTTGTTTAGAACACCGAGATCCAGTAGTGTTCATGAACTAGACAGCTCCAATACAAATCTCTAATACTGTGAAAGAAAAAACAAAAGCAACAACAAAAAAATGCATTATTTCCCTGGTAATTACTAGAAATACTTATTTTTAGTTCCCAGAGATAAAAAAGGATTACTTTGAGTAACATCATCCCTAGGATGACACATATGTACCAATGTAACTTCACATTATTCACAGTAGGCAAGCCATCAATCAGTGCAATGTGACAACTATTCTCCACTCCTCCTCCTCCTCTCTCAAAGAAAAAAATTACAACCAACAGCCCATCTTTGGATGTTGTGGACAAGAAGCAAAATTCACATTTATTGAACACTAGCTTTTCAACATAGAATTGCTTGTACCCTCTCGATGTGTTTGATTTCTAACACAGTGACTTGTAGTAATAGACTTGCAGTAATAGACTATACTTAAGAGCTCAAATACCAAACCTTAACAAAAATACCTATAAAGAAAGAAAGAAAGAAAGAAAGAAAAGAGATCGCCTTTGTAGTATCTGCAACATCTGATCCTGCTAACTCTAAAACATATGTTAATTTTAAGCCTCTGTGTAGTCCACTAACTTCAGTGAATCCAGTGAAAGTCTAGAAAATTAGTCAGGCACTTAACACTGCTAGCAAATGTGTAACTATGGCATGGCAGGAGGCCATGAGGAACAGCTACAGAATGGTAAAGGAAAATAACCGGTGGGAGCACACAATAGGAAACTTTTGCAAAAGAATGGGTCATGTGATAGAGCTCCTTTCAAGGAATACTTGAAAGGCATGTCATCACTGGGGAAAAAAAATGGTATTTACTGACATACTGTTGTTTCCAGTTTGATTTTTCTTTTTTAAAGCAGCAATCCTACCTCTGCATGTCTGTCACCTAATACTCAAGTTACAGATTTTCCATTTGTTATAAAATAAGACACTCATTTTTTTTCATATTTTAAGAGCAAATATCTGATACAGTAACTCGGAAGCTTATATTTGTTCTTATCAGCACAACACTCAGAAAAGTTAGTGTTCCTTTACTAATTTTTACAAACTTAATAGCAAATGAACAATCACTATTCCCCTCCCATACTAAAATCCATACAAAACCATACCAGCCATTTCCTAAATACAAGTATCCATGTATCTATAAGCTTATCTTTCACCCAAGCAATAAATCAGTGACAGTCAACTCCTTAACAAAGTGGGTCATAAAATGAGACAGAGAGGGAAATACCTACATTATGCAAGATGAAGTCCTATTAAAAGCTTTTATTTAAAAGCAATCCAAGAAAATGAATGCCAGAATCTTTTTTTTTCTTTTTCAAATTAAAAGTACAAAACCCCATTCCGGATGCCTGTATATCCCATAATGTCCAAAAAGCCCAGTACAGTCCAAATCCACATTGCAACTCTTATACAGTACAGATTCTCTAACACTGTAGCAATTTAAAGATGTTATGATGTACCTTAAGCCCAAGAGAACAAGTATTGACTGAAATGTCATGGCAGGTTTAATTCTGCAATGCTATGAAACATGCCTTCTTCAAAAAACAAAACCAAAACCCCACTATAATAGAAATTTCAATCTAAAAGAACATAAAGAGAAATATGGACCGTGCATGTCAGACACTTCCATCCTAGAACAAAGGTAAATAAAGTTTTAAATCAAATTACCCTCTGCTCATTTGATGCCGAGAGTTACTTCCATGCCTAATTAGATGCAAACAATTTTCACTTTAGGATGAAGTTGCAAAACTCCCTAAAATACAAACTCTGTGACAATTCCACATTTCCACTCTAATACAAAGGCAGTATTAAATATCTGCGGCCAAGAGTGTGTTTGACTAGAGCAGGGAGAAGATAATATAATTACTAAATAAACCAGTTTGTAATTTGAAGCTTAATATTTGGCAACAGGACATCATTTAGTGATGCCATCTCTACACATTCTGAACTTCAAAAATAGGGTTACATAAAAAACAAAAAAAGGTTCTCAAAACTTTCAAAACTTTTCAAAACCCAACCCTTTAAACAGAAAACAAACAAAAAAACCACCCACCAGTTGTTAAAAGGAGATACATTCATACTATATTTTATTATCAGTTAATTGAATCTGTATGTTTAAACACGCTAGAACTGTATAAGATGCCAACAGCTGCTGGAGCAGAGGAGGGGAAATGGGTGAGAGTAGAAAGGGGGCTGACAGCTTTTAACTCCAGTAAGAAACTTGTGTACCTGCCTGACAAACACAGTCAACCCTATTTATGTATCCTATTTATCTTCAAATCTATTTATGTCACACAAGAGAACATATGAGCATAGCAGCTGTTACTATAGCAATGAAATTGGAAATTTTGAGAACACAAAAAATCCACCCCTGAAGGATGCTCAGTTTAGCAGAGAAGAGCGGACCAGTATCTCACTTCCAGAATCTGTTCAAAGTCTGCGGTTACACAGACATTAAATCAGCTCTAGAAGCCTATTCCCTAAAGAGCACTCGCAGCCAAATAACTGCTACTTGGCACAACGTGGTACACCGGGAGTTCCTGTTAAGTAACCCCAAACTTGTCAAATACCCCAGAACCGCCCGTAAACCCAGGAAAGAGCGATTCGCTGCAAAAGGCTCACAGTTATTGACGATGGCAGAGAAAGGATTCACCATAGTAACATAGTTCCACCAGCACCGTAAGAGCAGGGAGGTCAGCGCGCAGCGCTGCGAGTCCCGCACCCTCCCGACACCAGGCACACCTACCCGGCCCCGGGAGACGGGATGAGCCGGGTTAAATAAGGTACTTTCTTAAAGAAGCAGGCAGACAGCCTGGCTGCCTCTCCCAATTTACCACTGCCGGAATAAGAACCGCAATTCCTCCAGACCGCTTTTGTGTCACACCCCTCCCCCCCCCTTCCTCTCCTCGGACAGCAGCCGTGTCACCCCGCCCCAGGAGACGGGACGCTGCCGTTCGGAGGCCGCCTTTCCCACTCCCTCACGCCGCAACACCTCCCGCGCATATTCTCTCCCCCCCCA
>VWZY01006290.1:63332-103176 GCA_013399075.1 Chloroceryle aenea
AGGGGCTCCTGGGGCCGGGCCCTCCCCTGAGCCGCATCCAGCGAGAAATATGCATCGGGATGGGAGGGAGCGCATCGCCCGGCGCCACCGGTCGTTTCTGCCCGACAGACGCGGACAGGTTAGCGCACAGCTCCCTTTAAGTCCCGTAATTGGGGGTGTGTGTGTGTGTTGGGGTGGAGGGAAGGAGGGAATAAGCAAGCGAAAAGCCTCGGCAGATGCTGCCTGTTAGAAATTTCAGTTGTATGCCAGAGCCGCGTCTAGAGCAGCAAAGGATGGAACTCTCTTTTAGGCACAGGCGGCTTCCCCTTTTTTTATCGGGAATCTGAGGCTCAAGAGGTCATCTGTGAAACTGGTAACAATAAAATCCTCTAATAACTGTACCCCGCCGTGAGGAGCAAGAACTCAGTGCTCCCTTGGGAGGTACACTCTTGTTTCAGATACTATTTTTTTTTGTTGTTCTTGTTTCTGGTTATGCAGGAGAAGAAAAGACTCTGGAGAGCCTTCCAGTACCTGGAGAGGGACATTTTGTAAGGGCATGTGGTGATAGGACAAGGAGCAATGGATTTAAACTAAAGCAGGACAGATTCAAATTAGACATTAGGAAGAAGATCTTTACTATGAGGGTGGTGACACACTGGAACAGGTTGCCCAGATAAATAGACACATCATCCCTGGAAGTGTTTAAGACCAGGCTGGATGAAGCTCTGAGCAGCCTGGTCTAATGAGAGGTGTCCCTGCCCATGGCAGGGGGATTGGAACTAGATGATCTTTAAGGTCCCTTCCAACTCAAGCCCTTCTGCAATTCTGTGATTTACTTGAAACCTCAGAAGGTGCTCCAGATCCTGGGAGTGAAGCTTGAAACAGTCCGACCAGTGCTTCACCCAAACACACACACCTCTTGGCTACTGATTTCCTTTGTGAGAAAAACCTTTAAAATATGAATAATGAATTCTGTGACTCAGTTCAAAGAGGTGTGGTGAATGCCGACAGCAGTGTTGTTACACATTTAAAATAGCAGCATATTTTTTTAGTAGCATCCTACAGGAAAAAGCAAGTAAACAAAAGCACCATGTTCCTGGTATGAAACTTGTTGTATTTTCACTCGGCTACACAATAAAGGACAACTGATCAGAGCAACCAATATGTGAGGTTTAAAATGCCAGGAATGTGTACTTTTCCCTATTTACACCCACTGGCAATGGTTTTGGTTTTGTTTTCTTTTCTTTTCTTTTTTTTTTACTTTTGGAGCCCAGCCCTTCATCTTAAATGCTTCATCTTAAATGCTTTGCATCTGGGACAGGAATATGTATTCTTCTTAACATGGACATGAAGCAAGGCTTTGGAGGAGCTGCTCCTGATGCTTTACTCCCACTCGTTAGGAGCATGGAAGATACCAGCATTCACAGTGTTCAGGGAGCACTACCAAACCCAAACCTCACTGGCTTTGGGAGGTTTTGTGCCCCAAATAGCAATGGCCTTATAGATAAATAGAATGTAAACTGTTCTTCCGGCTCTTCTTATGGCAAGACCTGGGTGGGCAAGGGGATCACAGATGTACGTAGCCTGCTTGCTGTTGAGCTGACTGCTCTGATTGCAGCCAGGGGTTACAAGCACCACAGCATCGAGGATGAGGCTTGAAATTTTCATGAACAGTCAATGAGTTCAAGTTATATTTTTTAAAGACTCCTAACAGAAACCAGGAAAGTAAACTCTGGGATCATCTATGAACTTTTAAAAGCTACTTTCATACTGAGCTACTTTGCTTTAAGCATCTTTGCTTTAAACTGGAAAGAAGGGCTAATCTGCAACTGTCTGTCCCATAATGTATTTGACAGGAGTACAGTTTTCATTTTCCAGGTTTAAACTGTGTGGTAACAACTTTTATAAAAAACTGTCTGGCAAGGTTTAAGACAACATGGACAAAGCAAGATTTGTACACAAATTAAAATTGTTTGAATCAGCTATGTTATCGATTGGTATTTGTTAAGCAATTTTACTTTTTGGATTGTTAAGTGGTGTAATAATGTATTTTGTAATATTCAACATTGTTCCAAAATACAGTATTCTGCAACGTAACCATGTGTTCTGCAACCCACTGCCAATGCACTGGTAACTTAGTCTGTTATTGATCATCAGGATTTTAGGCAAGCCCTGGCATCATGTATACAAAATTTCTCTTTCTAATCTACTTTTACACTGCTTGATGTCAAGGATTTACAGTAATTAATTTCTAGTAAACCAACATTATCCCATATTCCTAATAAATCTCTAAAAGCTCCAGGCATTCTGCAAGTACTAATATAAAAAGCAGAAAATTCTCACTTCACAATTGTCTGTTATAGGGAAGAAGGTGCAGTGGTAGGATGAAAGAATTAAATGCTTCATTAAAAACACAGTGTATGGCACTTCCTAAAAAGCTAAGCATTTGCTCTGTGTGAAGGAGAGAACTTTTGGAGGAACAGATTGCAATGAAAACATTAGCATGCAATATTTTCTGGGATGTGACTAATCTCAGACCTATCTTAAATTTACTGTGAGGTTCTTAATGTTTTTTTCAAAGGACCAAGCGTATAGTTACATTCTCCAATTGTGTTTTCAGAGTAAAATATGTGGTTTGGTTTCTCACGGTGTTTTTCCTTGTCTGTTGCTTAAGACAACCATACAGACATGTCATTGCTCATCCTATAATATGATATTATACTTCTTATATAACAGTGAAATATAAGGGTATTTTTGCATTTATTATCAATGTTAATGTGATAATTAAACTGTGGTTAAACTAATAAATTGAGAGAAAATTTCCTTCCCAGTTCTTATATCCTCCTACGTCCATCTATTTCATAGGTGTGAATAAAAGTCAAGGACTTCCTCACTACAGCTCTGTAAGTAGCTATTCTAAGCCTCGGATTTATTTTTTCTGGTATCCCAAAGAAAAGGTGACTGATTTGCTTATTTGGATTCGATATATAGATTCTGATATATCCTTTTTAACAGCAGAAGTGTGTGAAAAAAACATGAGAACACTATAAAAATATTTCTTTTCCCATTTAATCTTACAGATCATTCTGTGCTGATATGGACAAAATGAGATCAGCAGAACTCTGTACAGAAATTTCTGAGTGTGTCCAGTTAGGTTACAGTAGACTTAACTGTTGTTTGCCTGCCATTATTCATACATTTCAGGACAGCAGCTGCTTTTTTTTTTTTTTTTTTTTTTACAATTACAATTTAAAATTTAAGTCAGAACTTTAACCAAAAAAGATTAGATGAAAGATTGTGATTACAAAATTCCCATTTTATGAAGTGGAATAGAGAGGTGAACATAACTGTGTTGAATTACTTCTTCTGCTGAAATTATTTCATGGATTTGGAATTACAAAATCCTAGATGGCTGGATGGGGTCAGGTGGTAAATACTGAAACATCAGCACATGGATTCTTGGAGATAGCTCCCAGAAGAAGCAAAACCTGAATAGCAAAAAATCTCAGAGCATATGATGACCACTCTAAAATCCCTTCAAACTGTTTTCTCCTTAGGTGTTTCATAACACAAACCCAAAACCTGGTGGGTTTTGTGCATCCATGCTTCATAATTCACAGGTTCTGAGAACAGAACTTCTGTCAATGAAACCACCTAAGCCTTAGAAACAGAAAGAAGAACAGTAAAGGTTTCATAGTCATTTCTTGGGAATGAGATAATGATACAATTTCCAGGAAAATGCTGGAAAATTGTAGTCATGGTACCTGTTGCCCATAAGAAATGACAATGAGAACAATGTCCCATATACTTCTCTGACAGTTAACAGAAGAAGCTAAAAAGTTAAGTTACATTTGAGTAAGTCTGCATGCCTATATTAGGTCTGCATGAACTTGTATTCACAAGCATTTTTAGTTTGGAATTAAATGCCAGGAACAGTTTTCAGCTTATTTTGCTCTTTGGAACTTTCAAAGACTGCTTGTCCCTTAAATTCCCAGACAAGGTCATATTTGATGAATATGAACATAGTCATACACAGTACACTGTTCTTCTCTGTGAGAAGACCCTTTCTCTTGATTATAGAGAGGATTTTCCAAAGACCCTTTCTCTTGATTATAGAGAGGATTTTCCAAGTAGATGCTCAAGTTGTGTGGAAGATATCCCTCCATGCTGCTTTGACTTCTTGAATCTTGGCAGGTGTTCCTTGCTTTAGGCAGCAAACTTGATCATCCTTACTAAGGTTTTTGAAAGAGACAGGTGATCTTTAAGGGTCCAGCTCCATTTCACAATCTCATTGATGCTCTCTCAGTGACTACAAGACTTGCCAGTCTATTGAGGGCTTTTTTTTTTTCCTTTTTTTTTTCTTTTCCCTGTCAGCCCAAATAACTTTCCATATGGCTTCACTCAAGGTATCACTCTGCTTTGGTCCAATGCCTCTATCACTGCTCTTCTACAAAGGGTGGAAAAGGTATGAAAAATGCTTAATAGTTGCTAATCTTTGCAATGCAGACTTCAGTCCTTGAGCATCACCTGTGGAAGGGTCTTCTGCAGGAATGCTTTTCTGTCATCTAATAAGTTCCTGACCTAACTAAGGAAGATGCTACCCATGTTCAAATGCACTCAAACGTATGTT
Source organism: Chloroceryle aenea (assembly GCA_013399075.1). NCBI lineage: Eukaryota > Metazoa > Chordata > Aves > Coraciiformes > Cerylidae > Chloroceryle > Chloroceryle aenea. Next base: position 67,942 of record VWZY01006290.1, read on the forward strand.
TCTCCTAATTTTGTCACAAAAGTTATGGCTATACCACGTTTGCAAAATGCACCCCAACACTATCAGGAAAATTTGTCAGCCTACCTGATTCTAATCTCCAAGGACATATGTATAGATGAAGGTAGGTAATATCATCTTAGTCTTCTATATCCACAAACAGAATGGTGTGAGATCTTTTCTGAGTGTCTAGAGATGGTCAGTCTCTGGTTTTAAAGCAGCAATGAAAGCTGCAATCATTACCTATTGTAGGATCATAGCAGCATTATGCAGATAAGTTCTTCACTACCATAAGCTATATGAGTGAATCGTTCTTTGTGTCCTAATAAGAGTAATCTGGTTTAAGATATTGTCTGCTTCATCTAATGATAGAAAAAATCTCCGATTCATATTTGGAATACAGTTTTAAATGTATCAGCATCTGCCACATCCTAACAGAAGTCCTTATTTTAGGTTTTGTCTAGGTAGATTATCAAGCAACCTATCACCTTGTGGGACAGAAGATGGAGAGTGGGAAGAACTATTGAGTCTACCTGAAAAAGACCAGTATATAGCTTTTGCTTGACAACTGAAAATTAACCACTGAATATTTTTTTTTTTAATTACTTTTATTTTCCATCTACTTTTTGGTTTTAAGGTTTTTCAATTTCCGTGCCACCTTATTCAGTCCAGAAGCTTCAGGAGCATAGGATAATATGCTGTAGGGATTTACCTCTGTTGCTGCCTCAGCCTGTGAAAAGACTGCAGCATCACCAGATGCTAAGTCAGTCCTCATCCAGAAATGTAAACAAGCTTAATTTCCTTTCCCCTCCCCTTGCAAATACATGGCAGACCACGTGGAAAACCACTATTTGTAGTACGTGCTATGCTTTATGTTCTATGTTATCTACAACACAAGCTGACCATTCTCAAGTTGACGGTCAAATCAGTTGTTCACAAATTACACTGTCCAAATAGAAGATTTACTTTTGAACAACTCATCTGCAATGTCTGCTGCTTTTTGTAATAAGAGCTACTACTGACTCATCACAAATAACCTTAATTGATCAACACAGGATATATCAGGATCTGGACACCAAGTCTGAAAAGCTGTTTTCAGTGGGCAAACAGAGTAATTCCCTACCAGAAGAACAGTTGCTGCTAAGAAATTCTATTCCACTGGCATTTAGAAGATAAAAGTTTTGTGTTCTAAAGTATTCAAAGCAGTGGCTAAACTCTATGATCTATAATGAAGTCCTCCAAACTGACAAAATGTTAGACTGTACTTTGCAGCACTATACAGTGCTGCAAGTCCCAAGATTAATTAGTTTCTTTTTTATATAATTGCATTTTCAGAAATTGTTCTTGCTGTCACAGCTGGCCTTGGGACTGTTTATATATTTTTTCCACACATTTGAGCTATCATTCATGTTCAGAGATAGCTATATTCTATTCACACAAATACCAAAGGAAATTATCACAATCTGAGCAGTTTTGACTCCGGAGGCTTATTTTAATTATAGTAGGATTAGCAAAACAATTCAAAGGATTGACTTTTTTTTCTCCTTAATTGTGGGATCAACAATGGTCCTATTCAGAATTTATTAATTTTAACTTTTGTCTCTTCCTCTTCTTGTTTACCTTTTTAAAATACCTCCTTTATATGCTTTTTATGGTATTAATTAATAGTTTATGTAGCAGCTTCTTAATATTTTCAAGATATATTTTAATTGACCTGCAGTTTTCAAGCATCCTTTGCAGGACGATATGAAAAATTGTTATGTTCTGTGAGTTATTTTCCTGGAGGAACATCTACAGTACAATCTGGATGAACACAGGAAGAAATCCTATTTTCTTTTCTCTCATACCAGGAAACAAGAAAGGAAAGGTTGCCTTACTAACTGACTAGTTACCTTTCTGAAGGTAACCAGTTCTCTGTGGAGTAGATGGTTCATGAGTGTTTTTCAGACCTAAACAATGGCTGATCACTGTAATTTCCATGAAAAAAATCTCAATAATTCAAAATTCTTTCACTCCATGAAGTCCTTGTTTTCTACAAATTATTATGATAAAATGTTTATTAAAAATAATACTACTTCTAATCCCTAGACAATTGCACACCTGCCCTTCCTGCCTTTTTTTTTTTCTTTTTCCCAGATTCTTTCTCCTTCCCTTCTCATTTCTTCATCTTTGTTTCCATTGCTCTGTTGCTCTTGTAACTTGTCCTTTTCCATCATCTTACTCTTTCTGTCCTCCTTGAAGAATGCATCACACCCTTTCCAGCTGACCCCCAGGTTATGATGTTTTCCATAAAGTACAACTCATGATGACATCTGCCCAGGCTACAACTGGATATTATAGCCTCCTTTTTCTTTCTAGCTGGTATCCTGCTCTCCTGCTGGCTCCAATTCCAAAGAACATCAGGGAGGTCCTCTTTGGTAAACACAGAAAAACCCTGAGGCCTTATCACTACACAGGCTCATTTAAAATCCTTTATAGAACTAAGAAAATTACCTACCCAATTTGAAATAAAATTCAACAGTTCTTTATTTCATTTTTCTGCCTTAGAGGATAGGGAGCTTTTCTGAGTGAATTGAGAGAACTCTATATTGTATGTCTCTCAGCATCTCACAAGCTGTGCAACAACTATGTAATACTTGAAATCTCTCAGCAATTTAAGGCTTTGAAATTCAAATAGTACTCACTTTTACAGAATCTGGAATTATAAAGTGTCCCAGTGTCACACTGAGACGGTCTGCTTTGCTGGGGTGGTTAACATCTAAACAGAGAAAATAATCTCATCTGACCAACGAAATCCAGTCAGACTTCACTTATGTACAGAAGCATGGAAGCTTCCAGAAATTTTTATCTAAACTGAAGCTTAACGTCCCACTGAGAAGCTTTGATGTTTCAGTGAAAAGCACAGAAGGTGAGAGGGTTATGTGTCAGAGCCAGGAGGGATCGTTTAAACAAGAAGAGATTTATAAAGTTTTCATGAGTATCTGAAACAATCTTTCAAAAGGATTGAAATGTATAGGCAGCTGTCTGGTAAGTTGCTTGTCTTACAATAAGGGGGGGAAAAAAAGGCTAAAATTGATTCTTACACTAGGGATTAGGCCACAGCACCAGGCAATGCATGGTATACCAAGAAGGTTTCACATCTGGTGTCATCCTGGCTTTGTTTTTGTTTGCTGGCACTTACTGCTTTCAGTAATATACCAACACCAATGCAGGGAGGTCCTGGACCTTAGATAGGGCTCCTAATAATCACAGTCACAGAAATCTTCAAACTGAAATGCCTAAAGATGCTATCACTAAAATATACCTGCAAGTAAGTAAAACTGGCAGGTAAATCTCCTTTTTTAATCAGGATTATTTTATTATGATGCAAGTCAACCCACTTTAGATTTACAAAAATCAAGGTTGTAACTCCACCCTGCTGCAGATGTGTTGAACAAGACAGAAAGTAAAGGCAGACATTCACTTGCTGGTGGGAACGAAGCAGCTCCGTTTCCTGGGAGCTACCCCACACTACTTCAGGTGCAGGAGACCTGGACCGCTTAGGACACATACCTGGCTGTAGCTCTGGATGGCACCTCTGGCCTGACCACTGCGGGCTGGGAGCTGGGCAGCCGCTGTTTCACCCAGGGCAAGGGTCTGGTTGCTGTGGTAGCTGGCTGAGTACTGGAAAGACCCTTCAGGTTTGGAGTTGAGCTGGAGTGTGCTCTGGGAGAGGAGGCTGGGTCCTGCGAGGACAGGATTTGAGAGCAGTCAGAAAGTCTCAGTGAAAGAGCACACCGGTCGAGTGAGCCTCAAAATTATCAGATGTACATGACTTTAACTTTTCACAGTTTGGCTTTTCAGTAATAAAAATCACACACATTTAATTGCTTCTTTACCACTCATCAGTCATCATTATTATTATGTTCCGGCTACAGACTACATTGCTTTATTTGCAAAAAAAATATGGCTTTGACTGGTGAAAAAATTCTAAGGCAACCATAATATTTAATAAAGAACTCTTGCTTTTCATCTCAGAACAGTTGATGAATTTTCTGTTTTCTAAGGATAAGCCTTATTTCTTTCACTTAATTATATCCAGTCCTTCTGCATGGGAAATGCCAACTAGTTCCTCCCTGGGCCCTCATCACATCAGATCAATTGATTAACTGCCACTCTGTCCTGTACACATGGTGATGTAATACTTTGGTGCCCACAGGGATGGATGGCAGCTTTTAAAATATTAATAGCTCCTCTCATCATGTAGAACTCACCCTGATCTCAGTGAATCTTTGATGACTGTTTTGTCAGCCAACCTTATCTCTTCCATCACAGCACTGCATGGCAGGAGAGCCAAGTGAAAGCAGTGAGCTTAAATTGGGGCTGCCAGACTGAAGGGTGTGTTGGGAACGTGAACAGTGACACTCATTTATATGACAGTTATTTAGTTGTTCTGTGAAGCTAAAACATGTTCTAATATTCATTAGGTTCACGTACAAGCGATTTAGCTTATCACATATCCATAGTAAATTCCCCAGTTTGTGTGCCAAAAGCGTATATCAGACAGGGAAAGGCTCTTCTCACACTGCACTGTCATGTGGTTTAGACATGACCTCCCACAGCTGCTTTTAATGGTGAACTCATTCTGTCTCCATACTTGAAAGCTACATTAAAGAATACACACCAAATCCTTCCCTATGCCTGCACTGATTTTAGTCTCTCCTCTTTTTCAATAAACTAATTTACTCTTCCATGTTGTTCAGGTCCAGCAAGTGAAACACTAGAGAGAAAAGGAGAGGGTTATGCTTGGCTACAGTGTGAGTTACAAAGAAGTCTACCTTTATAACAACAGCTATCATCTATAGTATATTCAGCAGCTCTAGGATGATAGATTTGTCCTCTGCTCATAGAACGTGACACAAACCTTAAGGGATGTGAAATGGTCATGTTGGTTTTGCTCCTACAGAACATGTGAAAAGTGCACTTGTGGCAAAATTCCAGTGAATTTTACAATAAATAACTCCCAGTACTTTTGTCATAGAGAGGCCAAGTTTTATAATCTTTACGTCTCTGCTACAAGCATGTACAGCTGCTCCAAAAAGATTTCCACTTAATGAATGTGCAAACAACCCCACCCCCAAGTTAACATGGAGAGTTCTATTTTTCCCCTAGCCTGTTTCTTAGAAATGGCAGAACCGTTAAAACTGAGATTTTCCAAAATACAACCCAAACTGCTCGTATTATAAACAAATCATAGCAGGCTATGTAAAGTGGAAGTGTTCACATCTAAGTGTAGACCAGGATTATGACACGATTTTACATATCAAGACAGCAATTTATACTGCAAAAAAAATTGCATTCGTCAGAATATTCCAGATACAGAAGAAATTTAGAAAGTATGCTCTTGCATTTTCCTTACAAGTACAGAAGGAGTCAGGGTGGCATGTATGCTGGTAGGTTATTAAAAATGTATCACATGCATAGGAGAGTTGAATTTAATCCTGCATGGGTGCTTATAAATCCAACATTTGGTAGCTTTCCATTCCCTGCCTCTGCAAATAGGGTTTACTGAGCATTTTCCATTTAACTAATTTTGTTACAAATTTTGTTCTTCCATGAAAGATTTTTTTTATTATTATTATTTGGGGGGGGGTAAAGAGTTGTTTGTTTGTTGTTGTTGGTTTTTTGTTTTTTGTTTTTTTTTTTTAAGAAAATACAGGCTTAGTTTTAAAATATATCTCTAGGTTTTATTTTAATCTTTTGGATTTTGAATTTTCACTGAGAAACTGTCTGCGATCAAGTGACATGATTAAGTCCAGAAAATTCACAAAAGTGTAACTTTCCCAGGAGGGGCAAAAGTTTCAGCAAGAAAGCAATTTCTGTGTATGAAAGTGTTTGTACTCATTCTGAAAGTAATTATGCTGTGACATTTCTAAAGCTTAAATAATGATTAAACTGTCACATGCTATGAACTCAATATGTTTAAATTTTCATTGCATCTGGCTTTCAAGTGTTCCTTTCATATTACTGTGGCGCACTAGGGGATTTACATATCCAGCTAGAATCACATACATGGGTTCCCTGCACCATCTAGCCTAAATGATTCCATGCACTCTAAGAAAGTTATCCAAACCACAGGGAAAAAAAAATAGTTAAAAGTTTGGAGCATGTGATTTTAAGTTCACTAACTACTCTATAGCAGTTTTCAGTTTGTACCTTAACAAGCAGTAATGAACAATTAAAACATACTATATTGTGTTGGTGTAAGAAGGTATTCACACAACTATTTTTCATTTGTTTTCAGAATTAAGGCAGCTGGAAATTCTCTGTTTTCAGTTAGTCAGTAGGAATCACTGGTTAACTACTAGAACAATTCAGTCTTATTTGTTTCCTTAATGATACATAATTATGAATCATTATGTAATTATGTATGGCGAAAATATAGCTACCTGTTTTCCTGTTTTTTTCACCAGCACATGAAAAAAATCTATTGGCCTTGTTAAAGAATATTAGTGTTGGATTACTCATAGTGGACAGTATCAACTTTTCACTGATTCAGTCAGTCAATACAACTTTCTTCCTGTATTAAAATAGTACAGATATGAGTGCAATTTCAGAGCCATCATACTGCGAGAGATGCCACTGTGAGCTAAGTTTGTAAGACGGAGCAATACCTTCCTCATAACCTCGAGTAGAGTGGTGTGTAGGGCTTCTCCATCTTCCTCACCTTGGCTGCTGTAACACAGATCAGTAAGGACCTCAAAGGAGAGGGAGAGGGTGTGCATCTTTTCTGGGACATGGACAACGACCACTAAAGCTGAGGAAAGCTGCTGGAGCACGGAGAAGACCAGATAAGAAGGGCACACCTACATAAGGGAGTCAAGCTACAATGAAACATCAGAGGTGAGGAAGAGCAGAGGACTCTTCTAAGAATCACAGAAAGGTATCAGGAATTTCCCTTGTGATCTGGAGACTCAGGTACTGGCAGGCACAGCAGAATTAGAGGAAAGGAGTCACCCATTCAGTGAGGGGAGGGGGTTGACTTCTTGTGAAGCCCTTTTAATTAGTTTATATTACCCATCTCTCTTACTGGTAGTTATGTTGGTTATTACATAGCCATTATTATTCTCTTTCAGAAACACAGAATCATGGTATTTCCTAGATTGGAAAAGATCTTGAAGACCATCTAGTGCAGTCATTAAGTTAACACCAGTCAGACCTTGACTAAACCATATCTCTAAGCCGTATATCTACAAGACTCAAAATACCTTCAGGGATGGGGACTCCACCACTGCCCTGGGCAAGCTGTTCCAATGTCTGATAACCCATTCAGTAAAGTAATTCTTCCTAATATCCAATCTAAACTTCCCTTAGCACAACTCAAGGCCATTTCTTCTTGTTCTATCACTTGTTACTTGGTTGAACAGACCGACCCCCACCTCACTATAATCTCCTTTCAGGTAGTTATAGAGAGCAATAAGGTCTCCTCTCAGCCTCCTCTTGTCTAAACAACCACAAGTTGCTCAGCCACTCCTCATAAGACATGTGCTCTAGACCCCTCTCATCAGCTTTGTTGCCCTTCGTTGGACACACTCTAGTACCTCAATGTCCTTCTTGAACTTAGGGGCCCAAAACTGAACTCAGTATTCGAGGTGTGGCCTCACCAGTGGTAGGTAAGGGTGTAAAAAAAAATTCACACAGGTAAAATCACTTCCCTGGTCCTACTGGTCACACTGTTCCTGATACAGGCCAGGATGCCATTGGCCTTCTTGGCCACCTGGATGCACTGCTGACTTATGTTCAGCCTGCTATCAATCATTATCCCAGGTTCCTCTCTGCTGAGCAGCTTTCCAGCCTTTCACACTCCTCCCCAGGCCTGTAGTGCTGCTGGAGGTTGTTGTGGCCAAAGAGCAGAATCCAGCATTGGGCCTTATTGAAACTCATACAATTGCCCTCAGCCAGTCAGTCGAGTCTGTCCAGATCCCTCTGCAGATACTCCCTACCCTCAAGCAGATCAATACTTCCACCCAGCTTGGTATTTTCTGCAAAACCCTAATAGTTTAAGAGATTTAGAACACTTGAGAGTACCTGGAACTTACTTCAAGCAAAACAAGAAAGAGGAGCAGATGTAATGCAGGGCTTAACCCTACCCTGAGTTCTATCACTAAAGAGAGCAGCAGCACTGAAGTCCACACTTGCTACCTTTCTGCCATATTGCATTTGACAGAAAACACATAGCCTGATGTTCCACTGAACAGGCTTATCCATGGCATTTAAGTGTGTTGCATAAATGTAAACTGGTAAGTTAGAGACTCCATCACAGGCCATAGCAGAAGAACTTCTACAGCATCTGCCTGCGTCTGTCAAGGGGGCAGCTGGGGAAGAGGGGGGCAAAGGTTACAGAATGAGCCCCACCACATGCAGCAGGGGCCATTCCTGTGACCTTTACCTGTGAGTGACAGGGTGTTGCACTGGCAGCATTTCTTCATGGGCAACCGATTTTCTTTCTGAAGAGCAATACAATGTGCAATGCTGCAATAAGGTGCAGCATAGCTATTTAAAAGGCAAGTCAAGGAAGTGAGTGGTCTTAAATGATGACATTATTATTAATTCAAGGACACCACATTAACAGTTTATTATGGAAATCTAAAGTGACCCAAAGAATCTAGGTTACTATTTTTGCTATTATTCATGACTGGGTCAAAAATGGGGAAAAAAAAAAAATTTAAACCATTTATGCTTTTAATTTGAAGAGCAATATTTTCTTTGGAAATAAAATAATTTGCCTGTCATTTCAGCTCTCTTCACTCTACCTCCTCTTCCCTCTTCCATCATTTGGAGTGAAAAGCAAACCCAAACTGACCAAGTGAAAAAAAGATCACAGCCTAAAACTTTGAATTATGTTTCTTTAATAACTTATTCTTGAACAGTGAATGTTTGCATGCAGAAATAATTTATGACTGTCTCAGAACAGTAGACTACTAGGATACTTCTCAGTACCTGCATGTACTCTTATAGCTCTACCAGTGCCTGTTTGGTAAAAAAAATAGTTACAAGTATAGAATAAATATACATAAACTTCTAATTATTCTACTTCTTATGCAAGAACTGACAAGGTACTACAGACCAATAAGTAAAAAAAACCCAAAGAATAACAGTAATACAACTAATCTTCCACTATTTTACTTATTTTACCATATTTCTCTACTTAGCCATTCCTTAGATCTCCTTTTCTTCAAATCACATTTTGCAGCATAACTAAAACAAGATAAAGGAAACTTTCTGTTGTGTGAAAAACAAGTGTACTTTGCTTTTAAATAATGTCCCATTCCTCCGCATAAAAAAAGTATATTCACTTGTACAACTGACTTTATACCCGCATTTCATCAGAGCAACCCAGCTTGTACACTGATGAAAGGTCCAAAATGACCATTTTTTACAGTCAGAAACTGCCAAGGGCTAAAGCTGCTGTATTCAAATCTGTTGGAATACGCTTGCCAATTTCAGTAGGAGTCAAATCAGTTTTTAAGATATTCAAAGTGCGATAAAAGGGTGTGTACTAACAGAGAAAATGTACCAATTGAATGTACACTATAAAATGATTTTTTAACAAATATGATGCCAGTAAAAGAGCAGCTATATTATTAGAAATATCTAACAGATCTATTATGTTAGCACCACTGCTCCAAATATTAAAACCATCTTTCTCCTAGTTCTCCTGTGACGAGAGGGGATTCAACACTCCTGGCATTGACAAACTCCAAGAGTACAGCATGTAGCTTTCCTTTCCTCACTTGCTTGGAAGCAAATCCCAAGAGAAGCTGGGTGTTCAGCTGCCTACTGTGATCCACAGCCCCAGGCAGCATGATGTCCAAATTAAGCAGAGACAGGATTACATTTTAAAAAGAAGAAAGAAAAAAGCAAGAAACAAAGGCCAAAGAGCATCAGTACTGAATCTTGATTCAATGAATAGTCATTAATTCGAACTGGAGCTTCAGTGGGAGATTACAGAAAATAAGCATCAGCAGCAACACTAGTTGAAAAGCCAGGGAACTTTGTTGGGACTCCGACCTGGTGAGTCATCACATGTTTTCTTCCCTTCTCCCGCAAGGTAGGGCACTGTCTGGTGACCACACAAGCAGCAGAGATCATTCGAATCGTATCTCATAGTGGTCATAAGCAGAGGAGTATCTCACGTAAGAAACCCAGAAGGAACTTTGGCTCTAAGAAGCTTACCAGCATCAGAAGTTAAACAGTTTTTAAAGTGCTGAGATACTTGTCCAGTAGCCTTACACTGATGAGAGATGGGCAGTAAAGAAGCACAGCCTATTAAATTTTGCTCTTTGTAATATTACTAGATCATGACCAGGGATTTAAAACCAAACACAGATGCAAATTCTGATAAGATCTAAGTACAATCAGTACTTACATATTTTTACCTACAGGACAGCATGTTAAGGTAGTAGGAATCTGTGAATTAACTCCCTTATGAACTTTGAGTACTTTATATTTTGTCTATCTCATACTGTAGCACCATTGCTGGATCACAATGATAAACAGCCAGATGATTGTGGGAATCTTGTAAAGGAGCAACTTAAAAAAAAAAAAAAAAGCTAAAGAAATTGTTCCATGCAGGGATATGAATGACAGGCTATCCTCTGTGTCTGCCAGTCAAACATCTGAAAAGATATTCCCATCTTCTAATCCTTTTGCTGCAGTATCTCATGGAATACTTCACAAATTGTAACTGCACATTATGCAACAACTCAAGATGATACTATAGCAACAGTATGGTCAAACTTCAATGCAAAAAAAAGAAAGGCTAAATTATGAAAAAGGACTAATAGATTAGATTACAGAGCAGAATTTATCTTTCAACAAGTATTCAATAATAGAATATCTGCTAGTTGTTGAATTATAAAATAAATACTGTATAATGACAAGTTACATATAGTACTATATTATTACAAGATAAGGGCATGATTAAGTCAATATTCTAAATCTATGGGAAAATGACTTCTGAATTGGCTAAAATAATTACACTACAAACTAGAGAAGCATATACCTAACCAGCCCCCATGAGATAATTGCATTCTTGTTTCTTAGTTTTTCATGTGAAGTTCCCAACAAAAATATCATGCAAGTGAAAGGAGAAGGATTTTTTTTCTCTCCTTAAGATTTAAAGTCAGTTGGCTTGCCAGGGCACATTTTCTTCCCTGAATAAGTAGTGAAGTGGAGAACTACTATTGTGATATGCATTTCTATTTGTTCAGTCATCTATTGCAATGCCAGTTCTAATTGACAAAGGAAATAGACCAAAACATGCTCAAACGAACATTTAATTAGCTCCTATACCAATTATAAACAACACTTCATTCACCTTCGATCAAGTGACAGAAGTAGTAATGATAAATTATAGACTAAGTGTAAATAAAGTGTTTTAATTAGTGTAATTAATCACTTTACACATTCTTTAACCTGCTTGCTCATTTGGGTAACAGTTGAAAGAAACTCCTTTTACGTCCTTTGAACATTCATTTGCGGAGTTAATAGGTTAAGGTGTCTAACATCCCAGCAAGAGGAACCATCTCCTAACTGTTAGTATATGCCTAATTAAGGATTTCAAATACCAAGAAGTCATTACTTACTGTTTCTTCTGCTTCTCAGGTAATTTAGTTTAAGCATGAAATATTAACCTATTTTAATTGTTAGTTCATTTAAGTGTGTGTACTCATGGTAAGTAGCTGCTAACCACTTCTAAAGATGCCTTGTTATTTGTTGCTCAGTTTTACAAAGGAATTGATGATTAAATAAGGTGTAATAAAATAAAAGATCAGGTCAGGCACCTGTAAAGTGGTCACTCAATTTCTGAGTGTTCAATTGCATTTGGGATGCTGGGGGAATCCTGAAACTAGACTGAAAGAACAATAAAAGCAGGGATAATTCTTCATGGTAACCTTCTATTGTCCTTCCACATGGGGATGATAGTTAATGACAAGTTAGATGAACCTGTTCCTAGGGATACTAAATTCTTTGGCATCTCACTGATATGTTTTCCAAGTCCTTCTCCCACAGTTAAGTGGCATATGTGGCTGGGACTAGAAGTAAACTTTCCCTCAAAATCAGAAGGGTAAGGAACATTAGTTCGTTTGTTTTAAACCCCTCTGTTGCAGTATGGGCTATTTTTGAGGCCATCTGAAACACTCTTTGAAGAATTACAGAATGATTGGGGTTGTAGGGGACCTGTAAAGATCACCTAGTCCAACCCCCCTGCCAGAGCAGGATTACTTAGAGTAGATCACACAGGAACAAGTCCAGGTGGCTTTTGAAAGTCTCTGGAGATGGAGATTCCACCACCTCTCTGACGCTGGTTCCAGTGCTCTGTTACCCTCACAGTGAAGAAGTATTTCCTCATGTTGAGGTTGAACCTCCTGTTTTCCAGTTTATGGTCATTGCCTCTAGTCCTGTCACTGGACACCACTGAGAAAAGCCTGGCCCTGTCTTCCTGACACCCACCCTTTAGGTATTTATAAGCATTGATCATAGAATCATAGAATCATGTGTAATTGATAAGATCCCTCTAAGCCTCCTCTTCTCCAAGCTAAACAGACCCAGATCTCTCAGCCTTTCCTCATACAGTAGGTGCTATAGGCCCTTAATCATCTTGGTGGCCCTGTGCTGAACAATGGCCCTGTGCAGTAGTTCTTTGTCCCTCTTGAAGTGAGGAGCCCAGAACTGGACACAGTAGTCCAGGTGAGGCATCACCAGCAGAGAGTAGAGGTGGAGGATAATCTCCCTCAACCTGCTGGCCACGCTCTTCCTAATGCATGCCAGGATGACATTGGTCTTTTCATGATAGCCACAATTACCCCCTGCTATCGCTGCTTCCACCTGAACTTTTTGCAACTTCCCAGAGACTAGAAAAAGGTGAAGAGGGGAGAGACACTGTTAGCTCAGTCATCCTGTTGTCCACTAGGACTCCCAGGTCCTTTTCCCCAGACCTGCCCTCCAACAGATTAGCCCCCAACCTGTACTGATACATGGGACTGTTCTTCCCCAGATGCAGTCAAACAGTTTACACTTGCCCTTATTGAATTGCATTAGATTTCTCCCTGCTCAGCTCTCCCATCTAGATCATGCTGGATGGCAGTACAGCCTTCTGGTGTGGGGATGCCATGGAGGACAGTGTCAAAAGATTTGCTGAAGTTGAGGTAGACCATGACCACTGTCTTCCCCTCATCTATCCATCTAATGGTACCATAATAAAAAGTTATCAGATTGGTCAAGGATGACTTCTCCTTGTTGAATCCATGCTGACTACTCATAATAAGCCTTTTTTCCTTAACATGCTTTGAGATGGTACCAAAAACTCTTGGTGGTGCTGAGAAGATGTAGGATGGTTTTGGAAAGCAAAGGAATGGAGTGAGGGGAAGGGTAAGTGCCTCAGAGGCGTAACAAGAAGCAGCCATTTTGCCACTTAAGTACAGATGTCTCTTCTCTCTTCACCTTTTTCTAGTCTCTGGGAAGTTGCAAAAAGTGCAAAAAGTTGAAAAAAGCGGAGGCAGGAGGTAATTGTGGCAATCATGAAAAGACATTTTTTTCTTAATTACAGGCAGAAAAAAAAATGTAACCAAGAGAAAACTTCAGACATGAAGACAGAATCAAATCCTGTCAGCTACAACTGGTCAAACAGATTCTGTAGGAAAAGAAGGACTTTCAAAATGTCTGTTAGTCAGATCTCAAAAAGAAGGCAACAAGTATCTATAATATAGCAATAGGAATAAGCATTGCACCCATTCTCCCTCCAAAGCTGGGACTAGTACTAGAATAGCACTAGGAAAATATTTCAAGATCTGCTTTCTAAGAGGTATCAAATATTAAAGATATCAGTACTCTCACATTACAAGAAAAAAAAGCCAAGGCTTCAATATAACAAGGTGTTCTGTATCCTAATAATGAAGAAAGCTGGGGGGTGGGGTGGGAGGGGGAGTGAAGGGGAGGGAAGCAAATACATACTTAAAATGAAGAAATAAATTATAATACTTTATATGCTAAATCACAAGCAGCTCCTTAGTTATGAAACACATCCCTTTAAATGAGAGTCAGCAATTCTTAAATGAGTACACCGAAAACAAACTTGTTTTACAAAAAAGGAAAGTAATTTATATGCGATACCATTCTCATTAGCATTACGAGGGCTATATTCTACCTACAAACACAGAAAAGAGTTTTAGTGTTGCTATAGAACCTATTCTTAGATACTGGAAAACAGGATTTAGTGAAATGCATTCAGAAATGCACAAAAAAAAAAATTCATCCAAGAATTCCATAAATTATGCATATCTGGTAAAATGACGCAAAACCTAGGCTGATACCATTATATAAGGGAACACAACAAGGATATCCCTTCTAGATCTCTTTTTGACCTAATTACTACCAGAATGAAAGATGAAGAACACTCGCTTTCAAGAGTAAATGAACAGGGAATAAAAAATAGTTTCATTAGATGCTGATTTTCGTATGATTTTTTACACAAGATACAAATTCTGCCATTATTTTAAGAGGAAAACAGAGATGTTGGCTGGGGTTTGAAGTAATAAATCACTACTCTAAGGGATAGCAAAGAGCCATGAATGTCCACAAGAAGTAGTAGAAAAGCATGATGTGAATCACATAGAAAAAAAAAAAAAAAGAGAGAGAAAGAAAGAAAACCTGCATCCCACACCAAGAATAAACAGTTCTTTTTTGGTGATCATATTGAAATGCCAGAGTCAGGGCAGAGGGGATAGGATAGCATCAATGTGATCAAATTCAGAGAGGACACCTGACAGTACCAGGTTTCCACCTACTGCATAACACTAACGAAGTGCCTTCAAATAAGAGGAATCCCTGTGTGATTAAACTAGGACTATAGAGTAGCAAATGTGATGTCCTCTTACTGTTTGGTAGAATCATGTTTCAAAATTTTGGTGCTCACAAAATATTGCCCCGTGGTTAAAATGTTACCTCCATGAAACTCTGCAGGTGGTACCCAATCCTAGGAGTGTCAGAAGTCACAAAATACTTCAGTATAACAGAAGTTTGCTATCTATTAAAAGATCACGAGTGTGTATCCACAGAACTGTACCTGAAGTGGGCTTGTGGGTGGCATTAGATACAGTTCTGACTGTGACCACAAGAAGAAACTTGCATGCAGGAGGAGGTACTACATGCAGTGACACAGACAGCAAGCTCCAACTTAGAAGGAACTCCTCTGTGTCCATTTGGGAAACACCGAATTTCAGCATAAATAATTGTTACTTTCTGTTTTGTATTTTCATTGTCAGTTTCCCATTTTGCAAAGAATAACTACATTTAAAATAGTGTGTGCTTGACTGATAGAAGAAAAAGCCAAGTAAATGAAAGATATATTTTGCACGATTAAATCCTAACTTTTTTGCAAGTATTTTATACCTTTGAAGACCAATTGTAAGTGTGATGTGTTCCTAGACACCCTCCGTGCCTAGCACAGCCTAAAGCTGCTCCTGGTAGTAATAAGCAGTGTTGACATTTTATTTCTAGGAAATAAAATGAGATAGTTACAGACACACAGAAACATGACTCACATGGAAGCTAAATGCATTATCAGAAATCAAAACATTAGACAAATCTCTTCTGATAGACCTAAATTAGACTGTAGGAAAATAATAACACTTAAAAAAAACCCCAAACCACAAAAATGCCTACCAGCTTCTGACCATAAAGCACATAAACCCACTCACAGATATATGGATCTAATACAAAAGGCATCAGTAGTTCTATTATGCTATTATGTTGTTCTATGAATTTAACCATTAGAACAAAACAGGTTTTCTCTTCTTGTGTAAAGCAGAACTCTGGTTTTATCCTGACCTTTGACAGGCTTAAATCTTGAGTCTTTTCTGTCCATCAATGAAAACTGCTCTTTGGTCTCTGAGGCAAGCCAGTTCAGAATGTGTTCAGCACTGCCTCAGAAGTCAATTAAGAAGTAAGTCAAAAAGGTCACAATTCTATGACAATATGTTTCATTTGCCAACAGATCTGCTGCCACAAACCAGAAACGGCACTCCTGCTTTCTCTTTCTGTGTCCACAAACGCGCACTACTCTTTGCTCTCATGTTGTACTCAGAAAATGCTTTTCCTCATTGATAAAGCCAGAATGAAAAAAAAAAAAAAAAAATTGGAAGCAACTCCCTACTCTGAATTGTCATAGAAGTCACAAAAATACTACTTTATTAAGAGTTGCTTGAGCTGCATGTAGCACAGAAGAAATCAAACCCATACCAATACCTGCCAGAATTTTCTGTACCATATACGTCATCTTACCCAAGATAACAAGCCAACTACCTCTTTTTCAAGACTGCATCCACACATTGCTTACACTCACAAACTGGCACTGGCAGATCCCAGAATGATGCAGCTCTTGGTGCTTCCGACTGTGTGGAGCGTGCGGGCACTGGCATGCTACTAAGGCACGAGCGTGGCAAGTGGTTTATCAATCTGTCATGAGGATGTGTGTGCATTTGTTTCCTGGTCCGTACTACAGACAGAATATTTACTGATGTTCTTTTGCATTTTATGTTCAGATGCCAAAAGTCTTTCTTTGTTCTCCTTCTACAGATGCTGCCATGAGTCACTGTCATTTTCTAATGAGTTTCAGTAACTGCTTCCTGAGGTGGATGAGGGAACACCTGGTTGCCTCTGCAGGATTAGTGTTTGCCACAGGCTAAGCATTACAAGCTGATCACTACCTCCTTTCCACCTCTGATGCTGCTACCAATTGTTGCTGCTTTGCTAGTCTTGACTCTCACCTTTCCATTTCCCCCCTCCATATGTTACTTCTTCTGTGTTAATTTGACATTAATGTTTTGTACCACAATAATAAAATTAGATTGTGAGGGGTTGTTTTCTTTAGGCAAGGATTTAAAGTCAGTTGCATGGCATAAATTGACACCAAGTACCACCGTCAGATTTATCTCAGGACAAGCAAGCTCAGAGATACAAAGCAATATCATGATATCAGTATGGAATGTATACATTTAATCATGTAGACATAACCAAAAATCAGGAAACTCCAAACATGCTGCAGGTGACAGCACATTGAAACAAAAAATCAGCTGCCATACGGCAATTGGAGGAAATCAGAAATTAGTTACAGTGTTGTCATAGTGTTACCTCTGGACTCCCCACAGGACACACCAATGAGCAAATGTGGATTTGCTTGAAGTCATGTAAAAAGTGAGGATAGCAAGGCCGCTTTTAGACGTAAAATGTGTATTGCTTTAATCTTTTTTTTTGGCTCTGAGGATGAATCATCATCTGTTTTGGGGACAAGATACTGAGGCTTTATTTCATGATGTCAGAACAGAAAAGATAAAGGAACTGGAAAAAGAAAAGATGGAATTGAAACAAGAAAGGAAGCAACAGACATAAGGATATGGTAATGGGTAGTTTAGGGAAAGACAGGATATCAAGAAAAGGTGAGAAAGCCCAGGAGAGAAGAGGACTAGGGAGAGATACCGAGATGGTGTGCCTCTGTCTGCAGATCCCTTCCCGAGGAGAGGAAACTTTAAAAGGCATCCTGCAGCAGTTTAGGTCCAACAGTAAGGTCAAGTACTGGACCATCATGTTTTGAACAGTTCTGCCAGTCACTTTTAGCACTTTCTCCCTGAGAAGCCTATAACCCACGCCCAGATAACCTACCAATCTACAGAAGGGGTCCAGAAGAATTGAGAAGATTGAAGCTTTGCACAGAAGGGTGCCCACAGTAACTCCCATGCCATCCCTGAGGAGCCAGAGAAATCACAATCTGCTCCCTGAATGGTTATGGTTCCTTCAGCCTTCACCAGGCCTCCTGCTTGTAAACAACCACCCTTGAACATGAAGAAGACAGGCAGTGAACCAAAGACGAACGAGATCAGCTGCACCCAAGTCACAGTCCCTAACACTCCACTGTCAGATACCCATGGTGGACCACGGCTGGTGAAGCAGACACCAAAGCCTGCCACGAATCCTGGTGGTGTGAGCTCATACTGTGGCTCTGCTCATAATTTTGACTTTGCAGTGGTCTCCTTCTGCCTGCATAAGGGAAGAGACCAAAAACGAAAACTCCATTCACACTCCTGTAGTGAGAAGACTGACATGAATTTAACTGGGTGCAGTGTGTCAGCAACAACAACATGCCTGTTCTGCCTGGCCCCTACTATCCTAATACCCATGATAAGAGCAGAGGTGATGGAGCACCGAATAACAGTCTTTGAGCTACATCTTTTCATCTGATGCTATTCCTTTGAACTCTGCCTCAGAGAGAGGATGAAAACAATCAAGGCCAAGCTCAGGATGCTCAGAGCTGATGGAGTGTTTCCTGAGGCAGCACTGGCTATAAACACTGATGCTGAGATCTAAGAGCTGGCTCTGGGGGGAGCACTAGAGCCTGCTTCATATTATCAAATCTTAGTCTTAGCAGGGAGACATGATTTAATCCTGGCTGACAACTAAACACAACACAGAGACTTGCTCACTTCCCCCTGGTGGGATGGGGAAGAGAATTAGAAAGGTAAAAATGAGAAATCTTGTGGCTTGAGATAAAGACAGTTTAACAGGTAAGGCAAAAGACGTGCACACAAGCAAAGCAAACCAAGGAATTAATTCACTACTCCCATCAGCAGGCAAGTGGTCATCCATCTTCGGGAAAGCAGGGCTCCGTGACATGTAATGGTTACTTGTGAAGACAAATGCCAACACCTTTCCTTCTTCTTCCCCCAGCTTTATATGCTAAGCATGATGGCATATGGTATAGAATATCCTTTTAAGTCACTTGTGCTCAGCTGTCCCTTTAGTGTCCCCTCCCAAATTCTTGTGCACCCCCAGCCTACTTGCTGGTGGGGTGGTGTGAGAAGCAGAAATTATGACTTTGGAATGTAAAAATTTCAAAACCAAGATACTGAAAATGTTTGTATTAGAAGAGATGGATGGAATAAGATGAGGCATCCAAAATGTCCAACCACAAGTATTTCCTCTGAATATATCATATCGCAATATTGACAGCCGTTTCATCAATAAATCAAAATTCCCTCAGATCTCATTCTCTGAGCAATTTACCTGGAGCTAAGAGCTATCGAGTCCAACAGCCAAGTTTGCATTAATGCAGCAGAAATAAAGCTGGTGTGACCGATGTTATGCAGTTCTGCCACTTGTACTCCAAAGACTCCAATCCTAAAATGAAAGAGGGACACGCACACTTCCTAGGTGTTTTTAAGTTCTGAAATGTAGTCAAAGAGCACATGATTTTATTAGTGTGTATGTTTACCAGGAGACCCCATAAGAACACCTCCTTTTTGTGCACAAAGCATGACTCAGCTGGATCACCCTTGTTCTCAGAGCAGATAATGAAATCAAAATAACTTCATCTATCAACCAGTTGTGTGGTCCACTGATGCCAGATTTCATCTCATTGAGCTTGTCAGCCATCTGACAGGTGGCAATTTCACAAAGCAAGAACTATAGGATGTCAAACACATATACACACATCCTCTTACACATTCATTGTGTAAATAGTGCCTTTTTGTTTCAATCCATTTACAGTATCTATGAATAAAGCAGATGATAAAAGATGAAAATCATTAAGATTGAACAAAGAGTACTCTTTCAAACTGACACATCTGCTTTCAAACCAAGTAAGGAGGATATTTCTTATTGTAAAAAAATTCTGAAACAAAACTGAACTATGAGAATAAAATAAGAGCTTAGCCCATCTTAGCCTCAGATTTAGGTTATTTAAGTGAAAAAAACACATCCGTCTAATACAACAGCTACAGATAAATTAATGCGATAAAAATAATCTGTTTCTTTAACAAAATTCATTCTTCAGAGTTAAAAACCTCAACATCTAAATGGTACTACTAGCCATTTGTGCCACATTTTGGGAAAATAGTTTCAAGTGACTAAGAAATAATATCTAGTGGGATTGAGTCCTCAGTGGTGAGACATGATTTTTCTTCCCTGGATGTACTGAGACATCCTTAACTGCCTGCATTCCTGTCAACATATAACTTCAGTGAAGTGCAATCTATAATGGCGTTATACAAGAAGACAGTGTTATTTAATCTACACTGTATTTATTCCCTTATCAGTGTGTTGAATTCTGTCATTAATCCTGAGCAGCAGGACAACGGGCTTACAGATATAAATAAAAATATATTCTGAAAATGTGTGGGGAAAAAAAAAATTGTCTGGAGTACTGGCAATGTCAGGTGGGAAGAACTGGAATTCTGATATAAACCACTTATTTTTAAGTTGAAATTTAAAATGTATCATTTTAAAAGTACCAGACAGTTGTAAGACTGATGTAAGAGATTTTCTGATCCACATCAACAATAACTCCGTGATATCGATTTAGAGAGCAAAGAAGGGTTGCCTCATGAAGTGAAAATCTGTGAAATGATTCCATTTCAGCTACAAACTTAAACACCAAAAGCTCCATAAATTTGTCTCATAATCCTTTTAAGACTGGTCTTATGCTCATTTTGTGGAGACTGAAGCAAAGGAAATAGCATGAAATATTTAAGTGTAGATACCTTAAATTAAAATTAGAGACTTATGGATTTGAGCCTGTGGTTTATGTTAGGAAGTGCCAATGGATTTGCTCAGTAATCTCAGCAGTCCATCTAAACCTCATTTTGCTAATGCCATGACAGGGGCTATAACTGTTGCCTGTCTCTACCACTATAACCTGTAAGGATTCAGTGAGCTCCAACTAGTTATCTCAGAAATGGTTTTGATGCTAGTATCAAGGCAATTCTCTGGTGTGGCATGCCAGTGACACATAGGGACGAGGGTATAGGGGAATCAGTAGGTGGGAAAGAAATACAGGACCAATATTCCACATTCCACATTTATCTCACTCTTGCACTACCCATCTGTAAAAAGACAACTTACAAACATTGGCAGGAAAATGTAGTTCAGTCCTTAATGATTGTTCCGAGGCCTTTGGTTTCTCTGTGGCACAGAGGATGGATATCTGGGGGCCTCAGGCAGTTCATGAGGACCTTTCCCACTTACCTGCGGGCCAACCTGCAAACTTATCTAGCCATAATGACAAACATCCTCAGCGATCACCCTTCTTCACTCCGAGAGCTGTGTATCTATGTCTACTCTCCTTCTTTCCATTAAGCTTTCTAATTTTTCAATTGTTCATATATGTAATAGGGTGAGAAAAAAAGAAGGAAAAAAATGTAACCTAAAAAAGGAGTTGTGCTGACTAGGTAGCAAAAGGAATGACTCTGAAGTAGTTGTGTGATTCTGAGACAGTGGTAAAGTGATGGGACTGGGAGGATAAATGTGTCTTACCTCCTTCATCCCCTATCTTTTCAAGCTTTCTAATCTGAAATACTAGTTTTTAGTGTCCACAAACCATATTCGGCCTTTTTTTTTTCACGTCTTTCCCCACTAAATTAACCAGTTTTGTCATGAAAATACTTTTTCTGAGCTACAGTAACTATTCACGACTCCTGTGTTTTATGTCTGTCTGAGAAATCCCTAGTATTTTCTCTGACCCAAACTAAATTTTATTGCCCTGAATGTTTCCTTTGCCAGAGATTTCAGGTCCTACACTTACTGTACATCCCCATCCCTCTCTCATGACTCATCTCCAGAGTCTTATATGCAACTAACTTTGTTGTTACATGTTTGTTTTTTCCCATGATCCTATTTAAAGTGAGAGTTATTGATCTTCATTTGTGAAAAAGCAGTATTTTTTTGAGTTCCCATTAGAAAAGGATAATGGTGGAGGGAAGAAATTGTTTTGTAGAGGGGCAGCCAGCTCTGCAGTCAGCTCCAGGCTGTCACTCTGTGTGTTACAGTGATGTGTACATTGCAGAGAGGAGAATGAATTGAGTGCCCTCAAAGTGACACTGAGGGACAAGGTTGGTCCACTAGGAGCATCCTGTACCTGATCACCCTCAGGGGCTGAGGACCACTGTTGGTGGTGACATCTGCACAAATGCTTGGGACAAGCTGAACTCCCCTCTGACTCCAAACAAACTATGACAGATCATGTTTGATGTACACTGGAGTGATGCAGGGCTGACAGACCTATGGCAACATGAAGATAAAATCACTGCAGTACAGAGAACGATACCACGGAGATACAGGTTGAAGTCTTAATTCAGTTGTAGCTTCCTGTGTAATTCTGGAATTTTCCTTACTTTTTGTTTGTTCACTTGCAACTGCAAACACATGGTTTTAGAAAGTCAATTTACACTAAGATGGCACAGAAGGAAGAGATTGGCAACAGTGCAGGAGTTTTCTTCAGGTGCATATAAATGTCTCCTAGGGTCAGCACAACCACAGAAAATTTGTACGAGAGCACACAGCAGTTCTGCATCTGGCCGTCTTGGTCTGATAATAATTACTTTCCAAACAGTGCTTGCTCTGCTTGCATTTCACCAAAGTAATAAAAGCCTTTTTTTTTNACTTTGTTTTTTTTTTTCCTTTTTTTTTTTTAATTGCTGATTTGCACTCAATAAGTTTGCAAAATAGTGAGGATCTCTATTGGTAATATAGAACCCCTCCTGTGTAAGCCCCTTTCATATGACTTGTCCCATTAGCCTTTTTTCTTGCCTTTTATTATCTACTAAAGGAATAGCACATGTGAAGTGATGTTTGGGATTTAGAGTATTATAACAGCCGCCTGCTGTGTGACAACTTTTTAAAATAATTCTGAGAAATCAGAGTGCGTGAAACTGAATCACAAAGATTCTGACTATTCTCACTAATCCTCTACAAAAGCAGAGCTACATATAGATTAACTCAGACTAGACACACACAGCTCAGAAGCAGCAGCTGTGGTCACATCCTGGGAAGGCTTTCATATGATGATTTAAAAAATCCGCCTCAACTAGACTAGAACTGCCTTGGCAGGCTGGAATTGATCTCCTCAGGGTCAGCCTTGTTACTTAAAATACAGCTATGCAGTCAAAATGCAGAAGTAAACATAACTAAAATTGTGAAGGTAAGAGCTCAAAAGTTATGAAATGACAGACTAAGTTGCCGTTTCTGAATCGTTGCTCTTTCCCTTCTTCCCTGTCTTACGGCCAGTGCACACAATACCAAGCTATTCAGTGTTTTGCAGTTGCCTCATTTTTTACTGCATAACCTCAGGCCTTCATTGAAAAATGTCCAATACAAAGAAAAAGAAAAAATAGCACTCTGGTGGATTCTTCTATGACACTCAACATTTACTTCAAATACATCAAACAACGATTTTTAGAACCCCTGTAAAATCAGACATTTATATAGATCTCTTTTCCTATTTGCAGATTGAAGGGACTCAGATCAAATCCAAATGTGTGTGAGACACTTCAGAGTGAGTTTTAAACATCCTCTTATAACACGCTTCATATATTTCAGACTGTGCTTCCACATCATCCTGTGACAGCTGTTTGTTCCCACACCTGTGAACTAACCAGGAACACCAAAAGCAAAGTATCAGTAGAAGATACTTTGAATGATTTCACATATACCACATCAGAACTTTGGGATGCAAAGGAGGGATACAGTAAAATTTATGTGCAAAACTGAACTGTCAAGTATGAGAGTTCTGTTTTCATTTACTATGTGTGTTCTACTCATTGCTTAAAGAAGTCAGAAGTGCTCCAGATGAAATCTTCCAGTATGCTGTGCAATGTGAGCCTTAGCTTTGGGGTAAATGAGGCTTGGACAGAAAAAGGCGTGACAATAATGGTTTTATAATGAAGTCATAATAAATTCAAATTATGTTGTACAGACAGCCCTGACTTTGGTCCTTTTGACTTTGTAACATTTTAAGTGTTTGATGTGTTTGTGATATTTCACTCTAAATTGCAAAAAGTCCCCCAAACCAAAGAGAAAATCCAGTATATGACATCCTAATTGCATTTCTTAGTGATTAGCAGAGCTGCAACTGTTAGCTTTGGCATATATATATGGTTCTTAATTAAAACCATAAATTGCAAATAGCAATCTAGTTTCATTATGAGGTGGGCCTGGAGCAGAGGAGTATGGGGCACTGTGACAAATGGTTTCACAAGTATTTTCTGACACAGAAGAAGATGAAGCTGGCAGCTCTGTGGGGAAGCCTAGTCCATTAGTGAGCACGTGCACCTGCCTGATCTCTCCAAATCTATGTCTTTTTAGGGACAGCTACTGTCCTTTCCATAACTCTGTCATTGTTTCCCTTCCCAAATGTAATTCTCATCACCCTGTTGTTACCTCTCTTTGCACCTAACTCTTGAACAAACCACCCAAACAAGGCAATTCAACTTTCAACTTTCTGACTTGACCTTTGTTGAAATCTCAGTTAGAATCATAGAATGGTTTTGATTGGAGGGACTTTTAAAGGTCATCTAGTCCAACTCCCCTCCAGTGAAGAGGGGCATCTCCAATTAAAGCACGTTGCTCAGAGCCCCAGCGATCCTGGCCTTGTATGTTTCCAGGGATGAGGCATCAACCACTTATCTGTGCAACCTGGGCCAATGTTTCACCACCTTAATTGTAAAAAATATCTTCCTTATATCTAGTCTGAATCTATCTGTTTTTTTAGTTTATGACCATTACCCCTTGTCCTATTGCAACAGATTGTCCCATCTTTCTTATAGGTCCTTTTTAAGTATTGAAAGGTCTCCCCAAAGCCTTCTCTTCTCCAGGCTGAATGACCCCAACTCTCTCAGCCTTTCTTCATTGGAGACAGGTTCCAGCCCTCTGATCATTTCCTTGCTTGTCTGTAACAAAATCCGCCTCTATTGCTCCTTTTCTCCGTCACTGTTTTCCATTTTTCCTGTGTTTTCTTATTATCCTTCCCATCTATCAAATTTCCTACTGTCTTAGCTTTTTGTGATATTTCTGATAAATTTTCTTTAGTACCAGTTTACTTCACATGCCCAGACTTCTCTCCATCTATATCTTTCCCTACCATTTTTTCTTAATTACCATCTCTTCAGCCAGTTTCTGACAGCTCCCCATCCAAGCTTACATGTCCCTTCCCCCAGTCTCCTTTATTGCCATCTACCCAGTTTCATTTTTCTATCTAGTCATCTGATGTTTCTCCTCACCCCCAAATGAATTAAAAAAAGGCAAATTCTATGGTCTTGCATTATTTCATCATGTTTTCCAAATTTTGTTCAGACCATGCCAAATCTTAACAGATGCTAATCACAGAGATTGTGTTCACATCAAGCAACATCTTAACCAGTGTTAGTGGCATTGTTGGCCAAGAGATCTTGTGCATATGAAAATTGAAAAATTTTCAGCTCTCGCAGGATTGCGAGATGTGAATTTTACTTCAAATCTTGTTTTAAAATAATGAAAAATGTTCTGACAAAAAGTTCTGCATTCAAGCAATTTGCCTGCTTGCAACTACATTGTCTTCTGCTAATATCAGAAAGTAATAAAGAAAATCACTATAAGATATGCATTCAGTTTTAAAAACATAAAATGTTACAAATATATCTGATTTCTACCAACTTACTTTCACTGGCTGAATAGTCCTGTGGATCGAGAATCCCTGATTCCTGCAGTGATCTAATACAGGAGTCCACCAGCTCCAGACCGGTGGTGAGCTCATCTTCTATATCTTTCTGACCATCTGTAATAAAAATAACATCAAAGTCTAAAAGAAAAGCAAAAGTTAAAACCAGTTGCAAGACAAAAGGTAAAACCAGTTACATGTGGTTAAGCATTCACAGATGATGAAGGAAAGGAGAACGCACCAAGATCACATATTCAGAGGATGCTGTCCATGTTGTAAATATACCATCCTTTGAAAGTGTGGCCTTGGATTAATATAAACAGCATGATAAAGTTCAGGTCTAATCTTAAGAAAGGTCAGAGACATGTTTAGCAATGCCTCCCCTCAAACCTCTGCATTAGTCTCAGCGTTCTTTTTCTCAACCTTAGCAACTTCTGCCAAATCTTGTCAGTTTTTAAGTCGGGCTTTTTCACACTAGCAATGAAGAAAAACAAACAAACATAAAACAAACCCCAACATAAACAAATGTTGTTTTTCCTTCCATATTCTTTAGACAATATTATCATTCTGGGATGGAATATATGTAATACACATATGTAGATAAGTATATTACCTTGTGTTTGCCAGTGAAACTGCTCTTCTGTTGAACTAAAGAGAGAAAAAGAAAAGGTGTTATTTTTTAATGAAATGATTCCATAGCATGCCATCAATATTCTATTCTTAGGGAACTGATTTAAGAATAAAGGAACTGATTTAAGAATAAGTACCATAATGAAAATATGTCAAGTCATATTTTACATTCTTTTTTAATGAATGACTTGCACAGCATTTGTTCAGCAAGAGGGAAGCATCTTCACTTCTTAATTATGTAATTGAAAACACACATATAGAAACTGTCCTCAACCTTGATATACAAATTACACTATTTCAAAGCAACAACATCAACATTTGACAACTTTTTTGCTTCCTTCTATGTGTCTGATTTTCTGTTTTTATAGAGAAAGTTATAAACTGCTTTCTCAAGTGAACAGTTACAAGTGATTTCTACAGAACATTATGTGCATTTATATATTATTCAGATGTGTAGCTAAGTTAAGTTAATTGGCCTACAGAAGAGAGTAAATGTAGATGTGTTTGTGCTTCTATGTACAAGAACTTAAGAAATGGAAGGTCTTAATTTTAAAATAATGAGCATGAACACTAGAGGATGGGTTAGGTAGTTTCTTTTTTTTTTCTATAAAAATGAATGATATATTCAAATGAATGGTAAAATGAATTATATGTTTAATTAGGCAATGAGTACACTTTTCTCTAAGGTGTGATCTTTTTATGATTCAATATAGGTCTTTTTCACCTGCCAAGAATACAAAAAGGATTAAGTTACTCAGTAAATATCATTCTTTTGATAACAGTGAACTGATTATTATAGTCATGTTTAAAACTTTTTTCTGTACATTTTTACAAGATATTTATAGGTGAGAACAAAATCATCTGTTGCATCAATTGGTTAAAAAAAAAAGCAAAGACTGAAATTGTTTTATCTTTTCTGACTACAGATGTATTTATTTCTGATGTCAATAATAAATGTTCTTTCTAATGAGTAAATGGATTTAAAATCTTGAATTGTTTTCCCTTTTCCCAACAAATGCTAGCTATTATATGAATATGTGAATATAGGTCCTAATATCTATGTTCTGAACAAGAATAATGTAAATGAAATTAAATGCTACTTTTTGGAGGTCTTTTTACAGGAAAAGAACATTATCAGATTTGATACTGTTTAAAAAAAGGATAATTGCCTAATTTACATATAAATAGTTCTAAAAGGACAACTTTTCATTTCTAGCTGGCATCAAAAGTGTTACCCTGACAAACACATATATACACATCATCATCAATTTCCCAATATCTACTGTCTGTGGTTTACATTGACTCACTGTAGTAAGATGTCACAGATTAAGAAGCTAGCCCTTCAATGAGACATTAAACTAAAATGCTTCTTTTTAAGTCCACTGAAGTTAATGATACTGAAGATAAGCACAGACAGGGCCCTCTGGCAAATAACAATGGCAAAGTGCTAAACTGGAAGAATGACTTCAAATTATCTTTTCAAACAGAGCCCTAGTGTGTAATGACTAGGGGTAGTGG
This sequence comes from Chloroceryle aenea, assembly GCA_013399075.1. Taxonomy (NCBI): domain Eukaryota; kingdom Metazoa; phylum Chordata; class Aves; order Coraciiformes; family Cerylidae; genus Chloroceryle; species Chloroceryle aenea. Next base: position 95,588 of record VWZY01006290.1, read on the forward strand.
CTCTTTCTAAAATATTATTTTTTCCAGTTTGAATTCCTTTTCCTGATTTTCAAAATCACTAAAAACCTGCAGATTCCCCTGACACACTGGGACTTGAGAGTGATCTTCCTTTCTGGAGTTCACATCATCTATAATAAGCAGTGTATTACTTTCCACTATACAGTCCCTCTTTCAGTATCCAGATTTCTGTGTGATTGCTACCACCTCAAAAGACAGAAAAAAATGTAGTATCTCAGGTGGTGTTCCAGCAAGTAAATGCTTCTGGCAAGAACACACTGATGCAAAAGGCTGTGCCACCTCATCCAAATCAGTGAGAAATAAAATCAAGTCCATGAATAAAGAGTGAGTTATCACTTCCAGGAATTTGTCTAGATCTTTTTAAGCAGTAAATGTGTATAAAATGTAGAAGTTCATTATTGGCATAGTACAGATAGTATTAAATAAATCACTAGTGGCTGATTAGTAGCGATCCCTAGTATTGCTTGTCTGTCTTCCATAGAAAGATTTTAATGTATTCACCTTAAGAATTCTTGGCAAGGTCTAAAAAAGGATTGCAATAAATGTTGACTATATTTTAGCTTTTCCAGTTCTCAGGCTTCTCCTCACAACTACTGTAATGGTGTTTTCATAAATACTGTAAAATTTATAGTCAAAGTAACAGATACACCATCAAAATTTTTATCCTAATGAGACCTTATTATTCAGTATAGGGACTATGAAGGAGGCTGCTCATGAATGTGCTTGATTCACCATCCCTGGAGGTATTTAAAAGATGTGCAGTTGTGGCACTGAGGGACCTGGTCTACTTGTCAATGTTGTGTTTGTGGTTAGACTCAATGATCTTAAGGGTCTTTTCCAACCTAAATGATTCTATGATTTTATATTAAAAGTGTATTTGCTTCTGCAAAGATATCAATACATTCTGGTATGAAAAGAGTGCTGTTTTCCCTAGTTAACTTCATGCTCTTTAGCTTTTGAACAGTCCATTACAGTTTGTTGTTTTTTTTCTTATTTCAAAGTTTTTTCTGAAAAATGAGCTTGTTCTGCTTTTGTCCTGAAAAGGATTCCTGACAAAAGCAACCTGACGTGTCTGTGCTTGGAGCCTTTAGGCTGTCACACAACTGTGCCAAATCTGCGTGAGTGAAGAAAAGTGCTTTTATTTATCTTTTTTTTTCGTGTGTGCTTTTCCAGCTTCACAAGAGATCAGTACAGTTGACTGCATACTCATAGGAAATACATGAAAAGACAAAAAAAAAAAAAAGAATAAAATAAAAGAAAAAAAGAAAAAAGAAAAGAAGTATTTTCCTAATAATTTTTTTTCAGCATTCTCAGCAAAATGAAGCTTTCTGCTTTAAAGTTTTTTCTAAAGAAAAGGTTTAAAATTCATTATCAACCACTTTTCTTTATATTCCTATGGCTCATTATATATATATAAGCTTGCAAACTTTACCGACTTCAACTGAGGAAGTTGAGCAATAAAATAAATTATTAAGTTTTGAACGATGGAAACCTCCACCAAACTTAAGAGTTTGGGGATGGAGGAGAGATTTTAACCAGTATGACATTTGTATAGTATTAGAAAATAGTAACATCAATGAGCTGAGAACTCAGACAGGTATAATTATTACATCCCTTAACCCCAAGCCAGAATAATAACTATGAATTATTTACTGTATTCTTTCATTATTGCTAGTCATTGCATCCTAGGTCTACTTCCAATGTTCTAGTACAAATAAAACGATCATTCTACTTAATTCTATTCAAGTGATATGAAGAATCCTGTGCCACCATTGAAGGGAAATCCCAGGGAAGCAGAAGAATGAAAAGATAGTGCTAAAAAGCAAACAGTCAAGATACCTCAAACAAACAAACAAACAAACAAAAATGTCCTATGTTTAGTTCTGGATGTTCATCTTGAAGCTAATGAACCTATCTTCTGCAAGGATGCACTACACTGTGCCTAAAACTTTACTTTTAATAACTACCAATGCATGGAAATACCCTAGTAAAAGTTAGTTTACCTCCCTAGGCAAGAATAGGCAAAGTTAATATCCACAGAGTGGTGATCTTAATTCCAGCTGAACTCACACGTTCCCACTTCCGCATGCATGTAATAAAAGCACAAAAGTAGCGAGAAACCTTCAACGTGTAACCTTGCGTGCTGGGAGGATGAAAGGCAAATGAGCGTAGCAGACTGCAGGGAGCTCATTTTGGGTAACATCACACAAATAGAGCACTCAATGACTTCCACCTATCTCTGCATAGCATGAAAAGATCAGGAGCACAAAGTGTTGCAAAAACGTGGAGCTTCTGTAGTCAGTAAAGAATGTCTGACTATTACCAGCAATCTGTTTATATCAAGTTAATCCCTTTTCCAAGCACAGACAGAAAAATCCCAGTCTGAGCTACAGTATGTCTATAAACAAGAAATAAATTGGGCCTTTGGGAGCCTTTGATATTTTTTCTTGTATCTCAAGAAAAGCTAAATAAGAAGTGGGTGGCCTCTTAAAGAAGGACTTGTTACAAACCCAGCATGACAAGAGGGTCTCTGTGGAGACAACAGGTCTGTTCCACAACAGCCAGCACCGGCAGAACAAGGTGAGCTATGTATGACCATCAAACATCTCTCTGTATGGTTTATGAGTCAAAAGCAAGTGAATGCTCAAAGTGACATCAAAATACTGCTTTTCTGGACCATGGTCATGACACACATTTCTGTAAAAGTAACCAGACTCCTCATGGTAGGTAACCCAGAGGTGGGTAAGGCTATTCAGCACTTTCACAGAAGAAAAACTGCCGGGGATGTCCTCAGACAGCCTTGCCATAGGGCCCGCACAACTATCCAAGGATTTGCTTTCAAAGTAGGTGCCAGAGAGCAGCAAGGGCATCTTGGATGCCTAGAAGTTGGGAGTGTGCCCATGGCTCTTGCAGAAGGGACAACAGTGGGGTAAAGGCAACTTATACCAAAGCCACAACCCAACGCACTCATTTTGCACACTACCTGGTCACAGCAGTACTTGGGTTTAGTTTCAGAAATCACATGAACTACTGTGAGATCTGATTCCCTTCAGATGAATGCCTCCTGATAGCATCTGAATGATCCAGAGCAAGAAAGAGGTTCACCGCAGTGTACACACTTCTCCTGGTTTTAGTATCTATTATGCAGCCTGTGGAAACTCATAGAATAGAATCATTAAGGTTGGAAATGACCTTCAAGATCATCAAGTCCAACCATGTACTAAATATTATCAGGACCACTAAACAGTGTTCTGAAGTGCCACGTCCAGACGTTTACTGCACACCTCCAGGGACAGTGATTCCACCACCTCCCTGGGCAGCCTGTTCCTATGCCTAACCACTCTTTCAGTAAAAATCTTTTTTCCTAATATCCAACCTAAACCTCCCCTGGTATAACTTAAGCCCATTTCCTCTTGTGCTATCACCTGAGAAAAGAGATCGACATCCAGGTCTCTACATCTTCCCTTCAGGGAGTTGTAGAGAGCAATAAGGTCTCCTCTCAGCATCTTCTCCAGACTAAACAACCCCAGGTCCCTCAAGTGCTCCTCATAAGACATTTTCTCGAGCCCCTTTACCAGCTTCAGTTGCCCTTCGCTGAACTCTCTCCAGCAAATTCATTTGTCTTATCCTGCGCATCAGTATACACCAGTGCACATGCACATTGGGCCATATGATTTGGTTATTAAAGTCCCGTGTCTCACTGATACTTGGAAGAACACCACAGAAAAGAAATTCAGTTCTTGCTGGGAAGGTTTCTTGTTCACTCTTTCTGGCAAACCTCTTGATTTATCACAGAGTCTCCATACAGGCTGCCCCTGCAAACTCACACTTCTGCATTCCTTTAATTTTCCAAGAAATGTTTATGTGCCTCCTCTTTGTGTGAAGTATTTCAGTTTACAGTTGTCACTCATTTTCAGAGAAAGTGCTATAGCTGTGAAGCTCTGCCATTCCAAAGAAAATAAATTTGCAGGGCAACACTTGCAAATACTTGTTGCATTTTATTTAACTTCAAACTTGGTAGTTTAAAGTACTTTATACATAAAGTATTACATGATTGCCCTATTCTCGCTCTTCCCTTTGTGTCCAGTTTTGGTGCCTACATATCCCAGACAGGATACTGGACTAGACAAACCCTAACTCTGAATCAATACAACCATTCTTTTATTCTTATTTAGAGAAGATAAAACCAAATCAAGTTACTTCATTTTGTAATTTCCCTTTATTAATTATTAAGAAAAAGAATGATGTTTTACAAAGAGAAGGCCTGAATTTCTTCTAAAATAATGTTAGTTTGTCCTGTTTGCTTCAAATTTATTTTTATTTGAGAAAGTAGCTCACTTCCAAAACTGAACTGCCTCAGCAGGCACACATTTACAATAGGATAGGATAGGATAGGATATTTCAGTTGGAAGGGACCTACAACAGTCATCTAGCCCAACTTCTTGACCACTTCAGGGCTGATCAAAAGCTTAAGAGTGTTGTCAAGGGCATTGTCCAAATGCCTCATAAACACAGACAGGCTTGGGACATTGACCATCTCTCTACGGAGCCTCCTCCAGTGTTTGACCACCCTCTAGGTAAAGAAATGCCTCCTAATGTCCAGTCTAAGCCTCCCCTGGCACAGCTTTGAAGAGCTTTAATGTGTCCTGTCACTGGATCCCAGGGAGAAGAATTTAGCACCTCCCTCTCCGCTTGCCCTCCTCCAAAAGCTTTAGACAGCAATGAAGCCTCCCCTCAGCCCCCCTTAAATTTGATATTTTGTCTCTTCTCCACAGTGCAGCAGTTTACATAGTAGTGTACTAGTGCACTAGTCCCAGTGGTGCTATCTGGATCTGATCCAAACCAAACAAGCATCTGAAATAATATTTAGAAGGAACTTAAGTATTCAAGAAATAAACCCAATATTGCATATTAGAGAAATGCTATAGTGGAGAGAGGTAGAATCATCTCTGCCTTGAGGCAACTAAGCAGTTTGGTGCCTAAATCACAATGCAGCCTATCAGTATCGATAAAACTGTATTCTTCAAGCATGCCTTATAGACAGCATTGAACAGAAAATAAAGTAATGGTTGTCGTGCTTTAAAGAAAACAATGCAACACTATGAAAGATAAAATGAGGTCTAGTTTCATCTTTCTCTGCTCCCTCTTACCCCAGCAGTTTGATTATTAAAACCCTCATGCACAACATGATAAAATTAGATATAATCCTGGTTTATTCACTTGTAAGGAGTAGAAGCAATATCTAAGTTGAGTGTAACCATCAGGCTAGTCCCTGTCTTTCCTATGAAACCTCAATCCTTACAGAAAACAATTAAGTATTTTAGTTAAATAACTCCATTATAAACAGTGCCATCACAACTACCTTCTCTTAGCACCACGTTTTGAAAGATGTCTTCAGAGAAATGATGCTAGACAGCAATACCCACAAGAAGAAAATATTTCCCAGTGGATCAGAAACAGGTACTGAAGATCCAGAGGTGAGACTGAATTTCGTATAAGGCACCTTAAACATTTTACCCAACATTTTGATGTCAAGTAAGAAATATTCAATGAATTGAGATTGATTCTAGTCTTAGGAACATAGATCCCTATGCATTGTATGAACACTGGAGGAACTCAACCTAAACCATGAATGAATGCATGGAGACAGTCACCTAAAAAGAAGCATTACAAACCACTTTTTCAATACTTTTTTGGTTTGGGCCTTTGATATCAGAGGATTAATTTCTGAGGAAATATGGTGCAATATAAATACAATTTCTTTAAGGAAACCCACTTCTGTGCATGAAGATACTGCAATATTTTTGTCCTGGGATATCTGCTACCTCTGGTAAAACCCCACTAGCAACACAAAGGTCCTCATCTTCTTATTAACGACAAACTGCACAAGGAAACCCCTTCTGTACATGGTGTAATCCTTAACATGAAGATCAAGCCAAGTGCCTCATGCTGACCATTATTTTAGGTAAATTAGGTTTTAGGTAAATTATTTTAAGTATGACCACACTTTTATATCACTATTTCAGCTACGATATTTGGTTTGTGTTGTCCTTGATAACTAATAAGAAAGTGAGTTTCTGTAGGTTTTGAGGGATGATTCATTTTGAGTTCAGCACTTCCCTAGGGAAATAATGCAGACAGGAGCCAAGCCTCTACCTTGAAGAAAGCACATTCCACACAGGAAACTCCTAACACACAATGCAGCCTGTCACTGTGTGAAATCACACATCACAGCTCTTCCTAGTTCCTCTCCCCTACAGACTCTTCACAATAGCTTCTCTCAGCTCCTTCCAAGACAGCCCTTCAGGGCTCTTCACCTTTTCCTCTTTCTATATAAATAACTCTCTTCTTTTCTTTCTATTGCTTCTCCCCTTGCACAAAAGAAAACACAGAGCCAGGACGTTTCTCCTTTTTACTTAGCTGATAATTTTGCTATTCTCTTTCCTGAAGCTTATGCCTGTTTGAGCCGGGAGCAATCTACTGCTGTGCTGACCTAGTGGTGAGAAATCCCCTGTGACTAACAAAGAATATTCTTAATGTTAATACATGGTCTGAATTTTGACATTGAGCAGACTGCATGGTAGTCATCTCTACTTTTATATTATCTTTTATTTCTGTATTCTTCACCAGATGTGTGGATGCAAAACATTGTCATGAACAGGAGAATATTTTGCAGGGAACAGGAAGATTTTGTTGATCCTTTCTAAGGGAAGATTAAAAATTATTTGAGGTGTACATTTTAAAAGCTAAATTTAATAGATGTGTTGAACAAATTATTTTCTATTGAGATGAAGGAGGAATAATCATAAAATAATTTAGGTTGGAATACCTTTCATCCAGTCCCCACTTAAAGTTGGGATAACTTCAAAGTACTGTCCTTGAGATAAAGATTGTCACTAGACATGTGGAAGAGTCGGTATTCTACTGTTCAAAATTTTAGCTAATCATCTTTCAACTTTTTAGGAAAGAAAATAAAAACTGATAAAATATAAAGTTAGAAGAGTTTGTTGAACTCAGATGAGACAACTAAAGTCTGAGGAGGGAGCACAACTGGCTTTTATAATGTACCAAGGCTAAATGACAGAAGAAAAAGAAAGAATCAGAGGAAGCATAAAGGTGGGATAAGAACAAACAGGTTCAAACTGGTCATTGACATTTTTAGGAAGTTTTCATTGTGTCCTGGTTTAGGTGAAAATAGGACTAATTCTGTTCAGTGATTTTACTTTTCAGTTCGGTACTTCTAATTAACAGCACTTTCTGAAGTTAGAAGCATGTTTTTGCAGTGTCTGATGCCAGCAGTGATAACAGCCCATGTTTAGAGTTACTACCAAGAATTAATATGCAGACCAAGGCCACTGCTGGACGGTGTGTACCACACAGGGGGGTGTAGAAAGGAAAAGACTGCACCTAGGAAGGAGTGGACATGGCAGATAAACCCCAACTGATCAACGAGGTATTCCATCCCATAGACGTCATATTCGGTAGCAAGCAGAGGGATCCAGAAGGGTCTTTTGGGCTTTTACCCGGGCTCTTCTCCCCTCTTGGACTGCTTCTCCAGATCATCCAAGGAG
>VWZY01006292.1:17159-39636 GCA_013399075.1 Chloroceryle aenea
CCAAGCTCATCGATAGCTCTTGCATCTTCCCCATCACATGGCTCATTGTCTTCTACTTCCCCTGAAATAGCAGTGGAGCTGGCACACTGTCCCACAAATATCCTGGGCTTGTTTCCAGGGAGCTTGGTTTTTCCCTTTTCCCCCAGTGAATCTAATTTAAAGCTTGATCAATGAGCCCAACCAATTCTTGAGATAAAATCCTTCTCCCCCTTTGAGAGAGACACACCTCATGTAAATTGACCCCGTCCAAAAAAAGCAAAGTTCTGCTGGTGGCACCAGGTATGAAGCCATGACTTGGTCTGGTTGGTCCTCCTCAGTCTTTCTGTGTTGGTCCCCGTCTCTGGGGGGGTAAGAGGAGAACCCCACCTGTGCTCCCACTCCCTTGACCAGTTGACCAAAGGCCCTGAAGTCTCTCTTGACAGCCCTCAGTCTTCTCCTTTCAATGTCATCGCTGCCTATCTGGAAGGTCAATAATGGATAACAAACTGTAGGCTGTACGAGGGTAGGAAACTTTCTTACCACGTCTTTAACTCAGGCCCCGGGGAAGCAGCAGATTTCCTTTAGAAGTGGGTCAGGTCTGCATATTATGCCTTCAGTTCCCTTCAGAAGGGAGTCACCTATAACAATGACTCTTCTCTTTTTTTTTTGGTAGAAGATATTTGGATGCTGGGTTTAGGCTTCCTTAGTTTTGGGAACACTTCCANCGCTGCCTATCTGGAAGGTCAATAATGGATAACAAACTGTAGGCTGTACGAGGGTAGGAAACTTTCTTACCACGTCTTTAACTCAGGCCCCGGGGAAGCAGCAGATTTCCTTTAGAAGTGGGTCAGGTCTGCATATTATGCCTTCAGTTCCCTTCAGAAGGGAGTCACCTATAACAATGACTCTTCTCTTTTTTTTTTGGTAGAAGATATTTGGATGCTGGGTTTAGGCTTCCTTAGTTTTGGGAACGCTTCCAAGCCAGGTGATTCTTCTTCCTCATTGGCTGGCTGCACTTGTTCTGCAAGGGCACCTGGAAGGCTGGGGGAATAACTGAGGCAACATGCCTGCCATGCCAGGCAGGAACTTGTTGCCATTGCCCCCTGTTGAGGGGGTGGGATAAGATGGGTAAGGCAGTAGTTTTCTTGCTGCCCTGACCATGGACCTGACTCCACTCCCTCTTTTCCTTTAGGTTTCTGCCTCCGTCTGACAGGCATAGGATTGACAGGGGTACCTGATCCTCAGTAATTTTTAATGGGTGTTCCCTTTTCAGTCTCAGGGCAGGCAGAGCTTGGCTCCACCAGTTGCATCAGAGCCTGTCAGCGCCGGAGCCTGTCCTGCTGTCTTGCTTCCTATGTCAAGTTGCATCAGGGTTGGTTTAGAGGTTTAGGTGGAATATTCAGAAAAACTTCACTAAGTGGGTTGTCAAGCAGTGGAGTAGGCTGTCCAGGGAAATGGCTGAGTCACCATTCTGAGACACATTTAAAAGACATGTAGAGGAGACGCTGAGGGACAGTGTTAAGTTAATGATTGAACTTGGTGATATTCAAGGTCTTTTCCAACTGAAAAAATTCAATGATTCTATGTTTCTTTTACCTGCAGAAGAATTAGGTGACCTCCTCTAGTTCCCATATATTGATTTCCCTTCCCATATATTGATTTCCCATGCACCGAGCCATGGGAGCAGGGAAAAAATAAGATAACTGTAGCCTACCACTGCTACCATCATTAGTGTATCTTGATCACTTGTGAACTGCTATAGAAGGCTGTTGCTGCTGTAGTACCAGCAGGTCTGGCAAATACATTTGTAGAGCAGAAATGATCACGTGCCTCTTAACTCCACAGCTGTTTTCCCATTAAGTTAGAACAAGGTTTGATTTTCTTTTTTAACATGATCTGTGTTAGCCATGCCACTAGTTGGGAATATGGTAATAGCTAAGGATCCCAAAAGTATCTCTGCATTTAAGGAGCAGCTCCTATTTGAGCAACAAACCATAACAATTAAAAAGCCCATTCACCAAATGACAAAAGAGAATCCACAATATCAACAAATTTGAAATATCAACACATCATTGGCTGCCTATTTTGATTGGTATTATTAGACTGTGACTGTTACTCATGTTCCTTTGTTTGCACTGTAACTGCAAGAAAAGAGTTAGTGTCCCTATATACCCCTTGAATACAATTTGCTGTTTTCTTCTTAAGCAAAATGTTAATAACTAAAAGACTGTAATGGAAAGCTAAATATAGAGTCCACATGGGCATCTATAGAAACAATGCTAGTAAGCCCTAATGTTTCATGTTCGCTTTGGTTGTATCCAGCTTTCTGCGCTTAGCACACTGTGGATTATCTACTGTCTGAGGGATCAGAGTTCCCATGATTTAATCATTGGCTGAGATTTTAATTCCTGTTGCAAACAAAAGGATGGGATTCCTGGAGTGTTTCAATCCAGAAACTGTGACCTAGTAATTTCAAATCACTCAAGTGGCTTGTTGTGAGGCAGTAAAAAAATGATCCACCTTTTCACTCTTGCTGTTACTGGGCAATTTCCACCTGAGAAAAGGAAATGAGTTACCAGGGCTGGGAGTCATTCATATATAAATACAAGTCCAATTTGATTTATATAGTGTATGCTTTTCTCTTTCTCTGTCTCTGTACCCTACTTCTCTGCTGTTCTGTAAGCATGTGAGAGGAGGGAGGCAGTGATTCCCAGGTCCCAAACCTGCCCTACTTTGGGTTTTTCCTTTCAGGTCTGGGTTGTGTATTCAAAAAATTCTTAAAAGCAAGAAACAAATGAAGTCCAAATAAAAATCAATACCTAGATTCAGGTCTAGTGTCTTCCTGTTAATGGCTAAGTAGCAAGGCAAGAACATGCTTCAAAAAGATTTAAAGCCAACCATAGTGAAGGCAGAACAGCACTTTAAATATGCAGTAGAGCTGAAAATATGACTGTAAATTCAAGGACAGAGACCAACTCCTGTCATGAGAATGTTTCCATATGCCAATATCAGTATTTCATGGGTTTATAAAATGTACAGAAATATGGATTATAGAAAGCATTGATTTCAGAGTCTTTTACAAAAAAAAATATTTGACACAATATTCCTGAAAGTATGAAATATCATGTACTTTAACAAAATTAAAGAAAATACAGACAGGGACTGTTCATCTACACTCACATGCACATGGAGTCAGCCAGACTTTGGCCTGAGTCAGTACTCAGACTACCTGCGGTATGACTGGGGAGGAAGGTGTTCCAGTGGCCTGGTGAGGTATACTACAGAAAAGTGTATCTTCAAATACTGGATCAGATTTACTTGAACAAGGTGAGAAATACTTGTGTTTCATTTTCATTTTGCAGTCTTGTTTTTCTTGCCTTTTATAGACAAAGCTATTTTTAAAAAATTATTATTTATTTATTTACAAAACTAAAGACACAACGCATGGGAAGATAAATGCAAGATGAGAGGGTTTTTGTAGGATCTACTGTCTAAATTAGGAAATTCCTGTCTGATAACATAGTAGTAGTGCTCAGCATTACTTCCTAAGATGGGAAGATCATCCTTGTGCCTTCAGAAGGGATGCTGCATTCCCTTGGGATGCCACATATGTTCACAGAGGATTACTCGACACAGACTGTTGCAGCGCCCAGTAAGACATACGTTATTATAAAATGTCCTATGTGGTGATGAATTAGGTTAGGGTCTGCTTCCTTCGACACATAAAACTTAGACTTCAGCCAGTTTTAGCAGATATAGGAGGAATTTGCCTCGAGCAGCCCAAAGAAAGCATACTTGTTGCTGTTCCTTGTTGATGATATTAATATTCTGACAAATAAACTCAAAAGAAAAAAAAAAAAAAGACAATAATAATAATAAAGTAATTTTTGGGTGTATATTGCTGGGACGTGAATATTGCTGCACAATTCCCTGGTGTATCCAGGATCCGGATTATATAGTAGATAATATCAGAGGAAAATGAAGGACAAGTCCAACCTTTTTCCCCACCAAGGAGTTGCTTATCTCTGGAAGAGACCTCTGGCCTGCACACACAGGGAAGCATTTGGGCCTTGAGAACATCAGTTCTGTTACTTTGCCTTCTTATCTTCCTCTAGCAAGCTTAGTCCTCTCTGTGCCAAGTAAACTCTGTGAATTTGTGACTAATAAAATCTGCTATAGCATGAAATGGGAAATGGCCTCAGGTGAAAAATGTATTACTGCCCTAAGCTTATTGAAGTTATTTGTATTATCTCCCGAACAAGGTGTTTAACCAACATTCTCAAATGCATTTTAAAGTCTAATTCCCCATTGTTTGGAAGATCTAATTAAGATCCTGTGTGCTTCTTGCTATTTCAGTCTTAGATCCACTTGGTGAAAAAGCAAAAAGACAAGAACTGCTTTAATACTCTAATCTGTCTTTAAAACACAGATTGTTAGAGAAAAGTTTGTGTCTGAGAGTTTTTTTCCAAATTAATGAATGACCTTTAACCAGTATCTAGCAAACCTGGTCCAAAAATCATGAGAAGATTAATGTATAGAGGTGAACTGAAAACTATCTGGAGCAAACTAATCTTCCAGTTAGTCCTAACTGTAAATAGTGTTTTGGCAGAATGTGGTGTGTTCCTGGATATATGTTAGGAACAGACAGAAAGAATGTTACAGAAAACCTAGAGGCAGTGTAACACATAAGGTCTGAAACAATAACATTTTTCTAAGTGTCCTAGAAATACACCTCACCAACCATTTTGCCCTATTTCTAGAAAGGCCTTTAAGAAAACATGATGATGAAATGTGACAGCACTTGACAGTAGTTGAGAAAACAAAGCAGAAAGGTCATGGGCACTTAGATTTAATTGTGTAAATATTGTATTCTTGCAAATATTTAGCAGATTGTGCTTATACATAAAGCTGGAAATGAAAAGGTGGGGGAATGCAGCTGAGATGTGCTTTTAGTCTCCCTTTTCACTGTGCTGGCAGAGAGCTAATTTTGCTTAGATTTACTTTATTTTAGATAAATGTAAAATGTATTTGAGAATAAGTGGGGTAAACTGGAGAAGGTTTTCTCTCCCTCTCTTTCTGTAATTGTTGTGTTGCAACAAATCACCTTCTGGCTGCAGAAGGGCACTGAGATGAGAAGCCCTTATAGAAGAAGGTGACCAAAGCAAAAAAAAAAAACAAAAAATCTTCTCTTTGTAATACTGCAGTTGCTACCAAAGTAATAAAGATTTTCATCCAAGATCTGATTACTGACAAAAGGACTTATGAGAAGGGCCCCAAGGGAGGTTTGTGCCATCCCAAAGTCTACCTCCATCATCTTGATGTATCTGTGAGGTCCCTGGAGATGGTCTGGCTGTACCACTGCTGACTCACAGGCTTTTCTGTGGTTGGCAATATCTCTGTAGCCCAAAGAAGGAAGACAAACCTGGCAACCCAGTGAAGGGGACTGGTGGCTTTGCCACTGAAAAAAGAAGAGAAAAACTTAAGTCACAAGGAATTCAAAGCTTCAGAGAAACTTTCAGTAAGATTTACAGGTTGTGTGTGGAAGCCACAGATACATAACTGATATGTGACAGTGGCTCAGGATACAAGTTGAATTCAACAAATCTTGCTAATGATTTAAAGAGGTTTTTCTGAAAAACGTGTTGCCATTTTTGGTGTATTTTCAAAATAGCTCATTCTAGAGGAAAAACCAAACACCTACTTCGTTACTTCTTTGCTATTTTTTGTACTGCTCTATCTTGTCGTGAAGGTGGAATCACCTTGGGTTTTGGCCTGATGACCTTCCCCAGCACTTAACTACAGTACCTCTCCTGAGAGAGCTGTGTGCTTGGCTCTGTGTCCTGCCCTGCCAGACCTCCCTCTTACCTTAGCTCCATGAGAGGTTGCCTCCTCTGGGGCATGACCCCAGGAACAGTGTTCACACTCTGCCAGCATGTTGGTCTGGGGGCAAGAAGAAGCACCAGCAAGGAGTGAATTTATTTTAACTATCTCTTAGACTGATAGACTAATAATTTTGACAAGTTTTAACAATTAGCAGAGCTCAAGATCTTTACAGAGCTTTGCCTGAAAGATATCATGATGTTATTTTGAAATGATAGGTCACTAGATAACAGGTCTCATAACCATTTTTTAAAATGTAATTAAGCCAGCAGAAATACTGTGGATTTGGGGCAGATAGTTGATTATCTAAAAAGTATCTTTTCAGAGATTAACTGGATCAAAAAAAAAAAATTATAAGGATTAGAATATTGTGTATTTGCTGATGGTATTCCTGTACTGTAGTCTATCAACATAAAAATAAGTTAAGACATATTGCTTTGAAATACTATAAATCCAGTAAGATATAAGTGCAGGAATTGTAATGCATAAAGACCAGCTTTAAGACAATAAATTCTTGTCCTTGCTGCATCTTTACCCTGCAGCTGATTTATAGAAAATGAAATTCAAATATATAGGAAACAAACTGCATTACAGTTGCTCAAAAAGAAGTAATTTTTTCTTGTTGTCATCTCTCTTTTAAGTCACAATCCAGAGACAGTGGCATATCTTATTTACACTTGGCATTATTGTCTGTCAGTATCCCCATCACTAAAAAAATTCTGTCACTGAGGTTGGTAATATTTAAGTATAGTGTTTTTCTCTCTCCTAAATTGTGTACATAGATTTAAAGTCTACTTCTTGGCTCCCATTTCCTTAACTCTTTCTTCAAAGGTGGAATAGTGACTTCTCTTTTATCAATAATACTTCATACTCTAAGCAGAATTTCACAACATACAAAAACCTACTGTGACTAGAGAAAATTCTAAAAACTATTAATTATATAAAATAGGAGTGGAGAAAAAGATATTCTGTGCCTACTCTCTAGGCTAAGGAGGTGGAAGAATCTTCGTGGAATTTTCCAAGTTTGTGGATGGTTCAAAATGTTTTCCCTGTTCAGATTAGACTCTTATTATTATAATAACTGTAGTAAGAGACTGTTGCTAATGCACCTTACCCTAGCAGAGCACTGTGACTGGGCAGATGATCTATACACAGCCTTGTAGCCAGAAGTCAGGCCTGGTTTAGGCCAAAATAAGAGAAGGAATAATAAAGAAAGAAAATTTTGACTGAGCAATGCCAGTTTTAAAATGACAAAGATAGCTGCACTGAGCGGGAACACTTTTTTATGGGTTGATTCTTCAGAAAACACCTCACTACACTTTTTATTGGCTTCATCAGAAAACAATGGCATAATTTCAACTGATTGTGCATGATCTGTCTGAAATTTTCAGGCTTTCTTTCCCCACTATGAGTAATCTGTACTACGCTGCAGTTTCCTGCTCTACCGTAGACAGTACGTACTATCAAATGTCAGAAGACTGGTCTATCTCTCATATTATAAGCTAAAGGGTGTATCATTTTCCTTCTCCACAGTATTCCTGAAGTACTGCTTTCCTACTTAAACAAATTGCCTTCATAACAATTGGAGAACTTGGACTGGTTTCAATAATGTGCTAATACAAAATGCTGTCATGTTAGCAGTCACTCAGAGTAAGTGCTTTTTCCGACTCTGTTTTAATTTGCTTTGATTGTCACATTGTCCTCTGATGCTGCAGCTTACCAAAGGCCTTTGATAATCACAAAGTTTTCTCTTATGAGGTTGAAAGTCAGGTTATAATTGCTGATGGGTACACGACTACATAAGCGAGCAGTTCCGAGAAGAATTCAGTAGGCAGTGGATTGAAGGGAAAATGTGCAGAAGTTGGGTTCCTGTAAACTTTGCTATTAAGGGGTCACATTCACTTTATTGGTATCTAACAACCATGATTAAAGCCCACAGGCAGAAAATTTTTACCTTGCAACATTCCACTAGTAGAGGACACCTTTACAAATGGGCATTTATATATTTTATTTCTTTAATGCCAGGGATAATGTACAGGAACAAAGTTCTGGAAGAAATTCTCCCTGGCTAACAGTCCCTCTGTCATAGGCAGTTGTATGATACCTAGCTTTTCCTGCACTTATCTGCCTTCATCTGCAAAATTTTTGCTGGTCTTTCCCCTGTTACACCTCAGCTTGTGGTGGCTGTTCTGATTAGCCAGATGCATTGAGTTCTCAACCTCAGTTTTGTTGCTGGACAGTTTGTATTACCTTTTTTCTTTCTCCTTACTGTCTTCTTCCTTTAATTTCAATACCTCTGTCTGGTTTTGGTGGTTACCTCTGGTGTTTATATAGCACAGTGATGATCCACCGTGGATTCTGTTCTGTCTCGCAAAGTAACTCTTGCCTACAGTGTTGCAAGGCTGAGCTCATCTGCCTGCTATGCAAAATGATTCACTTTAATACTGGTTTAGGGCACCATAATGACTATGTGATCTTCCTTAAGCAAAAGGCAATAAAGAGATTTGGTGACTATGGACTTCAGAGCGTAGAAGTTTTGGGCTTGAATTATCTCTCTCAGTTTCCTTCTTCTCCAGTAGGAAGTAAACTGTGCTAGAGATACACTTGTTGCATTACAGGGAAACTTCGCCACATCTGGATATAGACTTCTTTCTCACCGTTCAGTCAGCACTATAGATTAAATATATGACTAAGGGAAAGTCTTAAGTTTCTCGTGCTTTATGGGTTAGCATAGCCAGTAACTATCTAGTTTCAGATGGAGGGAGAAGAGCCTGTAAAGCTGACGAGGTACCTCACCATCCTCACAGCAAATTTCTTAATAATACCTAAATCTAAATCTACCCTCTTTCACCTTGAAGCCATTACTCCTCATCCCATCAACTCTCTCTCCCTGTCTTTCCTGCAAGCACCCTTTAAGTAGTAGGAGGTGGCTATAAAGTCACCCCAGAATCTTCTCATCTGGTGGCAGTTACAGCGCCTTCAAACATCCTGCCATCACTCCTAGCCCTGACTGTTTCTCCTGAGTGGTTCCTGCTGGATTTTCTGGCAGCTCTTTCCACCAGTCTGGCATTTCCTGGTTGGGGAAATCCCCTGTACACTGTCATCCTCTGCTCCATTCCACCCCAGATGGCTCCAGCATGGACCTGATCCCCTCAGTGAGTTCTGTTTGACACCAGGACACTTACAGAGCGACAGGTGGGCACAAAGAATGGAGTCTTTGCATCCTTGCAGCAGGACTTGTCTTCCTGGAGCTGAGATTTTTCATTTAAGCCTTGTCCAGACTAATGGTAAGCTGGACATGCATTCAGAATGCATGTTACAGTCTGTGACAGTGATTAGAGGCTAACAGATCTCTGTTTTCCTAGGATTTTCAGTGACATATAGCATACTAATAAAGTGAGACTAGACTATGTCACATTACCTGGCTATGTTGGCATTATCTCGCTCTTGTGAATGAAGATACATTTGGTTATGTTTCCTCTAGCAGAGTGAACTCTGGACTTTGTATTAAGAAGCTATTGCATCAGACATGCTCTTTCTTACATTACATTCTGAAATACGAAGGAAAGATCAAGCATGAAATATGTACCATTTTTTTGACAGAAGTGTTTCAAATTAATTTCTAACTAGTGCTTAAATTGGTTACTGCTTCACAGACTTATCTAAACTATTATTTTTGTTGCTTCCTTGAGCTATTTATACAAGAGTGTTGTGGAGTTCTTTATGTCTAAGATAACTCTAAAACCTTCTCATTAAAATAATCTTCTACTGCAGTGTACGTTTCTGCATCTTAGCTTTTTTCCCCACCATGTGTGGTAGAGTAATTCCCAAGAATGGAAATATATTGCAACATGAAAGAAGTAGAATATTCTCAAGGCTTTATCTTGACCTGCATGCTCATGTTGACTTCTGTGATGCAAGTTTCAAGTAATTAATGTACCTTTGACAAAGTGAACACTAGGGTCAGTGAAAGAATCCAATGTAAATATTGTGATCATCACATAGTGACTGCCCCTAGTTAACACAGTTTTGTTTGGTTTTTTTTTTTTTTTTTTTTTTTTTTTTTTTTTTTTTTTTTTTTTTTTTTTTTTTTTTTTTTTTTTTTTTGTTTTTTTTTTTTTTTTTTTTTTTTTTTTTTAGTCATAGANGTTTTTTTTTGTCAGGAAAATTACAAATAATTTGTTCTCAGTAGGTCAAAGAAGGAGGTGCAGTTGGACTATTGAAAAAGAAAAGTAAACAAGTCCCTGGGAAACTATTAAGAGAAGGCAAATGAATCCCTAACCTTTAGATGAGCCTCAGACAAAGCGCTGTAGGTTTTCCCAGACTGGAAGTTCCTCATGGGAGAATTCCTTCCACAGCCTTAAGTTCCTTTGGCTGCCCCATTTCAGTCTTACAGTGTGGCTCCAGGCTTTAAACTTTCTCTCACGTTAGCTGAGGTGTACAGGGTTAGGAAGACAGACAATAGACACAATTTGCAACAGGGAAAATTCTGATCAGATGTTGGTCACTTTTTCCCTAACATGAGGGTGGTCAGATACTGGCAAAGTTTGTCCAGAGAGGTTATGGACTTCCAATACTTGGGACTACTTAGAACACAACTGAACATTGCCCTTGGCAGCCGAAGGTAAGTTTGCCTTGGTTTGAGAGGAGAACTGACCAAGTCACTTCCAAAAATCCCTCCCAGTCTGAGTTATTCTCTGTTTCTTTATGTGTTGTAGAGGTGATGTACCATTTTTCTGGCACATAAAGGACATTAATGGGCACAGGGCATGAGGAAAGGGAACAACTTCTGATTGGATTTTGAGAATGAAATGTGGGAAAAATCATAAGGGAAGCCTGGGAAAATAAATTTAGGTGAAATACATGATCAAAAATAGAAATTTGACCTTTCCAACAAGAATATTCAGATATCCTTGTCCCTGTGGTTGCCCAGGACTGGGGGAAAAAGAATTAAAAAATGAACTTGTTAAAAGAGGACAATTTTTTGTCACGATGATGTTTGTCAGAACAAAGCAATCAAGGTTTATGAATTAAGACTTCACATTGACGTTTTGTTCTATGTTTGGCTAAGTTTTTCAATCGTTTAGTTGTAGATATCCCTAAACACTAATGCATGACAGTCCTCAGTGTTGAACTCAGAGAATTAATACTTTTCGAAATCTGCCAGGAAATAATGTGAGATGGCAGAATAATTTGAAGTATAACAAATACTCTTTTCACCTCATCTCTAGGCACCTATACAACATTCCAGTTAAGGAAGGCTGAAGAGAGATTTATTGATTGAATATCAGTCTCTTACACAAGCAGATTATTGCCTAGAGACAAGGAGAATTACTCTGAGCTAATGGGAATATCTTTGAGGTTGGCCTGAGTTTTTGTTTCTTTCCTTCAGGGAAAACCTCCAAAGGTAAATAGGCAAACTGGCATAACTCCATCTCTTTTCAAAGATCCTCTGTCCCTTTCAGTATCAAAAGCAGGGTTGGGCTCATAGTGTCTCTGAGTTTTTGCCCATTTATTAGCAAAAGTCTGAACATTACTTGTACGTGTCTATACAGCCAAAGGCAGATGCATTATTTTCTGTGTAGCTGTCTGATGAGTTTTCTTGGGCTATACTAAGATGGCAATTGATATACGTACACACAAGAAATTGAAAAAATGAAGATTAATATGTGCCAGGAGAATGTGCTGTCACCCTGCTATGGCAGATTAGCAGCTGTTTTGCCTCCTCCTCCCCTGCAGCCCTTAGGGGATGTAAATTACATCTTGGAAAGTGGCCTCTTTCCCCGCCAGGGAGGTCGCTGACCTGACCCAACTTTCACCAGGGCGTGCTCACAACATTAAACATTTAACAGGGTGGTAAAAGCCCGGGGGATTAGCAACTCGGGGAAAAGGGTATGACCCCTATAAATGAGTTCTTATTTAATAAAAACAGGCATAAGTGATCTATTTCAAAGTCTCTATTTAACGGAGAGGGAATAGAGCAGTCTGTATTTACTCATGCAGGAGGGAGAGAAGAGCACGGATGGGACCTGCAGTTGGATGGAAGCAATAGTTCTCTTGGGGGTTGGTATTAAGAGTGAGAAGAAGGGAATTTTTTTATTAACTGGAAACTACTTAGGAGCAGGTTACTTCAGCTACCTGCTAGCCCCTCTCCCTGTGGTTGCAGAAAGGCTTTTCCTAATATGTATTTTCCTAATATGTATTTTCCTAATATGTATTTTCCTAATATGTATTCCTTTCCAAACCTTTTGTCAGAAACAGGTTTCCTTTAGAATAAAGCAATGCATTAGTCAAATGTTCCCTGAAGAACATAACTGTGTGCAATTCAGTTACCACTGGAGAGAGGTAATTCTGACTATGTTGACATAACTGGGTTCTGTATCAGATTTTTAAAACTTGCTTATGCATCCACTACTGCTGCCACCCCCTGACTCCTCTGCCATGATGTCTGGGCATGTGGACTGACTGAGAGGTGCAGGACACAGCAGTGTGCCCATGGTGTGGCTGATGGTGTGAACAGGGGCATGCTGTGGCATCCCTCTGCAGCACTGACACCAAAAAGCCTTTGTGACCCTCTGAAGCCTTTTTTTTCTCCCATCCAGTTTCCTGGGTGCTTCCAGTATCTTCTGAAAGTCCTTTCACGCAGCAGTCAGGGAGCAATATTAAACTTTTTTCCTTCCTTTTCTGAAATGAACTGAGTGAAGATGTTGGGCATTCATTGGGCACAGGCACAGGCAAGGGCACTTGATGTTTGCAATGTAGAGTGTACACTCAGTCATGTAAAAACTAGGTCCTACTATTTGCTTATTGATACTTTGAAAGGATATAAGTCTCTTTCTATAGCTGCTTGCTTGGTTTTGTTTCTTTTCTTTCCCCACCTTAGTGGTTATTTTATTGCAACTAGGAGTATTTGGAAACCATTTCCTTTATTAGCAACTTCCAACACCATAATTTTTGTACCTGGAAAAATTGACTTTGTTATCTGTTTCTTAAGTTTTTATCTCAAATCCTGTTTATACTCGGTGTTGCTCTTTAATGACTTCCTCTTGTGACCTGTTCTCACATAACAAAACCCTGGTTTCATTAATGATTGTGTTCAGTTTCCTCATTGAGTTATTTAATAGGATGTTACAAAAAAAATCAAGACAGTAGTCATCCAGACTTTTGTTTGTTTGTTTGTTTGTTGTATTGCTTTAAATTTTTTTATATATATATTTTTATTGCTTTTTTGGCCGTTTGTCTTAGAGAGAATTGCTCAATTTATTTTTTGCCAGTTGTATTTGGAAAGTACTTAATGGTTTGTGCTTGTGGGAATGAATTTGATATGCAACTAGTATATTTTGAAAGCTGTAAAATTGACTAATGTACACATTAATGTAAATTTACAGAGAAATTCTGCTTAAAATAAAGGTTTGTTTCAAATCAACTTAATGCATGAAATATTTTGAGCTGCAGCTTTAATTGCAGTGAATGTCATCTTAGAGATTTAATAAAAAAAAAAAAAAAGTGGTGTCACTATGAGATGTTTCCAGCTATTTACATGCTCTTAATTTTGTGCTATCTTTCAAATAATTTATTTTAAATCAATGAAAGACACTGTTTAAAAGGACTTGACTTTGATAGAAAAGATGTAAAACATTTCAGGGAAAATAACCATTCAGGAATAAACAGCTGGAAACAACATGGAAGATGACAGACTCCTGGATTTATCATTTGAGATCATGTCATTTGGGCCTGTGGGTAGGCCTTCTGCAACAGAGTCAATGCTTTTTTACCATGTGCTAGGAAGAAGAGCGACATCTACTTCAGAGACATTTTCATTAATGAATCATCTCTAAGGGCAGTTGCTGCTGGTAAAAGATCAAAGGTAAAATCCAATGGAAAAAATCTCTGAAGGGAAGATGATGTCACACAGCTCTGTGCACAGTCAAGTGCCATCAGTTTTCTTTCCACTCAGAGCTACAACCTTTTCAGTTCAGTAGCTCCACGGCTGGTGGAAATGACTGGGCCAGCCTGAGCCCATTCTTGACATTTGATTGACAAGAATACTGCCTTACTCATCCATTTAAGTATTATCCTAACTGGCCTGCAATTCCTGTCACTAGAGAAGACTGAGGCTCATCCCAGCTACATATCCAGATGAGCTTATGTGGGGAGAAGAGAAGAAAAAGACCAGCTAGGGGCTGTGAGCACACATTGGCCCAGCACTGTTGTGCCTGATATTTTAGGCCTGAGATAAGAAATGTTTTTGTGAAGCCATGGGAGAGGCATTTAAAAATCTTAAATCTAATCCAGTTTGGAAAAATCAAGATTAGCAGTAGGGCATGTCTTTAACTAGAAGCATGAAAGCTCAAAACTGACAGACTTTTTTGACACTCCCAGTCAGGCATACTACTGCTGGCAACTATGTCCAAACACAGCCTCTGATCAGCTCGGAGTTATGCCCATCTGTTGGGATAATAGTGGCATTAACTCACTTTCTGTGTGTTTGGATAGCACCCAAACACGTTGTGCTCCTCCATGAGGGAGGCAAACGCCAGGCCAAGAGCTGGCTTTTATGGACAGCCAGTATAGCCCCACAAGGGACATCTGTTTTCCAAGAGGTCTTTTGTGTCTAGTATAGGACTTTGTTCAATTTGGCTACCTCATCAGGGAATGGGAGAAGTTCACACATGTGTCTGGCTGCCACCAACAGTGATTGTTTTAGGGGAATCTCGGTGTGCCAAAATACACGCTGTAGTAAAATACTGCCTGTAAACCTTGCAGTATGTGAGCTGTATAGCATACAAATATGAGTCACAGAGAGGGACATGCAGCTTATAACTAGGAAAGCCTTGTGCATCTGGTCAATCAGGAACTCAGATAAACTTGTAATTTGTGCCTGCTATTCTGGAGCAAAATGGAAAGCAAATATATAAGCCTTGTCACTCCAGGGTGAAAAAAAGAACAGGTTTTGTGAAAGGTGTGTTAAAAGTATACGCTTTATGTTGCTGAGAGTGATTATTGTGTTAACAGTGGGATTGCAAACAGGTCACAGTATCCTTACAGTTCAAGTTATTGCAGCCAGGCAAGCACAAATAGCATCACCAGGCATCCCCACTATCCACATATTTAGGGAGCTACAAACTGAATGGTAAAGTGCAGTAGCAAATAAGAGGTCTTGTGGCACGCACTAAGGCAAGCACCAGCAAGTTTTTCTGTAGTAATTGAACTGATATTAATCTAAAAACTTGCTTATGTGATAACAGGTCATTCCTCTGCCAATAGCCTGTAACTGCTAGTGTTGCTGGACAGCTTCATGGCTTGTGTAACAGATCTGCTTAAAGCTGATTTATATATTAGTTTAAATAAACTAGGCAATATATTCAAGTTCTTATAATATAGATGGTGTTTTTAAATGATAGCTGTTATTTTTCTGTAATAATTATTCAAATCTTTTTGTATTTTAGGAAAAAAGCTATGTTTTTTATTGCTTTGAGGAGAACAAAATTACATATTTTCATTGTAGCCATCAGTTTCCTAGATTTATTTTGTCATCATAAAAAAGGAAATCACAAATGCCTTTGCTCCTGGACATTTGAAAAGTGAGGGCCAGCATGTAGATGATATTGTAGGCCTAATTTTCAGGCACTTGTTTCTTAAATCTTTGGTCAGAAAGTTTGGATTATTTTGTATCACTCAGTGGGCTTAAAAGCTTAAAAATGAAAAAAAAAAAAGAAAAAAGGACAAATTTTGAGATTGAAGGAACAGCTGAATTGGTTGTCTATGACAAAACTAAGCAAAGTAACAGAGAACACTAGGTAATTTAATAACACAACCGCATATGAGGCTTAAGCTAAATGTACCAGACACATGAGAATGATGCTATTGTGTTATGCTGCTGCTTTGCTATGAAAGCATCGCTTAAAAGATTGTGGAGTTCTAAGGTTTAATTTTGATGGGAAAAAATCCTCAGTACATGAAAGTTTCTATGAGTTAATTTAGAGAATTTATATATTTTTGCCAGAGTAAGCTACTTTTTAAGAGCACACTCCATTTTTCTTTACTTCAGCACCCTCAGTGATGTTTTACAAACAGGGGTTGCCTTGGGTTTCCAGTGTGAATGTTTATTCCTGAAAAGACTCAAAGATAGCAACATCTCTTTTAAACAAATAACCCTTCTGTACTCTCTCTACAGTGATAACTTCAGAGATCACAGCATTTGTTTAAATTGCAGAATTTTCTGTTCATATTGTACAGCAGGATGAATTCACTGAGGTGAATTCTGGTATAAGACCTGTGTTTATTTCTACAAATCTTGTTAATGAAATGGCATATGCATAGTTAACTCCAAAAGGATGGAAACCTTCACCTGAGTTTTACTTTAGTTCTAATGTGAGAGAAAAAAGATAAGAAAAATCCAAGAGGAGCTCAAGAAGCTTTAGTCAGGAATTATAGACCAATATATCAAGCCAATCAATACTCCTGGTCTAGGTCTTATATGTTTTATCTATAGTAAATCCTCTAGACTGAAGACTAAAGGGAGCAAAGATGTCACTAAGGGCAAAGAAACTGCTTTGCAAAAAAGCAGCTTTCAGAAAAAGAGAGCAACAAAAATGCTCTCATTTTTGAGCTTTGTAAAACAATGTTCAGCACTTACACACTCGAGTTTTATCACATCTGTGTCAGACTTTCACATCTTAAACATTTTATAAAAAACTATAACAAATGTATCAGAAGTTCAGGTCAGATTTCATAGATTTTATTTGGCCCAGAATTAGGAGACTGGACTGCTGTGCCTTGACATGAGCACATCATCACTTCAGACTTGAAGAGCAGGGCTCTCTGGACTCTTTAAAACAGGACAACATACTTCACTAGCCATACAGCACTGTGGTTTGTAACATATGGCATCTCTACTGAAAGGGTGCTGGACAGGCTTATGGGAGGCCAATCCACTGAAGGTTGCTAAATACATGGAAAATATCTCTATTTTCATAAATGCCCAAGCCACACAGTGGTGGGTGCTGAGAAAGTATGTTGGGAACTGCTCATAAATGCATTGTCTGCTTCTTCTTTCTGCACAGGCACCTTCTTCTGACTATTGTCAAAGACCAGATACTTTCTGAACTTGCGTCTGGCCTTGCCCACTGTGGCACACTTGCACCCTTTAAATTAACATAGACTTTCACTTTCTTGGTTACTGAATAATTGAAGTGTGATAAAGGGCTGCTGAGGGTGTGAAAGAAAAAATGGTGAAGGAGCTTGGTTCTGAAGCAGGTCACTTACAGACAAAGCTGGATACCTCAGAAAGAGGTTCACAAGTGCAGCAAGGTCACCAGGGATTTTCTAAAGCTAATGAAGGAAGGGTAGCTTGAAGTTCCCTGAAGCTGGTTCACAATTGTCATCTTGGGATCCACAGACATGAGCTTCCTCTTGTGGGTACTCACCTTTACCCTTGATTTTAATCAGCTGACCAGGCATCACTGTTTCTTTGTGGAACAATGCATTGCTCAGTATTTATAGAATAACCTTATAGTTAAAATAGTTGGTCTAAAAGTGAGAGATCTGAGTTAATTTATTTTCAACCAAAGCATTTCAAAAACACACTGATCTTCTTTCCAGACAGGATAGTGCTCAAACTATCAGTTGGTGGAATATTTTTATAGGTTTATTTGTCCCAATGGTTAGACTGTTCATCTGGGGCGAGGGAGTTTGTCAAGTAATCTAAACATTAGATCATTGATTAGAAGATCGAAGTCACATCATCACTATTTTTTTCTGTAAAATCTCACTCCATTTTGAGAGGAGTCCAGGATAGTGGGTATGTGGGAGGTGTGTTTAAGGCTTACCTGGAAGCCTTAAAGAACAACTGCTTTTGGGTTTGGTCCTTCACTGAAGTTGAACAGGAAATAGACAGAGCTTCTCAGAGCAGTTTTCCTACTCAGATGTACTTGATGACTAGGGAATTTTGAGGCAAACAGATAAACATGCCCAGCATTGAAGAACAGTAAAGGCTAGGTTTTCAGGATCAAAATTCCAGTTACCGATAGGACAAAAATGGTCTTGTGGCTGTACAGATCTAGCTCAGATATAGAAACAGTGTAGCTGTGCTCACACTGTTCTCTCTGCAGAGCCTGTTGACTTGGGCATCACGTCTCCTAAGCACAGCTTTTTTGCATCTGGACCTGTGCTGGCAAGCTTGCATAGCTACACATACACAGACTGTGTTTGTCATCATGGTAATGGAGGAGACCTCTGCACACTTTTATAGTCAAGGACTTGTGTCATATTTAGTTATTTGTCTGAATTTCCAAAGCTATTTAGGTGCCTTATGATCACTGAAAACAACATGTTCAGTTATGTATGTATTACTCTGGTAAGTGCTAGTTTTGCTGCATGTTCAGTGAGACAAAAAGCCTGCAGAAAGCATAGCTGACCAGGAAATTAGCACGTACAGTAACTCTGGGAAAATGGTGGTATTTATCAGAGAAGCAAATGAAACAAAATGAATGAAACAAATTAAAGAACTAGTCCCACGTTTGTTGAGCTGCCTTTAAAAATTCTTCATGCATACTGAGGTAGCTGATCTTGGGTGAGAAAACTACCATCTTGTATTCCCCAAAGGGCCAGAAATAGGAAAACTTTTCTCAGAAGAAATACAGTTTTTTCTCCATGCACTGTTTACTAGTAGAAAATATGTGCATTATAGGAAAATAGTATGAGACCATAAAGACAATATATTACCATTAATGCTTATTAAAAAGTACGGTCACGCTCCCTTTCAGAACACTTAAGCAAATGGCAAGTGAGGTAGCCTGGTACTGCAAAATACACGATAGATTACTCATTGCAAGGATACATTTACAAATAATCAATTTATCAATTTAGTTTCATGAAAGCAAGCATTTGATGAAGTATCTCTTCTCTGTTCTGCTGAAGTTATTAAGGTCAAGGGAAAGAATATACAATACCTTTTCTTTGAATAATACATCATATTTTAAAGCTAAATAGGTTTCTGTGGAACTTTCTAGGAAAGTAGGTGCAAGAATCTTCAGGGGACAAATAAAAATTTGATAACCAGAAACCTCTATTCTTGTTGTTCCTATCTGGAGAGTACATAAGGAAATAACCTGTTCTTCTGAAACAGGCCTTCAACCTTCAGGCCTCACGTATCATAAGAATACTGTGCAACTCTATGCACAAGAGCATCTTACAATGGCATCATGACCTGTAGCATGAAGGACAGCTGCTCTTTCTCCTCCAACTGAAACATCCAGACAGAAGTTTTAGTTTATGATGAAGAAAATAATCTGTTCAGATATTTTCTCAGGAAAAACTGCTTCTTTAAACAGCTGAGCATGTCTTCTGGAATACAAAATATGAGAATTGCCTTGGAAAGCTGCTTGAACAGAGAAAGGTGGTCTTCATTCCTCTGCAATGTTCCATGATTTATTTATTCTGCCTTTGCTACTGCTTTACCTCTTTGCATGCAGATACTGTAAATATAAATGGTTATTCTACAGTTGACTGTGAAAATATTGTTTATCGTTCTAGATTTTTTCTTCTATTTTCTTTGCTTTTAAACATAAATTTAAAAGCAAAGAATTCCTGAACATATGCATACTTTATGTGTTTATGAAAAGAATCACCATTTAGGTTAAATGGGAAAGGTGCAGATATAAAAAATTTTCCCATAATTTTATAATAGAGCTCCTCAGTCTATGCATCTCAATCTATGCATCTCAAACACAAAGACTGTGGTCACCTGATGGGTGAATCCTGAATATCTTACATTTCAGGAAGAACTTGCTGAAGCAGAATACAGTAATACTCTGTCAGCAGCCTAAATCCCTGCTGTCAATCTAAGGCTGGATCCACCAGTGGTAAACAGAGTGGTGCTGCTTGTTGAGCTGTCTTGCCAGGCTCTCATCCCCTCAGTGCCAGCCCAGCACAGTGAATGGCAAGACCATAGCTGACTTAGGCTATGTGGTAGAAAACAAAGCACTGAAAATAAATTCCCACTGGCCTCGTGAAGTGAAATACCCGGTTTCTGCAAGCAGGGCATATTCAGCCTACTCAGAGGGTCTCTTTAGCTTTCTTTCTGTACATATTTGGGTAGGCAGAAAGGCTGCTTTCATCTGGTCTCTGTTGTATGTATATGCTGGACAGAGTGGTGGAGAGTCCTTCACTGTTTCCCCTCATTCTGCCTTCAAAGAAGAATCCTTTCCTTCTTCTTCACTGTTTCCTCTGATCAGGATAATGGTAAAAATTATCTCAAATGTTTTCTTTAACTCTGCTTTCTTTCTGCTCTTCTTCAACATCTGCATGTCTGAGCTCTGGAGGGTGATGTTTAGCCCAGGTAAAACTTGAATTTCTCACTGAGACACAGAAGAAATTGTGCAGACACTGGTGGCAGTCATTAGACAAGCTGGGGCTGTTCTATTGCTCCATATATGATGGTCTGCGCCTGTGGAAATAAAAGGACAACATTGTCACCGTCCTTGTGATTTCCACCACCACTCTTACTCCATAGATATGGATTTACTGGGAATCAGCAAGGTTGCTTCCCAAGACCTTGAATTTGTGGTTCACATCCATAACAGAAAAAAGATTGTCCTCCTAAGGTGTGCCTGGCTGACAGTGTTTAAGCATTTCATGTTGTCCTGGGTTCATTTAGGATAGGGTTAATTTTCACAAGAAACAGGGAGAGCCCACAGCCCAAGGACAGAGAACTGAACCTGCCAAAGGGATGCTGGATGCCATGCCTGTTGGAGGTAGCCATGGAGGGCTGACTGGGGCAGGGGAGTGGTTTGCACAGCTAGGTGGTTTGGGTGGGGAGAGCTGCATTGTGTATGACTTGCTTTATATATTGCTTCATCACTGTTGCTGTTATTACTGTTGTTGCTCCTCTTTTTGTGGTGTTCTGTTAAAGTCTCTGTATCTCAACCCATGAGATATTTCTCCTGATTCTCCTTCCCATCCCACGGTGAGAGGGGATCAGTGAGCAAGTGGCTGCGTGGTGTTCAGTTGCTGTCTGGGCCTCAACTACAGCGCATGTTTAGCATCTCCTATCACCTTCCTGAGTCATTCATGTTTCAGCGGCTTACAGCAGGTGAGCAGAAGTTTTTGCAGGGGTCGGGCACATGTCCTACAAGTGGTGAAAGCAGGGATGACATAGGCAAAAAGCATTTCTGGAAGCCTGGAGGAAGACGGGGTGGGGGCAGATAGGATTGAAGAGAGGCAGCTTATATAAAACCACAAAGATAAACACATTCCAAGTCACTTCACAGCCCACTGCTCTTTTCCAATTCCTGACTCTATCTGAAATTCCTCACTTCTCAAACCCCCAAAGCTGCATTTACTATCATGTCCCTCTCTTCAAACCTTAAAACTTTACTGACTCCTGACAACCACCAGTCTCCAAAACCCCTTGAAACCTGTATCTTTTTTCTCTTCTACTCTGGCAAATTTAGATTTTCCTACTGTAAAGAAAATTTACTTTGCCATCAGCCTTGGGGTAGAAAATTAAGTATTTCCTACCCTAGTAGAGGTTTGGCAGTGCTTGGTGGAAGTTTCTAGCATGCATGCTAGCAATTTCATCCTGTTCTCACAGTTACTGGAACATTTTCATACTTTCAGTTTTGCACTTCAAACATGAAACATAGGATCAGATAGTGTTTTTTGGTTCTCTACCAGAATATTTTACTCATGTTCCTGACACTAATGCAATTATTATAGAAGTCTCAGTAGATGAAGTATCAGTCCTGGTACTTCTCAGGTTAAATACAGCAAACGACACTCTTATTTCTTTGTTCTGAAATTTTGATTCCCTCTCCCATCACTAATGCTTGTCATTCAACTGGAATGGATTTTGGTTTTGAATTTGAGCCTAGCTCAGTTTCTAAAAGCAAGTCTTCTGGCTAGGCAAATTATTTAATTGATCAGATTACTTTCAGTCAATTGAGGATGTACTATTACTTTCCTCATATTCAGTTAGTGTCTTTACTAAAATCTTAGTAGCATGACAATAATATTAATTACCAATCAGCTAATCTAAATATTATGATTTAAAGGCAAGTGCCTACATATCAGGGTTGAAATGAAGCATCTGTCTTATCACCCTCTATTTTTTAAATTGTTAAAAGGACTGATGTCAAGGTTTGTTTTGAAACACAAAATGAGAGACCAGATAGGAAAAAATTCCTCATCTCTAGTCCTTTGCCTACTTGATTTGGCTTGAAAAAAATCTGTGCAAAATTATACATGCTTAATATTCTCCCTTCTTGTGCCAGGACTGCTCATGTGGTCACTGGTATGGCTTTACTGAATGAGATTTACATATCTAATTCCTTACAGATGCAGGTTCCCCATCACATTTCCAGTAGATACTGAATTTGTAGCAGATCTTCCTCCAAAAACATGGAGAATAGCAGAGTTGAGAAAGGAATTGAAGAGGGGAAATTAGGGAGATTGCTCCTTTATGCTAAGAACTCAAGATACTTCCTATTCACCTGTCTGGAAGGACATAATTTCTTGGGCTAAAAGTCTTATAAACAGGAAGTTATTCCAAATGATCTTCTACTTACTACTGTCTTCATAGAATAGCCTAGGTTGGAAGGGACCTTAGAGATCATCT
>VWZY01006293.1:0-62958 GCA_013399075.1 Chloroceryle aenea
TTCCCTTGGCATTGCCTCGGCTTGCACCTGGCCTTGCCGCCTCCTCCCCCGGCAAGCGAGGGAAGGGTGTGTGGGAGGAAGGGAGAGCAAGCTACTAAAGGGAGAGCATAGGAGCGGAGTGTAAGAATCTCCTTTCTACGGTGATTGTTTAATGGTTTTAATTAAACTCTACGAGAAACTCTTGAAAGTAGGTATCTTCTTTGCTGTGCATAACAAAATGTGTTTATTTTTGTATGCGTAACGCGTTTTTCATTTATAGGGTATGTATGTAACATCACTTTCTTCATTTTCATTCATGGAAAGGCACTACTACTGTTAAAATAGTTGAGTAGCAGATAAGCACTCTACTGTTAGCAGAGGAAAAACGAGATAGGATGCATTGCTGTAATTTTGCAGTGTAGTTCAGCAAGTACAGTACTCTCTGAAACCTATCCAGAGAACCCTTCGTCCTCTGAGCATGTGTGAATGAATAGAAAACAAAAAATGATTTGAGTAATGGAGAGCATACACAGAGGTACACTGGTGTGGTGGTGCAAAATGTAGAGTTATGCATCTGAAAATTAAATAAAGTTGATCTCTGATTCTTAAGCTGCACTTTTATTGTTTTAGGTCACCAGAGGGGCGGAGAATGCTGTGACTGAACTTAAAAGTAAAGCCAAAACTCACCTTCCTGGCAAAAGAGCTGCTTTGGAAGAAATTGGAAATAAAGTTGCAACAAGAGGAACGTGTATAACTACGGTAAAGAAACATTTGAAATCTATCCCTAAGAAAAATAAGGATCACTAGCTCTGTACTAATAGTAATTGTTTTTGTTATAGAAACCGGAATGCTACAAAGCAGCTGTAAAGCCTAAGAAAGGACCTAGTAAGACAACAAATGTAACTGCACTGCCTAAAGCCCCAGCTGCCCCGAATGAAGCATTCAAAGACACCGGTGTTCCAAAGGTAGGAAGCAATGATTCTTAATTTGATTTGCAACTTAAACTATTCCGAAGTTGTGTAGCTGTATCCCATTTCCCTGCTGAAAAAGCAGAATTTCTGTACCGAGGCTTTGGTTTAATGCATGCTGTGCTCAAAGGGTAACACTGAAGTGGCAGAACTTGCCACATTAAAATGCAAGATCAGTTTCAACTTTTTATCTTAAATTGTATTACTAATAGGAAAACAATGTGGAAATAAAGGAATATTACCGCTTAAACTCTAGCTATGTAAGCACTGTAATCTGTTCCTTAGGTTTTGTCTCCTGTCCCTATGGATGTTTCTATGCAAGAGGAGGATTTGTGTCAAGCCTTCTCTGATGTGTTGCTCAGCAAAGTAGAAGACATTGATGCTGAAGACTGTGGGAGTCCCCAGCTGTGTAGTGACTATGTGAAAGAGATCTATCAGTATCTGAGAGAGCTTGAGGTATGACACGCTAAGTCTGTACTTATGCACTATACTGTTAATCTTGTTGCTCACACAGCTCTTTCTCCACCAGCTGCAGCAGTCGGTCTGCCCGCATTACCTTGATGGGAAGACGATCAATGGGCGTATGCGTGCAATTCTAGTTGACTGGCTTGTTCAGGTCCACTCAAGATTCCAGCTGTTGCAGGAAACGCTGTATATGTGTGTAGCAGTTATGGATCGCTTCCTACAAGTAAGATATTTTGCAAGTCCTGTTGGGATTAGGAGACTCATTCAATGACTATGCTTTTAAAGGGGGATAGGATTTATTCTTTCTATATAAATCTAGGAACCTATGAAATCTCTTTGTGTCATAGCTGTGTGTAATGTAAAAATCTTAACTCTTGAGGCTGTGGTCATCTTTGAGCTTGTCATAGGGACACTTCTGACTCTGAAAAACCTTGTTTACATTATAAGAATAAGCATTGTCACACTGGTACTTTAAACTGATAGATTAGAATCTGTCTATCTAGTTTGACTTTTTTTTTTTTTGGCCTGCTTTATAAATTCCTACATTGCAGAGTCATCCAGTACCTCGCAAGAGGCTTCAGCTGGTGGGTGTAACAGCGCTGCTTGTAGCTTCAAAATATGAAGAGATGTTCTCTCCTGATATAGCAGACTTTGTTTACATTACTGACAATGCCTACACCAGTGATGAAATTAGAGAAATGGAGATTGTGATTCTTAAAGAGCTAAACTTCAATTTGGGACGACCTCTTCCAATTCACTTCTTAAGAAGAGCATCAAAAGCTGGGGAGGTGGGTACTTGTCCACATCATCTATAACTTTTCTATATGTGTAAAGTTCATCAGGATTGCTTCTGGCACTTTCATGTGATTTTACTTGCTTTCTTCTTACACACACTAGAAATA
This sequence comes from Chloroceryle aenea, assembly GCA_013399075.1. NCBI lineage: Eukaryota > Metazoa > Chordata > Aves > Coraciiformes > Cerylidae > Chloroceryle > Chloroceryle aenea. Next base: position 2,315 of record VWZY01006293.1, read on the forward strand.
TTCAACTATGAAACTTCACCTTGTGGAGTAACTTGACAACATCACTGTGGCAGCCAGTACTGGCACACATCTGTATTTATTGAGGCCTGTGTTCAGTATTAATGGCAGTAATTTTGCTCTTGGACTTAGTTAAACATACTTAGATCAGAATCCTTGCTTTTAATATTTTGTCTGGTGATCAAGGTATTCCCTAGTAAAAAAGGAGCATTGTTGCAGTTGTTTGTAATTTTGGGATGCAAATACTGCATTATTTAAGAATCAGAAGCTAAAGCTTTCTCTTTGACCTAGACTTACTCTCCTACCTCAGTAGTTGTACTTGAGTAAACTGCCTACGCTTGGAGTGTGGGCTTTAGTTATCTCAACAGACCATTAGATAACTGCTGAAGTTATCTGACTGCTTTGGTAAGGATCTCCTGAAGTCATTTTGCGCCCCCCCGTTTTTGTTTGTTTGTGGGAAGTTTTTGGGTGGGTGGTGGTGGTTTGGTTTTCTGGGGTTTTTTTGGGTCCCTTCCCTTCCTGTATTACAGAGAAAGCACTTGCATCCTGATGTGGCACAGCAGCGCCTGATACTGCAGTTTGCTGTTAAAATCCCTCACTTTGTGTGTAACTTCCACATGACTGCTAGGTTAGACTGGATTGGACTCTGATTTCAGTCTGGAGATAGTGCCTGTAAAGACCATGGTCCCTAGACCTTAATAAAGATTTTTGTTGACTATCTCATGTTTCATTGAGTCAGTAAATAAACAGTACTGAATTACTGTGGCAAGGTGAAGTGAAATTTTGTGGATTAACAAACTCTCAATCCTGTAGGCTGATGCTAAGCAACATACACTAGCAAAATACCTGATGGAGCTGACACTGATAGACTATGACATGGTTCACTATCGTCCTTCAGAGATCGCTGCTGCTGCATTATGCTTGTCCCAGAAGATTTTAGGACATGGCAATTGGGTAAGTACTCTAACCAGCCTCATTGATAAGAGGTTTTTTTCCTTCAGTTGATAGAACCATTAAAAGAACTACTTCAGAAAATTACATTTAGGTCGGTAACAGTTCTGGTGATCAAATGACAGTTGGATGACCTGATGCGTAGTTGCAGGTAGAAAAAGGAATAAACCACTTAAAATGTACTGTTATGTGAATACGGGCATGAAAGATTTTCTTTTTTCTATCTAAAGTACTAAGTTGTAGAAGGCCACACTGTAAATAAAGGTAGATTTTTCATAATTCTCACAGTACATGTAAGATAACTAAATCACAGACCATCAATAGTGAATTGTAACTCAACTAGTGGTTACCCTTGCAAGGGTGGCTGCTTCCATCCTCTGCGTGGTATGGAAATGTGGTTATTGTGTCCAGACTTGTACTGCACACCCACAGTTACTTTGGATCTGTAGCCTATACTGACAGCATTGGAGTTCATGGCACTGGATGCTAGTGCATGAAGCTTAGGGCATTTGCTGCCTGAAGAGAAACTTGCTTCTTAAATTGCAAATTTCTTACTGTTATGCTGCAGGGTATGAAACAGCAGTACTACACTGGGTATACAGAAGACAGTCTTTTGATGACTATGAAACATATGGCCAAAAATGTGGTCAAAGTAAATGAGAAGTTAACAAAATACACTGTAAGTATAACTACTTGAATATTTTTAATGTGTTAGAAAGACCTTTGGCGTGCATACTGTGACTCTAGATAAATGTGCTGTGTGTTATCTCAAAGCATATGCATTAAGATAAACTCTGACAAGCTTGTGAGAGGGTGTTGCATTAGTACTAACTTGAAAACATTTTAGATGAACTATGCTTTTGGTACTGTGCAAGCTGGTTCACTTCTAAACTTGTTTGCTTGTTTTCCAAGCATTCAGACTGATCCCAGATTACCTGCCTGAATATAAATACTCTGTGTAAATCTTCTGAAATGCTGTTCCTTTACATCTGCAGGCTATAAAGAACAAGTATGCAAGTAGCAAACTACTGACCATCAGCACGATCCCTGAACTGAGCAGCGAGATAATAAAGGACCTGGCTTCATCGCTTTTACCATCACTCTAGGCAGCCACGTCCTCGTGGTATATGCACTTTGTCATTGCTGTTGAGGCAAAACTACTGCTCTTAGTACATAGCCTCCCTCAGAAGGTGAAATTTTAACCTTTGTAATAGAACTCTACAAAGAAATAAAGCTTTTTTTTTTAAAAAAAAAAAAAACCAAAACAACAAAAAAAGTATTGCGACTGTGCATGGTTTTAAGGCACTACCTAGACATGTCCGCAGTCTAATGTACAAGCGGGACATCTGACTAGATAAGTAATTGATACAACTTGCAGTTAGAGGCGGGTGATTATTTGCAGTGGTTGTTTCCAGTAAGAATCTTCAGGTTTTATATGTATATTTAGTAACTTGTTGGTTTCAGTTTTAAGAAAGGCCAAGCAGACAGTTAATCTCAGGATCCTTTAAGGTACACCAAGAAATGCGTACCTTATTTCAGTGCCTTATCCTGAAGAAGTATACAGGAATATTGCTTTGTTTCGCTTGGGTTTTTTGTTACTGTTCGTGTTTGGGGTTTTTTGTAGTTTGTTGACTTCAAGTTTGGGGAAAGAAGTAGGATGTCTGTAAATAGGTACTAGTCTTGTAAATCTGTGCTCAGGTAAACAGACAATGTGTTCTTTATCTTTGTGAAAGGGAGCTAAGGTGGGAAAAATTTGTCTCCCATAATGCTGATGACTGTGTGCAGGGGCTGTAGATGTGGAACTACAGATACGAGACCTTTTGGACCAACTCAGCTTTTAAAACCTGCTCCACTTCTTGGACAAAGCCCTTGCTTTCTATTGCCTGTTCACTCACCTACTTCTCACCTTCCTTCCCTCCTCCTCCTTCCCCTGTTCCCCAGTACACCTCTGTACCTAGGAGAATACAGTCAAACCCCCCCGTAAGGAAGGATCTACTTATCATTTAACACTTCCCTTTGTTTCCAGTGACCATCGGGCATGTGTACGTTCAAGGAGTAGGAGCTTGTAAGTAGTACAACTTCTGCTCAGTAACTCAGTTAATCCTGTTTGTTAACTTAGTCCTGTGTAAGTAATGTTATGTTACAGACCCTTCAGTATTCAAGTTACACTGAACTCTTTACCTCCCTTCTCCCAGTGTTCCCTCTCTTCTTCATGAGTGCTGGCTCTGATGTAGAAGACAAGAATCCAGTACTACAAAAATGGCATAGACCTCAATCCTCTCCCTGGGGGAAGGATGTTGAAGCTACTGGTGTTTAATCTCAATCAGGAGACTTTACTGTCACACAGGCTAAGTAAGCATAGCACTTCCTGCAAATAAGTCTTTTGAAAGTGTATGTGATCCTTTGCATGTATAATTTCCCCCTGGACCGAGGCCTTAGTTCCTTAGCTTCCAGAATCAGCTGTGCCTAAATTAGATTTAGGCAACGGTTTAGGAGGGGACGGGATTAAAGACTTCTAGATGGATCTTACTAGGCAGCTTCTTAATATCAGCATACACAGGGTTGTTTGTTTGTTTTTTGTAACAGCTCTTATCAAAATAACACCATGCACAGCACTAGCTGGGCATAGAGAAAATGGTTTGGCTTGGAGCAGAGGGAGGGATGGTTTTCTTTAGAAATCAGTACAGTAAAATTTTACATTGTGAAGGGATCTGTGTTCATATACGTAACTGAATAAACTGCCCAGAGAATAGGCTTGTTCAGCTAACTGCTGCTTGTGTTTTATTTTATGGAGGAGGTTCAGAAGGCAAAACATGAATGCTGGTGACTGTAGGGCAAGCAACAGCCACTCTGGTGTTGGAGGCAGTCAGACTTAAGCAGTAACACTTAGGCTTTTGCCATTTAAAAGGAGTAGTGCATATCTGTTAAGTACCTGGCATAAAAATTCTAGTAGACCTACTTCATGAATAAGAACAGTGGAATACTACATTATACATTCATACATGTTTCTATCATTCAGTTTTTATATACAGTATATGATCTGTTTCTATAAATGTACAGCTCTGCATAAAGACACTTCTTATAACAAGTAGAGCATTAAACATAAATCCAACATGGGCCAGCCATATTATAATATAATCTTGAAGGCAACATTGTTTAGCATACATACAGTACGATGTGTTTTTCTGTTTGAGTGCCTGTTGGAGTCCCTAAACACATCAGCAAATAAACCAGTTCATTACAACTCTGTACAGAATCATTTAAATATACCATTACAGTAGGTTTTTAGATGGTAGTATTCCAAATGAGCCTAAATCTTTTTGACATGTAGCAGCATACTTAACATGTTCCCCGGAATGATCTGCATTAGAGGAAATGTGCATTTAAAGTCATCTTTTTAGTACATAATTAAAAGGTTACTGATACTCAGCTGAAGGCACTTACTAAATGCACCCCTTTCAAAGTCTCTGGTCCCAGACTGCAAAAGACCTTGAAGTTGGTAGGACTGAGCATTCTTCCAGGTGTTAAAAACAGGTTTTAAATACAATAAATAATTGGTCATTATGTCCATTGATGTATGCCTCTGAGACCCAAGGTCAGAGTCTGTGCTGGGGGTAACTTGTCCTACTTGTATACAACTTCCTTGGGGTGTGGGGGGGGAACTGCTGAGAAGGGCAGATCTCAGAAGAATGGTGTCCTGAAGGCAAGAGAAAAACTGCTTCCATCGCTGGTAACTTCATGCCTAGCAGTCTTTTATATCTTGGTGACATAATTGTTGGGAAAAAGGCCTTGTTTCCCACGTAGTCTTCCAGTCCACCAGCCCGAAGGATCTGTGATGAAGAAAGTGGTGAGCTTCTGTAGACTTTTGTATACTTCTTAATAGCTTGCAAAGCTATTCCACACCCACTAAGAGCCTTCTTGAGAAGGGCTGGTAATACTTGGGAGAACCTAGATTTTGTAGCCTTTTGGCCACAGCACTATACTACAGGAGGTTGCTTTGCACACCCACATAGCTGGAACTGCATGATCACCTTTTGGTTCTTGTGTTATAGCTGTGGTTTAGGCTCATTTTCAGCCAGAGCCTGTGCTAGAATTACTCTATTGCAAACTGAAGAGATCTGCAGTACCAAGTAATGTATACGTCATCCATCTGTCTCTGACAGAGACCAGCTGCCTGAGCTATCGCAGAAATCTTCAAGCCTAAGGAGGGAAGGTAACTGGGGTGCCTCAAAAAGTCATGTCTTCACTACTTCTGACAGTGTATTGTCAACACTAGTACTTAAGTAACAAAGCCTACATACCTTCTTTAATTATATCAATCACGTCATTGGCATTAAAGCTAAGCTCATCTGTGTCCTGAGCATCATATGCGTACAGCGCCCTGCACTGTGGTACTTGAGGCTTAGGTTTTGGCTGTGGTTTAGGCCTTCCTCCAGCAGGTGGGGGTCGGTTTGTTGTCTGCCTGCGAACACTGATGGAAGAAAAAAACCACACACATTAACTGTGCTTCAAAGCTTTTGGCTTGAACCTAAGCTTCATCATCCCCTCTGTCATAATTAATTGATTCTAAAGAACATCACAGAACAAGGAAAAAAGGATTGTCGTATATGTCACAACGCTTAAAAATAGAAATGTAAGATCTCCCTGTGAAAGGGACGGAGTTGCCATTTCTCATCTACTGAAATGGATGAATGTGTACTTCCAAACAGCACTTCAAATACATAAAAGACATTTGAGTGTTCGGGCTGGAATGTAAACAAGTGTGCACATGCAGTTCATGCATATCTTCACATCTACACAGCTTAGTCTGCCTCTCCCCGTGCCCCAAATTCACCAGGGATTTAGTTTCCAGCATTAAAAACAAAATTCTAGTTCACAGGCTTGCTACTTTACCATTTTTGTGACTAAGCTGTAAGAGAGACTGCATCTCTTTTAAGTTGCCTCAGATTCCAGAGCCGTCTATGGATTTGTTCTGTTCTAGTCAACTCTGAAGCAGCAGGGGAGATGCTGCACAAACTGTCACAGCTGTGACCACTCCAAAGATAAGGAAGGGGAAAGAGGGAAGAAATGATTTTGCCAGCTCATCAGCTAATAAAGGCTGGAAGAGAGAACAGGTATTAGAGGCAATATGTCAGTTTAAAATACATAATAAATGTGCTGAATGACTAAAAATGTTGTAGTGAGGTGGAGATTGAACTGTGATCATGTCATGTAATGCCATGGTAACATTACACAGCTTTTGCAGAAACCATTTACAGCTACTTGCACTGGTGTACAAGACTTTTGTTTAATACCTCTGTGTCTAGTTGTAAGTTTGTGTAGTGAACTGCATCAGAAGCTCTGAAATACAAGTTAATAGCATTTCAGTTCTAAATGTGTCTACTGTGAGAGAGGGTGGTTTTCGTTTTTTTTTCCCTGTTGTTCGGCATCTATTGACTTTGCTTGGACTATGGTTTGTTGTAAAACCTAGACCTAGGTATGGAAATAAAAGAGCAAGGCTTAGAAGAATAGCTCGGCTTTTCTGCAACCACAGTAGAACAAGAACATGTTAAATGTGTTTTGTTGGTGACAGCATAGTGTTTTTAAACTCAGGCTTGTACTGCATTGTTAGAAATCAAAACTGACACTACCATTGCACCATTCTTAGCAGCTTTGCTAAAAATAATTCTAGTCCTTAAAAAATATGTAATGGCTGTAGTTTTGAATACTAAAATTAGAGCTCTTTGAGATTGCACCTTGTGTAGAGGGAGCAGTAGAGCTTTTGAAAAAGTGCCAGAGAAACTTAGCTGATACCCACTGCTAATAGTCTCTTTCTAGTACACTAATAAAGGAGCTTACAATGCTGAGGAAGCCAGCCCTGCAACTGTCACTCATGCTGTATGTCTGTCCTTTGGTCTGTTACTGCTGTAAAGCTAGGGTGGGGTTGGTTTGGTTTTTTTTTTCCCTCAGTGGTGAATGTATTGGTGAAACCTGAGGATAGAAAGTCTATTCAAAAGGGTTTGTAATGATAGGACAAGGAGCAATGGTTTTAAGTTGGGGAAGGATAGGTTTAGACTGGATACTAGAAAAAAAAGTTCTTTAGTAGGAGGGTGATACACCACTGGAATGGGCTGCCCAGAGGTGGTTGAGGCTCCATCCCTGGAGTCATTAAAGGCCAGGCTTGATGGGGCTCTGAGCAACTTGCCCAAGGTAGAGATGTCCCTGCTTGTGTAGGGAGGTTGGACCAGATGACCTCTAGAGGTCCCTTCCAGCCTAAAACATTCTATAATTCTAGAGTAATGCAGGGAGTGATACTAAACAGGATTAACAGGGAGAAACAACAGGCAGCACCCCCCAGGTGTTGGGTATACCTGCCTCCTCTGCTCCTTCTTGGGCCTGACTCTTCTGGATGGGCTTTGGGAATTGCTCTGTTTGAAAAATGATCTATTAGTTAAATTAAAGTCTGCTCTACGGTGGTGACTTGCGATGCTCAGCTGACGCACTTGTGCAGTGTTTCCATGGAGAAACCTGAGTGCGTGAATCTTTGTAGTTCTCATGCAAAGGCAGGGACGTGAGGGCACTGCCAGGCTCTGAGGCTAGGTACCAAATTAGGAAAATGAGTGATTGAGTGCTGCCAGGTAAGCTCTTTTACTGCCGCCTTTACAGGTCTGCTGCTGGTGGGGAGAGCTGTCCCCGAGAGCTGATGAGAACAGGTGCCTGGCCTTGGCCAGTCCCCAGGAGTGCTGCAGCCCCCCACTTGGGGCTGCCCACGCCCTGGACTGCGGGTGCTGTTGCCTCCAGCAGCCTGAGCCGGCAGGGCTGCCAGGCAGGGGGGCCGGGGCTGCCGCGGGGACCCGCTTCTTGCACGGGGAGGGGGCCCGAGGGGCTGCGGCTCCAGCGGCCTTGTTGGAACCGCAGCGCTCGGTTTGTGGGTTTTAGGTGCGGTGTCCTTGTCCCACTCTCCACGCTTGCCCCAAGGAAACTGCACTCGATCTGTCTTTGCTTACAAAGTGATGGTATTGATGGTGCTTCAATACTCTTCTTCTGTTTGGAACCTAGATGACATATAATGGTCCTGGAAGCTTCTACTGAAACGTACTTCAGTAAAGTTTAGTACTGGTAGAGACAGTAACTGTGTTCTATCAGTGTTATGGGGATTACATACTGTCTTTGACCCCTTGCTCAGAATGTTGTATTACTAACATTAACACAGCATTGAATAAGCTGTTTCAAAATGCTCCAATTCCTCGACAGACAGCAGCTCATCTATCAGCATGTGAAGGTCTAAGAAATTACTTTGCAAGGCCCTTTTAGATGTTCCCTTACATCACACAGCAGCATCCCTAGTGCTAGTGCATGCTGCTCACAGCTGTGTCTTGCTTTGGAAAAAAGAACAAAACAAAACCAAAGGAAGAGAAGCAAGCACACAGCCCTTACTCCCCAACAGCCTCTTTTCCACACTTGTAAGGTTACTAGGCATGCTTTTGTCTTACTTATGGCTTCCTGTAGAGAAGCTTGACTTCCACAAAATCCATCCAGCAAGGAGTGAGGAGTGCTTGTTCTGGTCACAATTACTGCTGTGTGAGTTTGTTGGTGGGTTCTGTTTTTTAAAACCACTCTTGAGCATATACAGTAAAGAGTAAGAACTGGGGCAGACAGTGAAAATGTCATTCTAATACAGAGTGTTTTGGGGTGTTTAGTTTTGTGGGGTTTTTTTTTTCTCCTCTTGGACTACATTGATGATAATTGCTGTTTAAAATGGTAACTAATAAAAGCTTTAATATCACAGAATCATTTAGGTTGGAAAATCTGTTAAGGGCCTGGAGAAGGTCAGAAAGAAACTGAGTTAATGTTTGACTTAATATTTATTTCTCCCAGGTTACACCAAGTGCAAGCTTTTCTTCCATATTCGGCAAAATGATGTGCTGTCAGGCCTGGAAGCTTGGGTCACAACTGACAGAGCAGAGTAAAAATATCATCACTGCTTAAGTGTTAGTAAGCAACAACAACAGTCCTTGACTGTGGCATGTCACTGCTGCCTTACTACAGTGGACAACATATGGTAAGGGTGAAAGAATGCAATATTAGAATGGGATTGGGGGAGATTTTGAAATACCTGAGCACTTAGGTAAAATTCTTACTACAGCAGGGTCTCTGTTTTTGCTTCAAACTTTTACATCACCTTCAAGAGGATAGCTGGTGCTGCTCTAGTTGTGGAATGCGAAAGCTCAGCCTCTGCTGCCAGTCATTCAGGGCTAACAGCTGTCTGTCTGTCAGAGGCTGGGCTAGAGAGGCTATTTCATTCAACACAGAGGGAGGTGGTAAGCTGCTGGAAGGGAAGAGAGACCATTTGGAAGCTGAGAAAGACACTGAACTTTAATTTACTAAGGAACCTGCAAATACAGAATTTTCACCAGGAACACTCCCTTTTTTTATTATTTTTTTTATCCTCTTAATATTATAGAGATGCAGGAATGATGGCTTGGTCAACATACACAGGGCTTTCCTGCTTAACAAGGACGTATTTATCATGTACACTGACTTGAAGAGCTGTGGACTACAGAAGTGTGACTGCACTAACCATTACTATGCAAAGTTGTTAGACCTCCTCACAGCAGATTTCTAGTTTATCTGCTAATGTATTTTTTCTTATGTCACTTAATGTGCTCTGCAACAACCAGATGTTACCAGTAGTAGCTTCTATGAGAGTTGGATACAGCTGAATTAAAGCACACAAAGAGGAAGTCAGCAAGGAGAAACACGAAACTGGTTATTCAAAACCAGATTTATTTTATTTTTTTTGCTAGAACTGCTGAATAGGCAGTAGTCTATGACAATTAAGTTGCACTCAACTTACCAGTATAGTAAAGTTCCATCAATGTTCTACAAAAGACTAGAGTACAAGAGCTGAGTTAAAATAGAAACTACAGTCACTGAAAAAAAAAAATAAATTTGTAAAGTCCTTAACTTTCTGGATGTCCCTGGTCCCATAAACATTTGACAGACGATCTCTGTCTTCACAATTACCACAAATCAGAGGGTTTGCCTGCTGATGCTTTTTTGTTTGTTTTTTTTTTTCTTTGGTCAATATCTGGAGCATCTGGTGTCAGACTTGAGAACAACTTGTTCTGCTTCCCTCTAGTACATCCCTGATGTAGTGGTTCTGTCTGCTACTTCTGGTGATTGTTTTGATGCTTTTGACTCTTGGCTATTGGGACGTACCCAGTAACACCACCTCTAAGCCCTGCCCACCCTGAAATCTTGCAGGATTGTCATAATAACATGTTCTGGAAGGCTGCAGCTTGCAAGTCCAAATGATTCTAAAATAATATTGAATGTCATGCTGCCAAAATTTCCTCCTAAAAAGAAGTACAAATCTGGCATATGAGGTGGGAATCAAAGGTGAAACAAAAGGACTATTAGCCAGCATTTCTGGGCATGACAGTTGCCATAAACCACGACATCTACTGTTTTATTGTTCTGTAAACCAGAAGGGAAAGAAGGCCTAATTACACTCTGCCTCATGTCTTAATAGCCTCAAGTAGACGGTACTGTGCAAACTGAAGCTATTAAACCTAGGACTGATTCATCTTCATTCCTAAAGGCCTATGCTGGTGTATGTGTTTTGAAATCCCACGGAAGATGAGGAGTACAGCTCTCAATAGCACAGCCTGCTCATCTACACAGTCTAACTGTGTACACAGTCTTGAACAGTTTGAGTATGTGAAGCTATTTCCAAAAACTGAAACAATTTTTCTCAGATTTAATGTAAAATCTTACCCAGCTGCTCCTTGGTCAGGTACTTTCAGGAAATCCAAGCTTTCTGGTTCTCGTGAAATCTTGCCTGATCCTCCTGACAGTTGCCGTGGTAAAGTTGGTCGTGTCATATTTGTATATAGGTTTTTCTGATTGGCCCGTTGATTTCCTGGGACATGGGGAAGTGGTACAAACTGGGGGGGATTTATTACTCCATTTTGCTGCTGACCTAGAAGTAAATAAAGCATGAACACATCTAGTCCAAACTGTAGCTCAATAAAGGTAACCTTGTGTTGGTGACTCAGCTGTCAGTTAGATTCAGCTATCAGCAAGACTCAGTTATCAAGGAACTTGAAAACAAAGTATTCTTGAACTCTTCAGGTCTGCTAGAGATGTGTTTTGCATTAACTTCTTCACAGAACTGTGCCAACGGTTAAGGCATGCGCCTTGTGTGTTACAAACAAAGCATGAGACTTAGCTCTCAGATGAATTCCACCTTAGTAATGTTAGCTGGCATGTAACCACCACATCTGTATTTAAAACACTGCATACAATTTTATGTAGATAAGGGTTGATCTAAAGCTAGCTAGAGTTGCTGGGAGCTGCTTTTTTAAGTTCAAACTCTGTCCAGCTCCCTGAATACTGGGGTAGATTGGCTTTCAAGTTGCTAGAAGTATTCGTCTCTTTTAACAAGCAAGAGGGGGTGTTTTGGTTGTTTGCTTTAAAAAAAAACCCAAAACTTTGACCTTTTGTTTGATAGGCCAAAGGAGTTTGAATTTTCTAGGCAATGACAAGGGTAAATGCCTTTGAATAATTATGCCTCTAATGCACCCCTGTCTGAGCTGCTTGCAGTATCAGGGCCTAAGGAGCTCAATTCTGCATGCTTTAGGTTCCTAAAACCACCACTGAATAAAATGAGGAGCTATGCTTATATTAAAAATCAGATTGATCAGTACTGCGGGTGATCTCCTTTTTCCATTGTGATAATGTCTGTTGAAGATTAGCAGCATAAATAGCTGTGCAGAGAGGAGAATTCATAACACTTTGAAAAACCTTACTGCATTCAATAGCTGTCTTTGCTGCTGATATTCTCTTAATACTGTGGCAGAGTTTAAGTAGTAATAAACTCGTACATAAAAGTAACTTTGGGACCCAACGTGGCACATCCTGATTATATAAATAAATGATCTAAACATACCCATAGAAGTTTGCTCAGCTAGTGGACCATTAATTTCAGCATGTGAAAAGTGCAGAATATGGTTAAAATGATCAAGCACTATGGCCCACAGTATCACTGTCTCACATTGTGAGAGCAGGATAAACTGTTCAAGAAGGAATGTGCAGTTTTCTCAGACTCCTCGACAGTCTGGAGGGTGGAACTGGAACTGTAACACCTGTCTTCAGTCTTATTTTTCCAGCTATAATTGGCTACTTTACCAAGGAGTTTTAATTAAACACAAAACAAAATGAAAAACCCAACCAGAAGCAGTTGACAACTGTAATTGGTTTGAGGTCTGCAAGAAATATTTCTACCCTCTTTTTAAACACAAAATCCTAATGCATAAGGGTCAACACAGCATTTAACTTCAGTAGTTACACTGATCCTGCCTGGACACTGCAGTGTGGTTTTACATCTAGTTCAACTCCACAGCTGAAGATGTGGAATATGGTGGGTCAATAGATTATTGTTCTCTTCTCAGAGTTCATAGGCTAAATTAATCATTACCCTCTAGGGCAGAGGTGAAACCCCATAATGACATCAGTCCTATGCAGAAAGTTAGCCTAGTGCCTTCCTGCACACAGAGGCAAGCTGCCCTAATTAGGACTCTCTGTTGATATGCCTGTTCAGAAGCTCTCATAAGCAGGGGGGATATATGATTACAAAAGGCCATACTGCAGATATGGGCATCCACCGGTACGTTGGACTTGTGTCCAAATCTACATCCAACCTACCTTACCTACATGAGGCAAGTTTGGGCTTGGTCTGCAGGCACAAGGCTTGTTCAACCACTGTTTCTGTCTTTTCTCCTCTGGCTATAAAGGTACTGAAAATACTGAAAGTCTTTCCTTGCTTTAACTAATCCTGTATGAATATTTCCTATCTGTGTTTGCTGGCAGGTTAACTTTTTTAACTACAGTAATTTCCCACTTCCCTACACACAGTTCTTGCAGATCATGCAGTCCTTAGTTTGACTCATGCAGCTATGAAGAAGATTGGGAATTGTCTAGTTAATTTGGTGACCAAGCCTGGCTGCACACTGACCTTACACCATGAGCACTGTCCTTCTCAATAAACAGCAGCGGACTGAACAAGAACCCTTTGTTAAAAAAAAAGTACTCTGGGAGCGTAAGTGAAAAACACTTGGGAAATGTTGGGTCAATGGAATATTGTTCTCACCTCTGAGTTCACAGACTAAATTAATGATATCTCTCAAGAGCAGAAGTGAAACACCCTAATGACATCAAGCCCATGCAGAAAAAGCCATGCTGCTACATCTCAGCATTCAGCATATACAAAAGTTCTTGCATAACAGGGTAGGACAAGGAGACATAAATAGTATTCTACTGTTAGCTGGCACTGAATGCAGTGTCATTGTAAAGCATCGTCTATGGTTGGGTAAGTGTATAGCTTTTACCCTTAGAGGGAAAGGCTGTGGCGTTAGTTTTAGATTCCATGTACTGTACTAAGTAGAGGAACATGCTAGTATACATGACAACCAGCGTATCTAGTGGAATACCAGTTTGACTGTCTGCAGACTCCAGCAATACACTTCATAAAATGCCTGCAATGTATGTTTTCCAGACGGGCTCTTTTAAAGAGGATTTTAAACCTTTGCTATAATTACTTTAATGGGTAAAAAATTACCAGATGACAAGAGTAAAACAAAAGCATGAATTTGGAATTTTGTTTTTGCCCAAGGCTAAGAGGACTTACCAGGTGGAAGTGGTGCAGCTCTCATAGGGTAAGTCTGACTTTGAGACTTGTTAGAATGTCCTCTACTTTGGGTAAGGTTCCGTCTAGTAGGACCTAAAAGAAACCAGCGACATTTTCTTAACCTTTCACAAATTAATCTGGTAAGTCCTTCTGGCTGCCAGACCCCTACTCTGGGATCAGAAAGAGCTGATGTTCAGGAACTATTGAATCTGACTCCCTACAGTGCTGGCCAGGTTGTTCTAAAGCTTTAGGTGCAAAAGGGATGACTCAGGCATATCCTTCCCTTTTGTGATTCAGTTCAGCCACAGGATAGAAAGTAAAGCTGTCTCAAGGGTACAGTAAATAAGGCCCAAAAGACTGTTAGCTTTATGAACTAGTTTATAAACCATGGAGAGCTGGCAGAGCAGTACTTTTAACTGTACTGTTTCTGATCAGCAATTAGCATGAGAAAAAGATAGGACAGAAAACCTGAGAGGCTGGTATAGTTGCAGCTCAAGCCTTGGTGATGTACAGCAATTACCTTTCCTCATATCACAACCTGTCCTGTCCTGATCCTGATGCAGACCCTTCTTCATCAGCAAGACTGCCGATGAAGGAACTGCAGAAGTAGTTCTACTGTATCATTACAAACTATAACTTGGATCTTCTTTGAAGTCTTACAGAGAAATAATAAACAACATGCTGAGTCTGGAGGCAAGCAAGGAGAGAAAGTAAACCATTCTCTAAATTTCTAAGCCATTCACTAGTTTCTAAAGGAAATTCATACTTACGGGAATTCTTTGGTAGCCCTGGTCCAATGCTGATCTGTAGCACTTTATTACTTGGCTTGAGAATGGCTATATCTCCTTGGCCTTGAATAAATTGCACCTGTCGAGAGCCAGCACTGCTCCAGGGCCCCCAACTCTCCTTTTTCAGTTTCACTTCAAGTCTAATATAAGCATGTGAACACATGAATAAAAAAACAGAAAACTTTTCTGCATCAAATCAGGACAGTATCACTTGCTAGCAGATAACTTAGAAATATAAAAATAAAAAGCTTAGACTGAGAATCTGTATCCCCCGAGTTACTTAGCAGACATAAACCACCTGACGAATTCTCTTTTTCATGCTTTCTAAAATGTTCTTATTAACTGAGCTTTTAACTTTCCTGGTAAAGCTACTCCAACGAAGTTTAAGATGCCCTGGAGAGGGTGGAGAGTAAGTGAGCTTTGGAGAAAAATGTGCAAAGGTCTAAGTAAGAGATGTGTCTGTTATCAAACCTCACTGCCTCTGCATCAGACTCTAGTGGAGCAAGCTAGAGTGCTCCATTCCTAAATTTGCTTCTGTATACACCATTAGATGTATACATACATTAGATGTGTATATACATGTATCAACAATGGCACATAGGTGCCAATATATGCTTGAGGAGTAGGCCTTGTGCATGTTGGGAGTGTAAATATTTTTGCATACATATACATCAGTCTTTCCAATGTAATTTTATTTCCATGCACATATATATTCTTTCCCAGCATTTCCTCACTATACATCTGCTCTCAATTGTACTCAGTTATGCCCTAAGGAAATTACAGTTTAGTTAAGGGTAAGACCCCAGATGTCCTTAGATGACAAAAAAATTTTCTTCTGGGACTGGCTTTGGATTCCCAGTGTACAGGAGCATACACTACAGGAATGCACCACACTTGAACTGTCCTCCACCCTTTCCGAACTAAAATAATAATCTGCTGTCACCTTTCATAACTCTTCTACTTTTTTGAAGGAAATAAACATACAAATCCAAGGCCTGCTGTTGCTAATCTGCTTCATGGGTAGGAGTAGTGACAAAAACACTTCTGCTGGCCTGTCCTTAGAGCTAAAACCGTATCAAATATTCTGTTGCTTTCCAGGCTAGTTTCTAAAAAATGTTGCCAGTATTATTTACTTAATAAGACTCCTTTAGAATTATCCTTTCGCCCTTCAGTCCTCTGACCCCACAACAAATGAGAATTTCAGAATGTTAGACTGCTTCCAGAGTGGTCTTTCAAACTTCATCATGATGCTTCCACACCTAGGTCAAGGTTAAGGCTCTGGAAGGGGATGCTCCCTTCTCATGCCAGCCAGCACAGAGAGGGAGAGCTTGCACTATGGGTGCATGTGAACTGTACAGTGACAGGCCTGGCCCATGCTGTGGGCCACAGTTCTGCTGGCACAGAGCTGCTTGGTAGCACAAAGCTGCAGACCCTTGAGCCTCATGTTCAGCAGAATGAAGGCAACTCTTCTACACACAGAGTGGAAAGTGGCTGATGGCCCAGGTACAGTCCTAACCTGTTACTCTGATGAGACAATCAGAAAGTCTGGTCTCCTTGCACATACAGATTTTTACATTATTGCTGCCCCTTATTCTCTGAAAAGAAAGCATAGTGTTAGGAGCTTGCCAGCTAGCACTCACTCGTTTGCTTTGACAGCAAGAACAAACATTATTTATTCTTAAAAGCCCATGGAAAAAATTGCAACTCACATATTGCTAAATTTCAGAGGTAGTTTTCTTTGTGTTTTCTCTTCAAATCGTTTTGATAAGAGGCTTAAAAATTCAGTTTTGAAGACTGATTCGAGCAAGCTATCATACTCCTGTTCATGTAGAATGAAAATGTCATCCTGCATTGTGCTGAAAAGAAATCAGAGCATATACCATTCAGATTACAATTTCATCAGCAAATACAGCTGGCATTATAATATCTGCATAGCACTCATGGTTAATTTTTAAAAACATAAGAAAGTCCAAGCAGCACTGATTACAGAGTCTTGCTTTCTGAGTCCCCACAGTAAAAGCAGTTCCACTGTGTCCTAGCCAGGATTACTGTTGATCCAGCATGCTTGTAATTTGTTTATATATGTATCATTCTTCCTTTTAACAGCTAGCAGGCTATAACCACATAGCTTATAACAGCTAGCTATAACCACCACATCGGTGCCCTGCTGCTTCTGTATCCCCTCTATGAAGAGGTATAAACAGAGCTTTCCAAATCAAACTGTAAGACCTGAAAATGGATGCCACACATCTCCCCCTTGATTCCCGAGTTGAACTGCATATAAGCAACCATAGGATATTCTGTTTCAATTTGCTGATCCCACGGTAAATTAACTGAATTTTGAAAGTAGTTAAGCTTCCCACTGGATGAGCTTACAGAACAAGGTCACTGCATGGGAGCACGATACTAGATCAGACACTAGGAAATGGTGGGAGCATTTGGTGGGAGCACTGGCAGCCACCCACCTTTGCACTGGATTAGAAGGACAAGAAACTTCTCCTTTCATGTGTAATTTCATAATCAGTTTAAATCAAATTAGCATTATTGTGCTGTCAGGAGGGACAGCCTCCCCTCTTCCCCTCACGCTTTTTATTCACGTGCTTTTTTTATGCACTGTTCCTTCCCTCATGCTACAATCCATCCCCTGCCTTTTCCAGGTAGATTAATTTTCTACTCCCCTTACTTTTCAATGTCTCAGCCATATCCCCATGCAGCCACCTGAGTGTCAGCTAGTGTAGGAAAACGTGTGGTTGGGAGAAGACACAGCACAGGACTTAAGACAACTGTGCAGAGCTGAGAATTGCTTCATCTTACCACAAAACAATTATCACCATCACCAGTGGGGTATTTCACAAAATAGAGTATAGCCATCAGGGAAAGGTACATTAGTTAGATACTAGTTAAGTAATCCTGGCAGAAAATGTGGGGCTCATTTTCATGGTTGTATAGTCTGCTGCAGGGAGTCTGAAACCAAAGCTTCTTTGCTTTGTTGTCGGTGTTGTTGGTCCATCTTCCACTGCTATTACTAATACCAGAAAATACAATTCTATAATAGCAATTCATTTCAGTGCATTAGATATCAACTACTAAGTGAAAAAGGCTCTCACTTTGCATTTCTCTCTTGAAAAAATGGACCTTTCAAATCCTGTTGGATTTAGAACTAACATTCATTATGACTTTTCACTGCTTTTTCCAAAAAAGCAGCATACATGACTCCAAAGTGTGAACATCTGCATTGCAGTGGTTACGGCTGTGGAAAATCAGGCAGATGGCTTTGGCAGCCAGGTGAAGGTCAAGCCAAAGTTGCACACCAGTCACTAAGAAACAGCTTCTTTCAATCAATGGTTTGCATAGCAATACATCACAGAAAGAAGGTGCTGGTATCTCACCTACATCTATTTATGTATTGCTTCAACAGTTCAAAGTAACCCCAAAAGCAAATTAATTATAGCATCTAAGAACCTCAAAGAACATTCAGCTCAGAACAAAAAAAAGCCTTCACCTCCAGTCAGAGAAAATTAGATCTATTTGCCCTCATCAATGTTTTCTGATCCTAATTACTCAGCAATCAACAGCTTTCCACTTTGAGCATGCTCCTCCCTTTTCCTCTCCCAGCTGGCTTCTCTGATTGCTGACTCTAAGTCTTAAAGGGAGGAGCAGGCCTAGTTTTTGGCCCCTCACTTTTCATCTGAGTACTGAAGACCAGAAGTTCCCTCTGCAGATCGTGAGTACCTTTACACACAGAATTTTAAAAAAGCTTCGTGTTGCTTGCTCTTGGCTGTCAGGTATGAAATTAAAATTTGAACACGCTTAAGACATTAAGTAAAGGCCAAGTTGTATCACTGCCTGTTTTTCTAAAAAAAAACAAACAAAAAACCCCACCACTATCTGCCACCTGTGCATTCAATAGTCTTCTTTTAAATTCTGAACTCTTTCCTCTAGTTTGGAAAAGGGTGTATGAAAGAACAACCTTACCTAAATAGTATTCAGAAAAGCAATAAGAAAGATAAAAAATAGAGTAAGAGGATGACCTCCTTTCCTGTCAGGCAAATCTAGAGCCTTAGAATAGGTTCTGAATAAGACCTGTATGACAAGACCAACAGTAAATATTATTCAATGGTCTTATTTTTGCCAATTTCTAAGTCAGACTTCATAATACTGTTACGATATCCTGTGTCACTCCTTTTCAGATGAATTATAAACCTCAGTTATTTATTGTTACTAAAAATGCAAGAACGTTTCCACAAGCTTATGAGTCGCCATTCTCCGTGTCCTGAACAAATTCCAAGTTGAGCATCAGCACTTTAAATGGCAACCTTTTTAGTCCTTTAAATTGTTGTGTAGCATGAGTTTTTGTTTTATCAACAGTGCCTTCATTCTGTGTATTGATAGAAGCTTCTGTTTTGTGCATGGGTTTCTTGAAAGATATTGTTTAGACAGCAATGCAAAAAATCCACTTATCCTCTTTCCCCCTTCCATATAAAATGTGTTTCATTTTGTACTGATGTAGTTAAAATTAAACACTGCATGAATAGTAGTACAAATAGGAAAAGTTACAAAACTTTGAGACTACAATACAGATTAGACCTAAATCCATTCTGGATAAGCTCATGAAGTATGTTATTGTAACTATATTCTTCCAGGGAAAAGGTTTGAGCTTCACTTCAAAACCAGTCATAAATCAATTATTCTAGAGGTGCAGAAAACTTAAAACTTTAGGGACAATAATCTGGAGTTCTGAAAACACACAAGAGTAAGCAAGTTAAAGCTAGTGCAATTTTTGTGTTGGGCCTGATGTATGAAAAATTGGTTTGGGGTTTGGTTTTTTTTTTTTTTGGTTGTGTTTTTTGTTTGTTTGCTGGTTTGGGCTGGGGTTTTTTTTGTGGGGTGTTTTTTGTTTGGTTTTTTTGGTGGTGGTGGTTGGTTTGTTTTCCCCCCCCAAAAAACAGAGTAGGTAATACATGCTCTAAATAAAGGTTTCACTCTAGTTCTACTGATTACAGCTAATTAAATATTACAAGCACTAACTCTTGTCACTGAGACTTGATTGTCTCAGCTTGGAGTGAAGCAGTAGCTTTTACAGCCTCTGCAGCCAGAGCACTGTATTACTACTAAGCCACTTCAATACAGAGTTAAAATCTTCTAATCCTTAAGATTTAAGATCCATTTTGAACCCAGGACCTACTAACATGGTAACAGGAAAAGCCCTTTTGCTCCTGTAGGGTTTTTTTAGCGTTTGGCTTTGATGGAATGCTTGGACAGTTGTAATTCTAATCTACTTTTAGCATATACAAAACCCAGTGTTTTTTACAACAAAATAAAATCAGTAAGTGAAGTTTAAAACATTATTAGACGGAATGTAACATACATATTTCCTCTGAACTGAGAGCATTTGGGTTTGCTTCAGAAGGTTCTGTGGAACTGTTATTTACATGTAACAGCTTTCACTGCCTTGGCAGTGACTCGCTGTGACTATGCCTTTGGAATGCTACAGACCCAATTCAAGTGTCTGGCTGCAATCTGTCTGAGTTCTGCACAGCGCACCATCCAGACTTGGAGCACTAAAAAGAAAAGTTCCACTCTCATCTACTCCAGTTATTTTGTTGCAACTTCTGTTATAAAAATGTCTGACAAATAAACCACAGGTTTTGAAAAGGGTACTATGAGCAAACACATCTTGCAAACCTTTCCCTAATCTTGAAATGGCTGTGAATAATTCTGCAAAAATAGGAAATCTGCTGGTTTTAAGTACCAGATAATGTCTGTGAGAAGATTTCAAGTTATGCTAATGGGAATGTTTTATAAGCATATGCTAGAAGACCTTTGCAGTAGCTAGAAATACACAGTACTCAAGTGTAGACCTTATTCCATTAAAGCAGTCATTTATTTCTATATAGCACACTTGTACCTCTGGATTGGTATTCTTTTGTATAAAATTAAACTTTGCTACCAGTTCTGATAAACTGCAGTAACAAATGCAGAGGTATCCAGAGACTTTGTTCACTCCTCTTCAAAGGGATGAAATGATACAGGCAAGACTCCTCTGGTCTCATGGGAAATTTCTTTCTGGTTTTGTTCACTGAACTGGGTGGACATCTCTGATATTTCCTGCATTCTGTGATTGGCCTTAACATTCAGTCAACAGAAGCGATGTGAAATCCAAGGAGAAATAAAGGCTTTAGTAGCTCACCAGAGAGAGAACATCCCTTTAGGAAGCAGTGGATGTTTACAAGGTGTACTTCTATAAGCAACAATTATTTATAGGGTAAAAGCTTGAGCCCAAACTTACTAGAATCTGCTTGTGCACGGTGAATATATACATCACAAAATACATTTTGAGGGACTCGCCAGATAGGTGAGACCCAGTGTAAGTCAAACATTTTAACAACTAGTTAGAAAATGTTTGCATACTGGCTATAAACATAAACATCTATTGTTGTAACACAATAGGTCTGGGAGTGAAAATAAGGTTTTGTTTGCAACATTCAGTTAATACAGCTTAAGAAACTCATGCTTCATCAATCAACTTACTTCCTCCCTGTTCTATACAAATTTCTCTGTCAATCAAAATATATTTTCAAGGTACTTACCTTAAAGAAACAGAAAGAATTCTCTCCACTTCCATCCTTCGCTTTAAGACTTCCTTCACTTGGCCTTTCTCTGGACCCTGCTTTATCTTTTCACGCCCAATCAGGTATATGCACTTTGGAGTGAGGACAAGATCTCGCTTCACAGTCTGAAACACAAAATAGTTTGACAATACATAGCTACAGTGCACTAATGTGATGCTTTTCCAAAGACACATAATACACTCTGATTTGGACCAGTAAGTTCAAGTGGAAAAAAAAAATATACTGATGTGATTAATCACACGACCTCAAGAGTCAGACTGCATAGGACAGGAAAGTAGCGTTGTTCCCCGTTTCCTAACTAATGTTGCTTTCTGCTCAGCAAGTCCCATAAAGCCTTCATCCTGGGACAACAGGCAAGACAACAGCAAGGGTGTAATTGCTTCCCTAGGTGTCTTTCAAGTGAAAGACACACTTTTTTCCCAAGCTGGTGGCCTAGATGGTATGACCCTAACATGGTGGAGTTGCTGTTAAAGGATGGTGAAGAAGCCTGTGACTCCCTAGCAGAGCTAATCGTTAGTGGTTGTTGCTCTCAAACCTACCTTAAACCGTCTATCATATTTAGTTACAGTGTCTGCAAAGTCAATCTTCTCCCGTTTGCCCACAAACTGGCGTAGCTCTGGATGGTCCTCCATGCCTATGTAATCTCCCACAAAATTCCTGTTAATGCTGTTCCGTCTTCTCTCTTTCTTGTTCAGCAATAGATCTGATGCTTAAATATCAAAAATAAACATTGATCAATAGTACTTACTAAATTTTCTAAACTCATGTGAAAGAGCTGTTGCAAGCAGAACTTCCTGGGAATAAGTGATAACCAAATTGGTTTTAATACGGAAAATACAGTCAAGCACTTCTAATCTTTTAGATAAGGATCCATGTGATTATTAAATCCATTTGTAATAAAATACATTGATGGCAAGCTCATCAGTTCTGAGGAGTTAGGAGCACTTCCAGAACTAAGGAATTTCTCACTTATTGCTGGAAATTAACTCTGCTGGAGATTAACTCTTCCAAACCCAGAATGTTCCCCTAAAACATCTTTGTCCTACTCAGCCTGACTTTGAGAGCAGAATACAAGGTTGTCCAAGAAATCCATGCGTGCAGAACAGCCAACCTCATCAGTACTATCTTAGAGGTCCAACAATCTGCAGTCGTTCCTAGACTGTCATCTGCAATGCAGTGGTTTGCTCTATAGAGAGGGAGGTATTTCCTTCACCTCTCGTGGCATTCTTTCTGTTCCTGGAACCATGTGTGAAATATCTGTCATCAGAAGTTATGACCTACCTTCTTCTCTCATTTGTACATATTTTTTCCTGGCTGCATACTTCCTCCATGCCTTCTGGATGGCTCTGGCATACCCATCATACTTCCTCTCTCTCATCTCTTCTAATAAAAATAGCTGTACAAGGAGGCAGAATGGGGGGTCAAACATTTTACATGAAATGGTCAAGAAAAAGCTAGCTTTGACAACTTTCTAGTGCATTTCACTTTAGATCCAAACTGGTGCCTCTACCACAACTGTGAACAGAATGGTAAGGTAGCCCTTTCTGAAGGAATCTCTAACACTTGAGTAGTTTTGTTTCTTAACAGCCTACCCATTAATCTTGATGCCCAATGGTGAAAGAAGAGGAGTAGAGATTCACCCTGAACTACTCTACTGGTACAACTTAAGGTTCTCCACTGGGCATCTATCAAGCCTCCATCTTCACATCCTCTAAAATTCTTATTTCTCTTGTCAGAGTGTTACCATGTGTAATATGCAACTTTCTTCCCTGCCCGAGTTTCATCCAGGATTGAAAGATGTTGCTTTAATCACTAATTCTGGTTCCTTTTAATTACAGACAACTAAGTTGTCTGTATTAATTGAAATAGATACTTGACCAGAATGTGCACTTGCCACCACCCTACAATAAACTTGAGGTCACCAGCAGAATAGTTTCATAATTAAAGACTCATGTTCTGCCACACTTACAGACTCTGGAGCTTTGATGAAGACTTTGGATTTCCCAAGCTGGTATTGGTCAGGATCCATGTTGACTGACTGAAGCAGGTGGAGAACTCCTTGTTTCTCTTCTCCTTTCCAGGAAGGCCATGTTGCTTTCGTAAGAATGGCGTACCTTAACCACCAAGAAGAGATTAAAACCTGACATAAAATGGCAGCAGCAGAATACCACTGACTCTTAGCATTACCCTGGTTGACAATTTTAGCAGGGGTTAAAGAAGCCTGGACTGTGAGAAGATGCACAGTGTTAAGATCTTACTTGTTTAGTAAGACCAAACAACTGCAATGAGGGACAATGATGTCCAGGATTCTCCCATTCCCAGGGGCTAAATTGCTATTTGTTAACTGCAGTAGTTAATTACAGAAAGTGTTGCTGTGATTCCACTTAAGTCCAGGGCAAGGTTATTTTCTAACAATGATTTATGGTCCAGATTTGAGTACCTACATCCTTGGTATTCTAGATTAATTCCCAAGCATGTGGCCAATTTCCCACTCAAGCCTTCTCCCTCTGCCTTATTCCTAGCAAGTAGCCAGCTCATGTTCCTAACCCACCTGTTGAACAGCTGGTCTGCATTTAGCAAGGAGCCATTCTTGGCTTTATGCCAGAAAGCCTTTGGCTTGGCCTCTGGTTCTAGAGGGAAGATACAGTGATGTTGGTGCTAAGGAGCACTGGGAACTGACCGCACTAAGGGCTAGGGAAGGAGGCAAACAAGTGCTGTAACAGCATCAACTCTTTGATAGGAAGAGGTGAGTAGTCTTCTGTCTCGTGGTATTCTCTTTAAGCCTGGAAAATGAGGTGGATGCTGGGTTGCAGCCCTTCTTCAACTGCTCACTTTTCAGGATTAACTTGTGTGTTTGGAACAGCCAGGCTGGACTTACAAAGCTGCCTTGTTCCACTGTCTATCAACCCATGGGCTTTAGCTGCTTCTGTGTATCTATGGGTAAGTAACTTCTCTAGCAGCAGTGATTTAGACTCCTTGGACAATAAGAATGGTGAATAGCTATAGGTGTTGTGAAAAATTTCTCCCAAAAACTTTTTATGTTTTTCACAGTTGACTTTTTTTAATGCCTTAGGCATTGAGTTATATAAACTAAATCATGCTTATTAGTAAAGCTATTCAACTAGTGAAAAAGTGATAAAGTACAGAGCTCAGTTTTTTCTAATTCCCAAGTTCTTGTTTCTTAAGAAGCTTTAGGCAGCTCCTAAAAAAATGCTTTCAGAAGTCACCCAAGGAATTGTTAGAATATTCATTAGGGCAATGTTAATTACTCATTCTTGTTATATCTAAAATGTTATCCAGCCAGGAAGTAGAAACAGTGTCATGCAACTTAACAATACCACTCAGTGAAAAACAGCAAGCACTTAAACATGTTTATCACAAAACCCAAACTCCTCTTGAGTAGCAAGTATATGAAAAGAGAAAGCTAACCTATGAATAATTCAGTAAGATTCAAGATTCTAATGATGTTATGTTCAAATTTATTATTAACAAATCCTCAGGTACGGTACGTGATGGTATAACAATGTACCATCTTACAGAGGTATACTGTACGTAATCTGTGTTTGCAGAGAGTTTGTATGCTTATTTATGTATTAGACACTGACCTGATTTAACAGTATTATGTGATAGATGCAACCTAGTAAGGAGTTCTACGTTAAAGTAGTTCCCAGTTTATTTCATTAACAGCTGCTTCTGCAGGTTCACCGTGTACTGCCACCAGTATAGTTGTGTACGTAGGTCTAGGCAAGTCTGAATTTAAATGAGTTGATGTTTTTAATACCACTACCTTCTAGACAACAGTTTGACGCTACATTTTGGCATGTTACAAATCCTTTCCTACATGATCTGAGCTGTAAAGGGCACAAGGAAAACCATGACTTCAGACCTTTTAATATAAGTAAAGCTCTCAGGTACAAAATAAGAATAGATTTGAAATTCTTCTTTTTCGTAAACTCAAATTTCATACATTTTACTGGTGTGACAAGTCTACAGGGCATGAGAAACTCATTATTCTGTAAAATGCACCAATTAAGCATTTCACAATTCTATAGCATGATGATTCTATCATTGTTCACTACTGTTTAGAAATGGCACAGTCCTCTAAAGTACTTCTGTGTGTTTCCCATTAAACTTGTCATGTCACTATCCCAGTATCTAGGTTTTTCATGCTTGTGTAATTGATCTTACAGAGGATTTCAGCCCAAGTACTAAATGTGTTCTTAAAATGCTTCTGAAACAATTTTAATTAGGACTCACCTTCCCCTCCCCCCCAGATTATCTGTTCACAATTGATAGTTAGCAGAATTCATAGTCCTATGCCAAAATATGGGAGTATGGAGTTCAACTTTCAGCTTGCTTATGCTTTGAAACACATAAGCCTTTTCAGAGACTGTGGCTTCTTGCATGCAAATGTCAGTTTTGTACATAAAAGTCTATTCAGCCCAGAAATCTCCACTTACAGGGAGCTGCCAAGGAACACCCAGTGAAAACAAGTATACAAGCACGCATTTCCTGTCTGTCCCATGCCTCAGCCCACTGCTACTCACACTGACTCAGGGTGTCAGAACAGAGCTTGTTCTGGATGCTAGGGAGCTGTAAATGGAAAGGTTGCAGGAAGACTTTTACCCATAACAAAATGTTAGATTTAACATGACTAATTTGAAACAAACAGATCAGTCCAATAAAGAATGGTTTCAGTTGCTGATGGATCTCTACATATTAAGTATAGAAACCTATTCACCTTCCAGAAGTACCGTACAGCTTTTCTTGGTGCAGACCTCTCTGGCCATTTTCTAGACAACGAAAACTGAGTCCATAATTTAAAATATTTTATGTCTGTCTATTACTAGATGGCTAGAATATTCTCTGCATTATGAAGTGTTATCAGTGGCTTTGTTCTGTGCTGTCTGATTAACTATATTCCATTCCCTGCAACAACTGATTAGGGTTTTTTTGTTTATGTTCTCAACTGTTAACTGGGATTTCTGACAAAGTATGATTTGTCACATAATGCCCCAGTTTGTACTTTTATTAGCAGTATGTCTCTGTTTTCTAAAAAACAGAAGCTGAATGTTGTATAAATCTTGAAAATGCTTTTAAATAGGAGGATTTAATTAGCTAGTGGGGGTAATAATCTTAACAGCTGGTTCAAAGACACTGAGAAAAGAACTGGTCTTGGAGAGTTCAGATCTGCTTCCATTCAGTGACCAGCTGCAGTGGTTTGACCTGTAACCATTCCCAGCTGTTTGAACACCAAGGGAAGGATACAACAAGCAGTTTAAGCTAAGGTTACTCTTTACACTGAAATGGCAGTCATGTATTTCTTTACCTATCAGCTGTCATTGGGAAAGAAGAGTTGGGAGAGTTAGAACAAGCAACATTTTTAAAAAAGGCTAGTAGCTAGACACTCAGATTCCAAGTTCTGCAGCTCTTAACTCTTTAAATCGCCTTAAGTCATTTTAACTTAAGAGGAACCTTCTCATAGCGCTACAAAAAGAATGGAGGTCTTAGGCAAGTTTGTAACAAAAGTGAAAAGACTTTGAGACACAAAGCCAGTCTAAGATACCTTCAAATCTCTGTGTAACCTAGACTGTAAGCAAGGTAAAAAGGGAGAAGGACAGGGTAAGTGGGAAATGAGAACTTTCAAAACTTGCAAATTGTTTTCCTCATGATCATATAAACAACTGTGCTGTAATACTTCAAAATGAGTATAACCCTACCTCTGCAAAAACTTCTTGAAAACCCTCCTGTAGGCATAGCCAGCTCTTCTTACTCGAATGTTCTCTTTCAGGCCCAAGTATTCCACTTGATGTTTCACCCTGTGGACAAAAAACAATGCAAGATTTACAATATTATTTCAGTGTATTTGTGTATCAAGGATCAAGTTATTCTTACAAGTCTGCATCATGTTTAAAGACTACTGACTTCCCAAATTCATACGCACGTGTATGAACCTATTCTTTCACACCACATAGACACTGCATGATAGGAAAATATTCAAGGCAGGTAGATTTTCTTACCAAAAGATGAAGCAAGCTTACCTTAGAATTATTTCTTAGTTAAACTTTCCATCTCCTAACTAATTTATGTATACAATATTTCTTAACTAATATTATTACCCATAAAAGGCCACGCAATTATTACCTATACAATTAAAATAGCTGGTATCCAAGGGAGTGGGAAATTCATAGAACGGTAGGGTTGGAAGGGACCTCTGGAGATTGAGTCCAACCCCCCTGCAAAAGCAGGATCACGTAGGGCAGGCCACACAGGAACACATCTAGGTGGGTTTTGAAAGCGTCCAGAGAAAGAGACTCAACAACCTCTCTGGGCAGCCTGTTCCAGTGCTTTGTCACCCTCACAGTAAAGCTTTTCTTCATGTTGAGGTGGAACCTCTTATGCTCAAGTTTATACCTGTTATTCCTTGTCCTATTGCTGGGCACTATAGAAAAGAGATTGCCTTCTTCCATTTGACACCCACCCCTCAGATATTTATAGACATTAATAAGATCCCCTCTGTCTTCTCCTCTCAAGACTAAACTGCTCCAGTTCTCTCAGTCTTTGGAGAGATGCTCAAGTACTGTAATCATCCTCATAGCTTCCCATTGGACTCTTTCCAGTAGATCCTCATCTCTCTTAAACTGGGGAGCCCAAAACTGGATACAGTAAATTGTTTTGTGGTCTTCTATTATAGGTTTCATATGTGCTTTACATAGCTCAAACACCAGTGCCACCACAGAGTAACTCTTTTTTTTAGCTGTTCAGGAGAGAGGACCAAATCTGCTGGCTAAAAAAAAGCCTCAGATGTTAACCTGTCATTATACAATCAGAAAGAAGAAAACCAGGCCAGCCTATTTATTAAAACCTATCATTCTTCCTCTTTTGCCATGCTGCAAGGGAGGGTTTAACCATAGGCTCAAGACTGGCTGAAGCATGGCTGGTGA
This sequence comes from Chloroceryle aenea, assembly GCA_013399075.1. Taxonomy (NCBI): domain Eukaryota; kingdom Metazoa; phylum Chordata; class Aves; order Coraciiformes; family Cerylidae; genus Chloroceryle; species Chloroceryle aenea. The sequence goes on from VWZY01006293.1 coordinate 30,297, forward strand.
GCTTGTTCATAGTATACTTTACTGAGCTGGTGCTAGTCCCACAGAAAGTGTTAATGGCTGTGGATGGACTCTGCTGCTCATATGAACTGAAACATCATTATTCTAACAACACTACAGTTCTCTCATGTAAAACATCCTCATTTAGGATGAACAAATCATAGAATGGTGTGGGTTGGAAGGGACCTTAAGGATCATCTGGTTCCAAGCTCCCTGCCATGGACAGCGATGCCCACTACATCAAGTTGCTTGAGGTACTATCCAGCCTGGCCTTGAACACTTCTAGGGATGGAGCAAGCTCTCCTGGCAGCCTGTTCCAGTGTCTCATCACCCTCGTAGTGAAGAACTTTTTCCTAATGTTTAATTTAAATCTACCCTCTTCCTGTTTGAAGCCATTACCCCTTGTCACTGCAGCTCCTCATAAAAAGTCCCTCCCTGGCTTTCATGTAGGCCCCCTTCGAATACTGGAAGGCCACAATAAGGTCTCCCCAGAGCCTCCTCTTCTCCAGGCTGAGTATGTCCCCACAAATCTCAAAGCAGAAAAAGAGCATAAGGAAAAGCTTCTTTTTGACATCCTTTCTTCTTTCTGTAATTTTTGCGGTACATTATTTTATGCATATCCTGCTAGTCTGCTCTTTAATCTTGGAGATTTCATTTGCAGAAGTGCAGTTAGCTTCCACAACAATGTATGATTCTTGCGGCTTTCCTTTGCTTTTCCTTAATTTCCTCATTGAAGTTACATGGCTGGAAGAAGCAATCTCAGCTTTTAACTCTGAAATGGGGTGTTCAGGGGCTGCTGTTGCTGTTCTTTTAAAGGGCTTTCAGTCAGAAATATGAGGGTGTTTAAGATTTTAGTCCTGTATTTTTAACAAACAGAAAATATCATATATATATAAAACAGCATTTCTTCACATGTAATCAAAAAAAGTGAGCCTGTAAGGAGACATTTAATTTTGTTTTGCTTACCACTTGTCTGATTTTACAAAAGATTTTTCAAATTCTGAAAAACTCAGTTAATTCAATGTTATTTCTCTAGCTATTCTGAAATGTTACATAAAGTGTGTTGCCCATTGATTTTTTCCCTTTTTTTCTGGTTGAGACATTCTTTTCACTTGACTCACATAGGGAAAAAAACTTTTAAAATCTCATGCTACAAATGACAAAAGCCCTTCAGTTATTTCTTCTTTTTAAAGAACACTTATGATAGGTATTTTAAAAAATGATGAGCGATACAGCTTTTTTAGCTTGCAGTAATAATAGTGCACATTGTAATCTTGCTGTGTTCAGGGAATAAAGTATATTTTGTACCCACTCCAAGAATTCTGGTACAGCAGAAAATTGGTGGACAAAAATATGTTTTCCTGTTTATAGCCTTCCCTCCTGTTCACATCTGGAATAATGCACTGGAGCAACAGTATTACTCCCATTTTCTTACTGTCCTGCCAGTGTTAGTGTCCAGCAGCTGAGAATTTGAGACATTTTTCTGGTTTTCCTTTTCTTTCTCAGAAAAGGCACACTGAAAATCTCCCTCCAGGCATCAACCTCAAGCAGGTCAGGGTCTGGGAATTCAGCTAATGCAGCAATTTTGAATGCAAGTCCAAGTGACTGTGCCAGGACCTGAACAAAAACACAGTTGAAGAACATCCCAATTTTTTGAATAAGGTATTCTACAAGGTTTACATGTTACACAAGGTCTATGTGCGAGAGATAGAGCTTCTGTGAGCATGATGGAAATGAGACTCGGTGAAGATTATTTTTTTTTTTCCTTTTTCAGTAACAATTTCCCTGTCAAGTAGTAATAATTAAGCAAGTCAGATATATTACTCTCATCACACTGGCTATGGTAGCATGTGTATGATAGAGCATTTTGTGATCACAGAAGAAAACAAACCCCATAACCGATATTCAGCCAATTATAACAAAGTTATGTTTTGTATTTCCCTCACCTCCAAACTTTATCATGGTAAAAATCACAAAACAATGAAGTTAAGCTTCAGTTGTCATATGCTGTATGTCAAGATTTCTTTTTCCCAGACATGTCACTAACTGCTAGAGCATATGTCTCCTGTGTGAGGTCCTACTATAATATATGGGAAATTATAGTTTGAAAGAATTTTTTTTTGGAAGGATTTTTAAACAGGGATGAAGTATTCCCAGTCTAAGAACTACTTCCATTTGCGTCCGACTTTGACAGTATTCAGTCCTTTGTATTTCATTTGCCATCAGTAGCTGCTTCATTTGCCAAATGTCATCCTCACTCTGGGAAAATGAGAAGAAATTCTGCCCGTTTCTGCTCCAAAAGGGGTTTCCTGAAAGCTGGCCTTTTCTCAGGACTAGGGGTTTGTTTGTTTGTTTCATTAGTTCCCTAGCAACACCTTCCACAATACTAGGCCTGTTTTCAATATGTAAATGATTGCTTTTCAAAGTCTCTCACCTTACGGTTAAAAGTTTTAGGCAGACTTTTTCCAGGATCACTTACTTTCCTCCTTCAGACCTCAGTGTCAGTGGAAAATTAAGTACTACAGAAGAGGATTTTCAGGGGTGGAAAAGCTAGAGAAAGAGGGTCTACATTCACTGCCAAGACCTAAATGACCTTTTAAAGTGCAGTCCCAGTTGTGGCTTCTGTAAGTGCTCTACATCTGTATGTAATTGTGCTAGTCTGCATGCCAAATGGCAGGAAGTGAATTCTGCTGTGTGGCTGATATGGTCAAGAGTGCTTTTTATCAGACACTGCAAGCTGTTTCATTGTGATAAAAATAACCACCTGCTTTATCAGCACTTTTACCAATACCAAAAGTACTTAATATATATATATAGCATTATATATTTAAAGATGCCTTAAAACAGATGCAGTAAACCAAATTGATGATTTAGACATCTAATTAATGTTTATATAACTACCTGATATGACTTTCTAGTGACTTCTCTTTAGAACTGGCTAATGAAACTTTAAAGCCAGTAAGTTTAAAAAGAACCTTCCACGTTCTTAGCTATAGAGACTTTTTGGTAAGCAGACAGAGACATGCTGCTGGCTTGTTAGCTACTAACAGAAGCTGGCTTTAAAGCATAAAGCAGAAGTTGGGGTTGATGTTTAACACATTTGGTGTACAATCTCTATACGGAAAACTGAGTCTTTAATACATGATTGTATTACTGTTTTACAAAAGCTTATTATTCATAACCGATATGAGAAAAGCCAAGAACTACATATAGTAAATGCTGATTTAGACCCACAGCTTATTTTCTTTTCTGAAGGTTTTAGACTATCTAGGTCTCTCCGTAGGCTGGGTGTTTACAAATGTATTATTTTTTTTGTAGCTTCTTTTGACTATTAGCACTGTTTCTCATCACATACTCTGCTTATCCATACCTGCTCTCCTCCCAGTCTCTAGACTTCTTTGTTTCATTTGGTTTGATGCAGCGGATGTAATGGGGTGTACATTTCACCAGGGTGCCAACAAGGTCATTTGCTTGTTTCTGTAAAATTGAGGGAAAAACAACAGGATCTGAGCTGAACTTAGTAAATCCTGCATGCGAATTCTAAAAATTATCACCCATCTGCTGATGATTCAGTTGACTGGATCCAGTTGACTGGTCTTTCTCCAGAACAAGCAAAGTGTCTTGGGATAATGTGCACCTCATGAAAAAATTCTTTGCAAATAGAAGCACCGTTAGCTGCAGCTATGTAATATATTTAAACTATTATTGGCAAGGAATGATTCAGGTGAACTTAACTGTTAAGGTGAAATATGAGGAAAGAGGTTAACAAAACATTGATTTCCAAACCCTGCAAGTGTGTAATCTGAGTGTACGTTTTAGACCAGTCTCCAAAAAGATGCTTGCCTTCTAAACATGCTCCCTTATTCTTCTGTTGACTTTAGTGGGTTTTGGATCAAGCCTCACTGCATTTCTGCACTATAAAGAGACCAGTTATCTGTAGTTAATTGTAGGACATCAAGTGGCTGAGTGAAGGGGCTCATTCGTTATGCACATGCAAGTACTATTATCACCACCATCAATTGCTCATTTGGAAAATTCACTGCTGCAGAATGCAGCTGAACAGAACATTTAATGAACCATCATGCCAGGCAAAACGTGATTCTAACAGCTGAAACAATCCCCCTTTGCAGTCAAGGTGCTCCTGGTGTCTAGCTTTAAGAATGTCTGGACAATAAAAACCAGCAAAGATTAATTTTTATTTTTTTTTTATCACTTAAGCACCATACACCAACACACGCTCACATGCACATACTAAACCAGCAAAATTAGACCTACTTTGATTTTACTGCCTGCAGTGGTAGGACGACCCTTCTTGTCCATCTGAAGATTTTCAGGAAACAGAGCCTTTATAAAAGGCCTAGGAAAGAATTAATAATGTTGGCACAGAAAGACGATTCAATGCAGGAATGTCAAGGAATATGCTGTAAAAGTTGACGGTTGAGCAGAACAGAAATAGCTATTTCTATTAATCTGGAGTTATATCAAATCTATTTTAAGACTAGTATTTTCCATGAGCTTCATTCCTCACAGAGATCCCTTGCTATTTCAGTGAGCCTCAGAAGACATCATACCAGACTGCTAGACTTGAAAAAGCACACCCTTCGTAATTAATTGACGTCTACTTTAAAATACATTAATAAATGTTACTTCATATTTTAAAACAGTGCCTGTTCTGAGAGAATGCCAAAGCACTGGTGGTCTTGTTTGAGGCCGAAACAAATGGCTGTCATTATACCATTTGATTCTGACACTGAAATGAAGGTCAATACAATGTAAGTGATACCATTCTACTGCAGTGGTGGTTGATTTATACAAATGAGTTCACAAGTTGCCAAGTAGAGAAGTCAGGCCCTCTGCACTGCATCCACCTGAACTAACACGTTAATCCTAGCTTTAAGCAAGTTTTGCTTACGTACAAATCACTGCTCTGCATGAGTTCAATCAAGTCCATGAAAAGAACATCCCGATTTCTCTCGCAGAATCCATCCATATCATAAGATACCTGGGCCAAGGTGGAAATTGATTGGTTGTGGTAAGTTGAGAACCCAAAAATTAAAGAGAATTTAAATTCTGTCCTCAGCAGCAGCTGTTGTACCTTTTTTGTTAGTCTGGTATAATTAAAAAGATACTACAATGATAACTAAACCTTTGCATATACTATTAGTTAACTCACAACAAACAAAGGAATGTCATCCATATATTTAAATTCGGTGGAAGAATGGAACTAGTGAATAGAATAATGAATTGAATATTGAATTTTACTGAAGAAAAATTTTTGCATAATAAAGATTTACCATTATTAACTATAACTGCAGAAAATCATTAACAGCATGAGAGATATACCCCAAAAAGATACAACTGTGCATTATATTCCCAGTTTTATTGGTATACCATTACCTAAGGATTGTTTTTATATCTGAATTCTTCAAATTTAATTCTACAATAACCAACAATTAAGTTAATAAAAGACGAGTGGCATGTATTTGTTACATTCAATATTAAGTTCTGGCTAGTATGTTTGATAGCAGCAAGGCCCAGACTCATCTCTCCTAAGTAAGGGACATAAGTGAGGGCATATTTATTCAAAATTACCTACATTACCAAAAAAGGACAGTGTCTCCTGAGATAACCTGGCTATTGAAAGTCAAAAGATTCCACTACAGGGCTTCCCCCTTCCTTTCATTCCCGTTCTTTTTCTTTACAAATAAATTATGCAGAATTCAGTGAGGATTTTCCACATTACCTTTCCAGCATAATGATGAATGATAAATCCCTGGTTCCAGCTGTTGAAATGTTCATGAGAACCAATCTGCATCTGGAGTTTTTGAAGCAGTGTTTGGTCAGCCCCTTCTCCCACTGCATGCATCGTGGCACAGACATCATCTAAAATGCTCATAATCCCTGGGGGATTCTAATGCATTGGAAAGTATAACAAAACCAGAAGAAAAAGTGAGGAAAAATAAATAAATTATTACACCAGTTTTTCCCCCCAAACAGAAAATCATCTGCTACAAAAACACTCGAGCAAAGACACAGCAGGAAGAATTCACTCCTGATCAGTATTGTTTACAGTAGAGATTAATTTGTACACAAGCATGAGAGTTGTTTAAGGAGAGATGCCACTAGTGACAGTGGGAAACGATGGGGAAAACAATGATTGTTGATAAAATAAAAAAAAAAACCCCGCAATGTTTCATTTTTTTCTTCCTTCACAAAGCAATCGTCCTTCTCACTCCACCAAAAAAGAAAGCCATGTCTGAGGTATTTAAACTCACAGGCTGTAGTTTGCCAAAGTTAGAGCTAAATATCTAAGATTGTGACAGAAGTCCTATGCTCTTCCTTGTTATCCTGATACAGATAACAGATGGGCAAAATCTGATGTGCATTTAAGCACAAATCACTATATAGTATGAGAACGACTGTTAAAATTATCTAGCTTACATGAGGACAAAACTAGCTGAAAAACCACCTCCTAAAGGACAACTCCACATTTCTTGTCACCCCACATCAGAACATAAAGACTTTAAACTGCAGAACATTCTGTGGAGCAAAGACAAAATTTATTTCATCTACAACACTTCCTAATACTTTCTCTTCACTTGTTTCTGCTTAATTTGCAACAGAACTTCAAAGTAAACTGGTACTGTAGCTTCCTCATACGGAGCTACATTTCACAGTGACACAGAGAGCCTTATCTGATGTATGGTAGAATATTTCATGAAGTTCATGATAAATTTAAGTGAATAAAAACTTAATTTCCTTTTTTTTTTTTTTTGTCACACATCAATCGTGCTATCTTTCAGTCCTCTTTATGGTCAATGTCTTAGATAACAGATATCTTAGATGACATATGTCTTAGAGCTCGTATAAGACATCTTATGTAAGATTTATATATAGGCTTAGTATGAGTCAGTAACTGAACAACAGTATTTGCATTTTTCCTGGGAACATTCCTGACAGCAAAGCAGTTGCCCAGATAATTTAGAGAAAAGTCTTGTTGTTTTTTCCATCTGTTTGTTCTAAACACTTACCACTTTGTTCTCTATAAGGTCACACACTATTTTGTTGTTAAAGTATTCTATTGGTGTCCATCTAATTCCTTCTTGCACATATTCTTCCTGTTAAGTAAAAAGAAAGATGCAAATATTCCTTTGCACCCTGGATGTAACAGTAGATTTACAGTGCACTACGTATACGCAAACTCTGCGCTGCTCGTGTTCAGAAAGACTTGTCAAACGTGTGACTGGGGGGAGGTGGGAGAGAGATGACCCTAATTATAGTTAAATCCAGCTCCCTACTGCCTAAGAGATGAATTGGAATCCTTCTCTGTTCTCCCCACACATTCTTTCATCATTCATAGCCCTTGAGTAGTTACTGAAAAGAGCAAGACTATTTAATTAGTGCATTTATCATCAAAGCACTTTGCAAAAAATAACAAAGTGACTTTTATGGTATGGTGTCAGTGCACCTAAGCATCCGTATCGTAATCTATATCCGTCTGGAGTGTGTTCCTCTGCGACATGCCCTAGGTGAGCCTGCTTTGGCAGGGGGTTGGACTCGATGGTCTCTAGAGGTCTCTTCCAACACCTACGATTCTGTGATTTTTATGATTAAAAATTAAGGTTGTGACAAGTGTACCAAGGATCACACCCCAAAAATAACACATTTAGAAATGCACATGAAATGGAGACACAGCTCTACTTTTTTTTCTGTACACAATTACTGTAACCATAAAGACATCTAGAGACTGACTGAGGGAAAAAATCATACTAAAATTTAATTCAGTTGACCCACTCGGTTGCATACATATATATGAGTTCATCCTGACACTTAGCAGGTCATTTGTGTGCTCAACTGCAATGATCAGTTACTTTCCTACAAAGGCAATTGAGTGTGTGCATTCTTGAATAAATTGTCCTAAAGATGGTGCCAGACCTGAGCTCATACTGGACACAATGCTTCTGTCTCAGCTGCATTCTGTCTGCCCTCCCATGCAGAAGCTCACAGTCATGTGAAGTTAGAATTTTGCAGTAGGACTGTGAGCAGAGAACTGCAAATACTTCCACAAGTCTTTTTGCATCTGCCTCAGTAATCTATTTAATTAACACACATATATATATTAAAGAAATGAAAAAGGGTGCAGAGGAAATGAGGAAAAGTATTCTCATTTAACTGTGTGTCATATCCAATGAAAGCACAGGGATGGAACCAAGCCACAGTTTTCCATTTCTGTCAATGAGTCAGAACACGCAGCAAGTCTGGGCAGTCTCATGACTGCATTACCACATCGTATGATGGGCTCACTTCTGTACCACTGTAGAAGAGAAAAAATGTCTGTAGCTGATGTGGTTTTAGGGTTAGACAACAACAAAGGGATTGGTTTATATTTATCTTGCTTAATGAGTCAAATTTTCTTGTTATTAGATGATAAAACCTCATTTTTTTCCTCCAACTGGAAAAAGCAATAGCTCATATATTATTTAAAAAATAATAAATGTCCGGTTACCTGTTCTGCCTTCAGTGTCAGTTCAATAAAAATCTGCTGTAGTTTCTCATTAACAAAGTTGATGCAGAACTGTTCAAAACCATTTTTCTATAGAAAAGAAAACAGTTTAAAAGTTAGTCTTCTGATTCCTATACAATAATTCTTAGTTTTTATGCAGGCAACAAGCTTTAAAGAAACACTGTGAATGAGGGATGGTTGCTGACTTTATACACATTCTGTGTAATTTCAGATCTCTCTTTGGAGATCAATGACGTAGTTTCTTTGAAGATTCTTCAATATTTAGTGTTTATTAAGTGAGACATTACCAGTGAGAAATCAATGTCCAGGAAGCTGGGTTGGGGATTTTTTTTTCCCCCCTTTTATTCTGGCCAAAGGATTTGTTTTTTTTCTATTTTGGATTTTTTTCCCCTCTAAATCACAAAAAAAAACCTCTCCCAGGTTAGATTGGCTCAAACCCCAAGTACTGCATAGCCTTACCTGGAATATTTCAAAGCCATAAATATCAAGGACACCAATGTTATATTCTTCATGGTCTTTCTCCATAGCCTTATTAATAGACTAATAAAACAGAAACAAAATGTAAAACAAAGTGCAGTTTATGTTTTTTAAATATATATTCATATCCTCAAATATTTATAAAAGATACCATGTTTCTTCAAAAAGAGCATATATGAATGGAATAGAAATGTATGTGATAGGGTATTTTACTTTTTTAATGAAGTGTTATTAACAGCTAGGAAATGAACAGTAAACTCTCCTGTTTCCCAGGTTAGTGAACATTTAGATCTAGTGTTTGTAAAAAAACTCTCTCCCTTTTGGTGTGTCTCAGTTAAAGAAGAGGAGCCAGCAAAAAAAACAAGAACAGATTTAAATTTGATATTTGACGCATTTTGCAGATGGTACCATGAACGTTTTCACCTGTTTCTGTATTCCACTACTTTGCAGTGTCAGTGCTGGTACAGGCACCTAGTGGGAATTACAGAGCTCTCACGATGAGGGAGACTTCTGAGACACTAGCAGTGCCACCACAGAGAAGACTTCTGCTTCATCTAGCCATCTGTGGCCAAAGGTAAGGTTTCTACCCTACCAATCCAGCTCAGATTCTCATTCTGAAGAGAAGAATACTTCAGCACGGAGAATGGAATTTGACGTTTGCTCAAACACCACAACATCAGGATGCCGAAGGGGTTCTTTGCAGTAGTGTGGGGTAAGAGAACATTACAAAAAGACCAAGGGGACCATTACCCACTAATTCTGCTCATCTGAAAATGCTCAAATACGTAAGACGACATGACTCAAGAGAAGTATGGATGCTGTCAGGAAGGAGATGTCAAAATATTATATGGGACAGTGGCAGGAGAACGAGCAAATACGGTGCTGAAAGCACAGCTCATTTGCTTCAAAGAAAGTGTAACATTTGTCATATAATCAGTGTCTTCTATTTGCTCTCTGTGGTAACTCCACTGCTCAGTGCTGCTGCTAAGGTTTAGGCAAACAAACATACTGGTTGAAGGAAATAGCAGACAAGAAAAGCTCCTAGTTTACTCGTACTTGTGTTGATACTTCAGTAGAATCAAGAAAATCCAACTTACATCCACCAAGTAATCAAAAACACGGGCATGAAGGGCCTTGGCTAGTGCATCCCTGGTGTAGCAGGCTTGTTCCACATTTAGTGTTACATTAATGGACTCGGATTTGCCTCCCCACTTGCTGTCCATCTGTCTGCTGGTCAGTTTTTCCTTTAGGCGGTCCTGGTTAATTCCCAGGAGAAAAGCAGGGAAAGCCAAAACTGCAAGAAACATTGGGGTTGCTGCATTGTGATTTACAGATTAAACCAGTACAGAATGAAGGAAAATAAATCAGCTCTATCTTTAATAGCAACCAGTTACAATAAACCTCACAGGGCATGCAGTTTAAAAAAAAAAAAAAAAGAGGAGGGATTTATCTCTTCAAAAATTTCCCTAAACTCCCCAAGGACATTTTCAAGTCTTTACTTACAGGGATTTCAATTAAGAAGTAAAGTGGACAGCTATTTGCATACTCTCAGTCCCTCAAACATATAAACTGGCTTAGGCCATAGTTTTTAACTTTGTGGTTCAAAAAAATCACTCTTGAAAGATGGAAATAAAACATTGAGCTCATACATACATTAAATAAAATTGACACTATTAAAAAGTCTTGAAAATGACATAAACATAAAATGTTTAAAATGTAATAAAGAATATGCTATCTGCTTCCTAATATTCTTTCCCCTTCTTCTTCTAAGTTAAGATATTGCAAAAAAGTTTTTAATTGCCTTGCCATGTTTTTGGAGGCTTTAATCCCTTATTCTGGAAGTACTTCGCAAGTTCTGATTTCCCTTGTTTAACAGTAAAGCAGAAAAAGACATCTGTGCAATAAGGAGACACGAGGCTAGTTTTCTTTGCACTCAGCACATGGTGCAGATGTTAGCTGCAGGTGTCACACACCTTCAGGAATGTAAAAAGAGAAACGGCTTGAATGCATATGGAAATAGCTCCCAAGGGCAGCTCTTGGAATTGCTATTGCACCTCCACTGAACTACATAATCCTCTAACAGTGTTTCCTCCATGTTCCACTGCTTTCAGATCTACTTTATGCATATGAGGAGGATGTAAAATAATCACTAAGGCAGAAGCCACTTGTTCTTTACAAATCTGCAACGTCACAGCAGGATTTTTCTAAACCCTTCAGTACATTAATCCAAAATTATTTTTAAAACTACAAATAACCACCAGCATTCTGCAGTCTGACTTCTTATCCAAATTTACCCTAGGGGTGCTAGGAACCACAGAACTAACCAGAGCTGCATCACCGGCAACATCTCTGGTAACTCACTGGGAACAAAGGTTGAAGAGTACATGAAAAAGTCAAATGTCATATGCTTTAAAATGGAAAAGAATGTAGGTTATTTTAGGCCAAATATGCTCACACATACTGTAAAGATGCCAGATTAAGTATTTAGCCAATGCTACTGTAAGAATTTACAAAGATAGCAAGATGGTAAGAACCACCATGCATACCTTGGAAACCCCTTCTCAGTGCTCAATGCTGCTGCTAAGGTTTAGGCAAAGAAACATACTAGGTGAAGGAAAGGGTGGGCAAGAAAAGCACTGCAAGGAACATTCCTAGGATACAACTTCACATTCTTAAGATGCCTCATCATTTTCCCATTTTATGGTTAGACACCATAGAGTTACTGTCTAGAAATTACTATAAAGCAGGATATGCACATAATTGAAAAAATGATCCCCAAAGAGTAATCAATAGCATTCCGTGGAATAAACACAATCTATGAAGAAAGCTGAAAAGGATTAGGTTCACTTCACTGGCTTTCAGAAAGTGTAAACCACATCTTTCAATACAATACAAACGTAAAGAGGGAAAGTTTAAATTGTTTTCTGCATCCAGGAGAGAACAAGTAGTGTGGCATGATTTGCAACATGGGAGATTTAGAATAAATAATGAGAATACTTTTTGCAGCAATTAATACAATCAAGCACTGTAACAGACAGTAATCACCGTCAGTTTTAAAGCGTGTTTGTCTAAATGTCTGTCAAGAATGGTCTGTATAGATTTGATCCTGACTCAAGAGAGTAGATGTTTTGGTGTCTTAGAGAATGGCCTTTGCATGTTTTCCTGTGATTGTCTATGTAATAACAAGAACACTATTGACCAAATTCTTAAAACTTTCCATTCAGACTTACTCACAGCATGACTTATCAGAAGTCTTTCATTGTGTTTTATCTTCTGTGGTTATCCAGGCCATAAATGCTTTACTATTTAACTGGTAAGGGCAAATAATAAACTGGGGGGATGGTTTAATGGAAAGGGACATGAACCCAACTTTCAACTTCATAATGCAGAAAGTTTAGCAAACTAGACATTTGCTATTTCTTCTCCAGCTTCTTTAAAATGCAGTATGTTAATAAGCTCTATATTCATTCTATCTGCTAATTTTTCAATGTATTATAGATTTCTGTCCCAGTGAGCAAGAGAAACATACTCTACAGGGCTCACCACAGAAATACATTCACATTCACCAACTTATTTTCAGCTCATGCCTTTTCAGTTTGTTACTTTTTGATGCAACACGCTCTGTATCTGTCTCGTCTGGCTAAAGGAAGAAATTTGTTACACAGAGGGCTGTGAGCCCCTGGCCCAGGTTGCCCAGAGAGGTGGCTGATGGCCCACCCCTGGAAACATTCCAGGTTAGGCTGGATGGGGCTCTGAGCAACCTGCGCTCTAGTTGCCCATGTCCCTCCTTGCTGCAGGGGTCAGGGACTAAATGACCTTTAAAGGTCCTTTAAAGGTCCCTTCCAACCCAAACAGCTCTATAATTCTATGGGGTTTAGCTGACCTGAAACAGCAGGAAGAGGTGAAGGATGCAAGGACAATGCACTGTGGATAAGGAAATAGTAAGGAAACAGTTACACAGTATATATGTGTGTGTGTGTATATATATATGTATGTGCCTGAGTGCTGACTGTATACCTGAGACTAGAGATGCTCCACAAGCTGGTAGCTGCTTTCATGTGGCAGCAAGGTCAGATGAATCACATGAGAAATGGGTGTTTTTATGAACACATGCTGATGCATTGAAAGGAGGAGAGTTCAAGTTTGCTTGAAAGCATTTCTCACTATTTCTATCATTTCACACTCATATGAAGGACAAGGATTTCTTCAATTCAAAATACAAAACTACACTCCTGTTAAGTCAGTGGCATTATAAAAGACAAAACAGGGGCCTCAGTACCACTGGTTTTGAAAAAGAATCTACATTAGCAGCCTCGCATTATGAGAAATGATGCACTGTGTTTGGATAAGCAGCTCAAGACTGTAGTTTGTTTTATGCCATCTGGGCTTCCACTCATCGCTACTTCTCTAACAGTTTCCAGGGGTACTTACACTCCTCACTCTCCACTCCTGCATAGTTACCAACTTCTTTGAAGCTGATGTTTCCCAAATGCAGTATTCCTGCCACTATCTGCAGCACCAATGCTTGTTCCTCTGCAAAGATCCCAATCACACTCATTGCATGCTGGGAAGAAGAAGAAAGAAAAAAAAATTAATCAAACAATCTGTTCAATGACTCTCGTCATAGAAGTTCTTTTAAAATTTTATGTTAAAAATTTGAGGTTTTCAAATACCTAAGGCAAATTTCATTACAACCTGCACTGAAGTTTCAAAAGGTACCAGATGTCCTACTTCAGCTTTTTGACATTTTTTTTTTTATTAAATACAGAAGCATCTACACCATTTAGAAGATGTGTTAGCAAATTCAAGTACGGAAAAATTATACCTGCTCTTAATGTCACACTAAAAGTAAATAGTTTCACTGCAAAATGGAAAAGAATGAGCATAGACACAGTGATTTTATTACTTCTCCACAGGTAGTTTACCTACTGAGATGAAGAACTTTGAAGCTGGACTGAATGACTCTAAAAAGCAGCACAGTCTGTCTGGCATAAGATATGAATTTCAGGCACTTAATGGAAAGTAATCCACAACATTGGGTCTTGGAGTCTAGACTACATGGTAACCTACAGAATCTCTTCTCAACTGACTTATTACTAAAAAATACAATGTTAGCTAGGATATGAGAGTAACTACATTTTTAGGCCTTTAAATGTGCTACATATGTAAATGTGTTAATATGCTTATTTTAGAGTAAATTTCTAGTAACAGGAGACCAACAAGTTGATATGACTTGCATAAAGGTCACACAATGAATTGGCAACAGCACTTCGTAAAGATCCCTGATCTATGCTTTCCAAGTCCCTTTCTCCAGCCTTTCACTGGCACTGTTTTAAATAGGTGTGGAAGATCAGTCGCTACTAAGAACTCAACTAAAACAGGGCACTCTTTTATATTTTCTTCTAATGGAAGTTCCTCACTGTGTTTGCATTTTCACATTTTTTTTATACAGCACTCAATTACATTTCATTAAATTTGCACCCTTCTGAAAAATAACAAACAGAAAACAAAAGGCCTTTCCATAAAAACGTAGGACCTCTTCAGCGTAACACGCCTCCCCCCCAGGGTAAAATATAAGAAGTTATATCCCCATTAATTTCTCAGTCCCACATTAATAAATCAGTGTCTTTGCTACAAATGGACAGTGAAATGAACATACATCCACCACTAGACAAATCAGAGAGTAAAAAACTCACCAGTGTTTCCTGGAAATCTGATTTGTCATTGATGTCATCAACCTTGTAGGACCCAGAGAGACTCAGATAGTAATAGTAGTCCATACTGGTAATGCCAAGACTGCTTTTTTGTTCTGAGGAGGCCCCTTCAATTAGCTGCAGAATAAAAATCCCCAAATTAGATATGAATGATGTTCAGCAGAGGCAAGGCAGGTTGGAAACAGGTGACTGAGCCTGAAATTACCGGGAGAGGTATGGCTGGTGTTGTGCCATGTATGTATCCTTTCATTTGTTTTCTAATTGTTAAACCCAAAAGACCAGAATTTCATTCCCATTCCCATAAGTGGTTTAGCTCTAACTTCCACATCTAGTAAAAATCAAAAACTGTGACTGACTTGAATGCCTTCCATTATCTTTACCTCATAAATATAAGGCAAAGCAGGATATCCAATCTGCAGTGTATTATGTAAATCCTCAGAAGCAACATGCTTCCATGCCTACTGAAAGGTAGGCAGACTTGAAAGAACATACTAAGAAAGCATTACTTGTGAGGCCAGGTATCCTTCATGCCCACTATGGCATATAAGCAAGTTTTGAACTGCTCCAATACCATCTTGATTTGAAGTATGGCTAAAGTAACACCTTTCTGCATCACTTAGGCCAACAGGGTCAAGAATAAATAACAGAATAGTTAAAAAATAGTTCTTGTATTCTGTGATGCCAGAGGAGATGCTCTTCAGACCTATGTAAAGTCTATGCAGTTGTGCACAGGCACAGCTGCAACAGGAAGCAATGAACAAATTAACCTCAGAAGAGAACATTCAAAAGAACATTCAAAAGTTAAAAAAAAAAAAAAAGTCTTAACTCTTGTGTCAAAAATCTTCTCCAAGACAAAGAAAAATAAGTGGGATAGTGCAAATTGTTCACATACCTCAGAAGACAAGCACACAAAGCTCCTGGAGCAATTTCAGCTCCAGCTCAGCTTTCTGTGCTGGCAAAGGCACTTCAACTCTATGTGAGGCTGGTTACAGTCACTTACAATGCACTGTCTTTAGTTTTGTAAAGCTTGACCAATGGCACTTGAGCAGATAAGGAACTCACGTCAATGACCAGTGAAGGCCAGAAAAGCCTTTTGAAACACAAAAAAAAGCAGGGATGCTTGGTGGACTCAACAAATAGATATTATCTGCAATGCCTAAAACACCTAACTGAGAGTCAAATCTCTCTGTCACAGGTGTGCTATGGAATTCCAGAGCAGAAGGTATAATTATGTAGGCCACTTTAAAAAGAAATCTACCTCAAAGTTCTCATTTTCTATTATATTGTACTGGACTTACCCACACGGGAGTTCATATATGGGAGTTTACAAACACGGCCTTTGAAATATCGAAGTAGTTTTGTGTGGCAGTTGAAAGGCAGCTAGGAAGGCCTATGTTAGATGGTGTCTTAACATGCCATCAAACTTCACAGTGTTATCCAGATGACCTCCCTGAGTATGCATTCAGTAATCTCACTGGGTTAGGAACAACTTTTCAAGCAAAAGGAAAAACTGGTCTTAGTTATTTTCAATCACTCAGAAAGCATCTATACAATTCTGACCTGGTAAAAAATGTGAAAACTCCTCTCTCCAGGATTCCTCATTACAACTCTAGATTTCTCCAGTAGGAAGTTGGAGATTTTCCCTCCATCTGGTTCTCCACCTGGACTGAACTGGATTTCAAAGTATTTCCCCTGCAATAAATAATGAAAGCTGTTGAGTGATTAGTAAGTACAAATGCGAAATCATGCACTTGTACAGTATCTCAAGGAAGGTTACTAGGATACTTAATCTCTATGGATGCAGTGACACAGCTGCCTCAAGGTATAACCTAAGCTTACATTCTTGAACTATCACCTTTCTTTCTTTCTGCATTTACACAGCACAAGACTCAGGATAATATGTCACAGGTTAATGAAATGCAGAAAGGAAGTCACTGGCTTCTTTTTACTGCTGAGACTCTTGCTTAGTATAAAGAAAATGGTAAGGCTCACCTATATATGGGAAGTATATTAACAGATTTACGACCACCATTAAACATAGCTCTCTGCTTGGAGGCAAGGTAAAGCAATTATCTTTTTCCTTTGGAGAGACATTAACTGCATTAACACTCACATTGTCCACAGAATGCATCTCAAATTTGTAAAGCCTGTGTGTAACTTTTATATGGAGCCTACAGTATGTTATCTAGTGAATGTCATTTCATAGTACTATTGAGTATTTTATGACAGATTGAAAATAATTCCTTACTACTTTTTGTACATATTAGTAGATCTATGGATGATTCAATCCATTTTTTTAACAAAGCTATTTATGTATTTGTAAGCATATATGACTGCATAATAAACTGGCCAGTTTGTTGCTGCTAAGTTGTTTGCTTAAGATTGAACAATTTTCACAATAGATTGTGACCAGTACATATTGTAAGAGAAACAAATGCTCAACCTATGGAGAATGAAAGAGGCTTCTCAGCACACAGTGTTTTAAAACACACCTTATAGTTTATTTATATTTACCGTCTTTGTAATCAGTTTGTATTATACTCCTGAATACTGTCTCTGTAACAGCATGGAAGTTGGCAGAATAAAATAATCTCTGAAGTAGAGGGACTTACAAATCTGCTGGAGTTGTTGTTCCGTACAGTTTTTGCATTCCCAAAGGCCTCCAGTAAAGGGTTGGACTGTAGAATAATATCTTTAACATGCTAAAATTTTAGGAAACAAGAGAGAGAATCAGACCTTTTTTTTTCAATTCTTACAGATGTTTTAGAAAAAAACAGCATCTACATTTTTTATGAAAAAAGCAAGAGTCTGCATCTGTAAGAAATCTTGATCAGATAAAAGAAAAAATCTAACCATCTTTTTTTCTTTTTTTTTCCCCCAGAGCTTCTAGTTCCTATTTTCTGATGAAAATCCTACAAAACTGAACAAAATGCCTGAGGCTAAAAACTGGTCCCTCCTGTTCACTGTTCTGCCAAGAAACACAGCAAATAAATTGATCTGTTTGTTCCATCATTTCGACTCTAAGCAATTTCCTTCTTACACAGGGACATTTAGATCTTTTAGGGGGTCTGGAAGCACAACAAATGAGATCAGGAGCAGCATGAAATTCAGAAATCTGCAAGTGCTTCAGAAACCTGTTTCAGTATCAATGGTGCTGCTATCGTACCATCTTAGAAAGCAATAAAACAGGTGACTGTTTTCTCTATCTGATCCTAGGAGTTGGAAATATGGACATGATACGAGCTTTGGAACAAACCCAATACATGCTGGATTGAAAAGAAGACTGAATGTTACTTCAGAAGAAATACTCAAGGTGACTTAGCAACTTCATCAACTATTTCTCTCTAATCACTAAGAATATTTAATTTTGTACAAAAGCTGGAATCTTTTAAGTAAAGCAAAATATTTACTTATCAATCATTATCATATTTATTCAAAAAAATAGGACAATGCATACTTTCTCTGGATCAATCTCTTGGTTACTGAATTATTCTCTGCAATGTTCCCAGTACCACTGTTGTACAAAACTAAGCAGAAAGAATATACTCAACACAGACTGCAAGAAAGCAAAAAAATAACAGCAAGCACTCAAAAAGAGCAGGCTGATAAAAGTGGCAGCTACATACCTAGCACTGCCTGTCAGTCAGTGAATGACATTGTAAAGTCACCATGGGATTTTTACAGCTAATTCACTCAATTAGCTTTATTTAAAAGGTTTCAATAGATAGAGCAGACATTGATAGTATAGTTATTAACAAGAGCAACTATTAATTATTTCAGCTAGCTTTCAGATACTTCTGTTTTGACTAGATAACCTCATAAAACAAGACAATGTCCCTGTTGTTGGCTCTGTGATGTATGCATACAAATCAAGAGTACAACACAAGTACTAAGCCAGTTCAGTTTTCAATAGGATGCCAACAGAGGAGGCAAAAGCCACACATCTACTATAAGGAGATTGGTTGTTGTTCTTAATTTGCTTAAGAACAGTAATTCAAGCACCTTTTACCCCTTAATTAAAAAAACAAAAAAATGTTTGTAGATGTTGTAAATGTTCAGCATGAGAGCTACAAAATTTTAGCAGACATAACTCTGAGCCTCTGAGCCTGTAAATTTCCCTCCAATGGCTCCCATCACTTAAGCAATCTGCAAGCAATTCAGCTTCAGTTCAGTTGCATCTCTGCTGTTGAGGGCTTGAATGCATTTCTAGCTGCTCACCCACAAACCCCTTCAGTCGAGTGCCTCTTGGCTGCCAGTGCCTGACAAGACGTACCTTTGTCACTCTACCTCTGAAGTAAATCTTTAAACTATACTCATGTTACAGCATTACTCTGCATCAACTCACCTGTACTTTAGGGCCACCTCCTGAAATTTTGGAGATATAACTCATGATATATTTAGCAGCTACAGTCTTTCCAGCACCACTTTCCCCACTACAAGAAAAGCAACACAAAAATGTACCCGTCAGTTTTTAAATAATTACAATGGATTAATTTGAGGTTTCTCTTGTTCAACCAAGATTAGGCCCCTTAACAATTAATAATAATAAATATACACCATATTTACATCAGCTAAACTGGCAATAGATAGACTATGATATAGTATCATAGCATAGTACTTGGACATGTTTGTGATAAATAATTTTGAATATGTCATCGTGCATGAACACCAGAAGCTCTGTGGGACTTCAAAATCAAAAAACTACATGAACTGGAAAACTACTTTATATAAGCAAGTTGCTCAAAAGAGAATATATGGGTTAAGAACTCAATTCCCATCTAAATTTAGTAGGATTTCAGATCTTAACACAGAAACTCATTTCAAAATTCAAGCTTTGAATGCCATGCCAGACACCTACTTCATTTCAGAAGCCCTTTGTTTTAGGTGTTCCTGAATGAAATAATGAAACATTATTAATCACATCCTGAATGACGGAAGAACTACCTTCCGGTTTCTATGCCACTTGACACAGGGTACAAGAAGTCTTAATATTCCATACTAGCTTTCACAATTCCTTCCTTCCATTATAATATTTCACTTCAATGGTGAATAAAAAAGTTTACAACATCAGTAGATTTGCCTTCTCACAATTAGTAAGTTTCTCAAGAGGGAAAGAAGATTGGCATGCCAGACAATCCAACTTCATGCTTGATTTCATACCTTAAAGCTAAAAGAACTCCTCCAGACTTACACAAATCTTGCTGCAAGTCAGCTTTGACTTTAATGAATTTACCCTTTTTCTGCATGAATTTTAGATACGTTTGCCAGAGAAACATCAGCATGTCTTGCACAGGAAGAGGACTTGCTGAGAATGTCAATTCTGAGCTCCTTATCAGCATGAGTAATGGAGACATTTCCAAAGATTTAATTCTGAAAAATCTCCCCAGATTGCCAAGCTTCAAATATCTTTTTACAGCTTGAAAGATTCCAAACACTACAGAAACACTGAAAAGCTTTTGCAGTTTGTTGTCTGGGTTTTTTTTTTCTTTTAGAAACACTTTCGTGTTTTTGTCTTCTCCTGACTTCAGTTTTACAGATCGAACAGGAAACTTGAAAAGGAGTGAAAAAAATATTTCTTGATCATCTCATCTGTGAAGTGTGGATCATGATTTTTGTTATTCTGAGTCATCTTTTCCTAAGCATAAAGAAGAAAGCCTGTATTATTGGCATCTACTACATTCACAGGGACAGGCAGAGTTTGCTGGATGGTGAACTATATTTAGACGTTCAAATCAGCAATAGCTAGATAATTAGTATTTCTTCCAAATTTCCTTGCAGTAAATTTCCTCATCCTATTGTAGAACAGGACAGACAAACATATCTAAAGCAAATTGTTTATATATGCAGTTTTCAGCAGGACACAGAGGAGGATCCAGGGTCAAACACTGAATGAATATGACCAGTATTTATCACGCGGTAAATAGTAACACATTTCTGTAAGAATTTCTTTGATGTATAAATTATCCTTCTCTTTGTTCAAATTGAGTATGGTTTATACTTCTCATTCCATAGTGTCTGCCATGGAAATTGATCTGGAGGATCTCTCTAAAATAGTTCCATTTTATTGTTATTCTCTGTTTTGACAGAAATGGTCTTTTTATATTAAATTAATTCAGCTGAAAGACTGCCTTTCAGAGTTGGCTTTAGACTTATGCATGCATTAACTTTTTTCAGTTTTTTGCTTTTGTTGATCAGAGGCCAGTAAATTCCTCAATTAGAAGAAAAACCAGGATAATGCATTATTTATTAACTGAAGTATCTGATGGGATCGTATCTTGCCCCCAGTAAAGCTCATGTAGTCAACTGCAGCGGGGAAATTGTGGCATCCGCACCAATTGATTCTCATACAAAAGCTTCTTCCCATGTATCTTATTGCTATTCTGCTATTAAAATTATTTTAAAGAAGATGTAATCATCCTTTTCTATTTTGGTAGTTTTAAATATGTTGGAAGCAGAGGTTTTTAAAGGTTGAAAAAATTATAATGGCTTAAATTAAGTGGATCGTGGTATTGACAATTTTCTCAGCCACCTGTCTTAGTAAAAACATTACAGTCTCAATCTTTTGAGATTTGAAAGACATACTGTTTCTTCTACCATTATTTGCTACTTCACAAAAGTGACATTTTGTTCAGCAAAGTTAACGAACACTTGGCTGAAACCAGAGTAAGACTAAAAATACAATGGGAAAATTTTTTGCTCCCTCCTTCCTTCCCAGGGGAAATATACTCAGTGATTGGAGCAGCAATACCTGCTACATAGCCTCATTCTTCTCTCAGCTTCACAAAAAAGTAAACCTTAAGAATATACCAAAGAAACACATTTATTGCTACATAATAGAAAACACTCACTGTAACCTCCACTCTCTTAAGTAAAGGACAATAATATTCCAGAAGGAATTAAAAAGCCACAACAGACAAACCTTCATAATTATAATCTTAATTGGACAACTCTTTGTTAACAGCTTGAAAGAGCTGTCATTTAAAGCAAGAAAGAAAGGCAAACAGTCTTCTGTAGTAGACTTTTATGAGCTTGTTCAGTAAAGTCTTAAATTAAATACCATACCTCAGTGAAAAATAAACTTAATGAGAATTCAGACTCCAGTGTAACTGTGTTACTCATAGGAGTAAACTTCCTTTGTAATTCTGCCCAGTGCATGGAAAACGACTGTGGGTACTGCTCCCTCCTCCCAGCAAAAACCCAGCCCATGTGTAACCTCATTGTTTACACTCTTAACAGCTAGTCAAACTAGCTCATGGCTCATCAGCTATAATTAGACATGCATACAAGAAACTCTCTTAATGCACATGTATATATGCTGCAATTACTCCACTAATGAAACAGGCTTCTCTGGCCCTGGAAAGGTTTTTGTTAACAGTTTTAAAATTTGTATTATCACATAAAATGGTTATTTTTGGTTGCTATCTATTCAGCCTTTCACAGAACAGTATTTTCTTTTGGATCTGCTTTCCTAGTTCATTCACTGACTTTTTGAAGCAGATGACTTATTTCTATTTCTGTCTTAATGCATTTGGAATTCTGGAATTAAATGTCCTTGGGAAAGGGTCTGTGACACACACACACTCACAGATGTTCCTCACATGCACACACACAGAGGGTCCAGACTACAGCAGGGACTTCCTTCATCTGCCTGGAAATTTGCATCCAGTCTCCAGGAATGGGTGTCCCCTCCCAGCTCCAGAGGTAGATGCCACAGGTGCCCAAACCACATCCTGTAGGAAGTCACAGTTGTGCACCAGCCCCTTCCTCACTATCCTTGTGTCTCCATTCCTGATTCCCTATGTGCTCTATAAGCCAGACATAGCCTTTTTTATCTGTTATGAATAAAACTTTTTAATAAAATAGTGAGAGTTTCCCTTCAAATTATGTGTTTCTCTTTCTCCTCTTTACACAGTTCTTACAAAAGTCTCCTAGGCCAGTGGTCTCCAAACACTTTGGATCACACACCATTGTTAAAAAGTTGTCTGAGCATGCACTCCCAAGGTATGGGATTTATCTCTTTATAAACTCCATACTTCTACTAGAGGTCTAATTTTCTTCCCACATCCCAATGGCATACATTGCACAGTCCCTGTGATGCACACACCCCACTCTGGACACCACTGCCACACACGAAGTAACAAAAGTGGAGTCAATGTGAGAATGTTGGATTTAGCAGTATCTGTGGCTGCTATAGTTGTTAATCCATCTCTGTCATGCAGTCATTCAAACTATTCCAGTTAGGGTTCTGGGCATTTCTTTGTGTGAGAAATGCATTTCTTATGGTTAAGCTATCATCAGGATTTTACTGGAAAACAAAAGTAAGGGTCAGAAAGTACTTAGCTATCCTAGAAAACCCCAAGTGTTCAGTAGTCATGGACACAGGAGATTTTTATTACTATAATAAAAAACAAAACAAAACAACACTTTTCTGCTTCCTGAAGTTAAAATACCAACATAAATATATTTTTTTACAGATCTTTTTCTTACCTAATAATAACACACTGATTTTCTCTGTCAATAATCATATTTCTATACATGCTGTCTGCAAGAGCATAAATATGTGGTGGGTTTTCATATTGTGCCTAGGAGAGGAAATAAGACAATACTTTTTCAACAAGGGATTAAACAACACAGAAAGAGCACTGCATTTTTTTTTTATTTAAGTTAAAAGAATTATCTTCCCAGAAACAAACAAGTCTGAATGGCACTTTATAATGAATTTTCCCCAGGGATTTTTTCTTAATTTAATAAAATCAAGTCTCTGGGTTTTGTTAGTGATCTTTTTCTCATCCATAATTTTCTCCTAAACTATCATAAACACCCTGTTCTAAAAATGGTCTGTGCTAGAAATATATTACTTGTCCAAGAGAAACTCACATGATTAAAGCCTGTTCCACCAGTAGTCACATGCAAACAATAAACTACCTGAACTGCTACACAGAGCCTGGTACTGTCTCATTTTCATTCACTGTGTCCATTCGTAGTGAATGGTTCCCCAAATCTAGGGAAATGCCCAACTCGAGCAGAGCAGGAAACTGAATTTTAAGTCTCCAATGTCCTTGTGCTGACTGACTTTGAAAGCTGATTTGCAAGTGTCATCTAATTTTGTCACTCAACATTTTATCGTTCTTGTCCACTTGGAGAGCTCTCCAAGTCAGTCTCTAAATCCACTAATGGCCATTTTGTATTGTGCACCACACTTGTAAACATACAACAGCTTAAAAACTGCCTTTGCAGGAGGAGGTACATGTCAAGGAGAGAGAGTCGATATGGATTAGAGTTAATCAATACCAGTAGTTTCTTGAAATACTAATCCTATGTTCCAGGGAGTTCTATTTGAAAACTCAACATATGGTAATGGATATGAATCAAGTTCTCCCAGGCTCATACAATGCCACCCAAATCAAGAAACAAATGCTTCCAAGAGTTTAATCCCATAGAGTAATATTTACATGCCCCTGAATACTGCAGTACATTTTAAGTTGCTTTATACTTACTGCTCCTTGGTACATTTCAATCTCCTTCTCCCCAAAATACGGCATCTGCTTGAAGGGATTCACAGAAATTAATACCGAGCCTATATATGTCTGTATTCGAAAGAAGTCAAGGTAACTATACTCTTATAAAGTATTATCTTACCACAAGTGACTGCCAAATAACTTTTCCATCTATTACATAATTCAGCACAGCTTCAAATAGTAGTAAAAACCCCACAGCTTACAGTAATTATTAATAAAAAATAAATTAGCAGGCTTACAAGTATATAAACATAGCATGCAATGGGAAACTTTCATATTATCAAAATACTTATTTTAGGACAAGCTAAGTATAGAAACATGTATTAGAGACCCAAACACGACACTGTTTGAATAAAAACACAGAAAGGAAATGCCGTATTTCAACTGGTTTACTCCTTTGTAACTGAGGAGGTTGTATTGTCAGTATTAGAAAAAAATTGTTTTGACCTTTGCAGAACACAACAAAGCAACACATTCTGATCTCACAGAGGTAGTGCTGAGCTTGCACAGCCAGATGGGAACAGGCACTACTGAGCTAAGCTGGGCAATTACTCAGCTGCATGTACTAGTGGGGGAGCTAAGGGAATTAGGTAATTCAGTATGTGTACTATTTTATAACTAATAACAGTCCCTACAAGTCTTACCCTGCAGGCTGCTCTATAGGAAGACCTTTAGTTTCAAGTTATTCTTAGCCCAGAAAGCTTTTTTGCAACATTTTGAATATTAGTATTTCACTGCTTTACATTCAGCTGCAGGTGTACCTACATTTACGAAATACTTCAGAAACCTTTGGAATTAAAACTGCAGTTTACATACATGAAGCAACTGTTACTACTCTACAGGCAGGACTGGTTGATTGAACTGGGTGTTGCCAGTGTACCTGTATCAGTGAGTCCAAAATGTTGCACTGCAGGCGTTATTTAACAATCTAGAATTATTCACAGGCAAACTTACTACCTAAGATTTCTGTAAAAAAGTGGGAGAATTAATAAATTTATCCTGCTGAATTATCCCAATTACTGTAGCGCTACAGCACAGAAAGCTAAGATGTTAGACAAGAAGTGTAACTTAGTGAACATAACTTCTGTACTGTTAATTTGCAATGCTTCCTTCTTACATTTTTTAATTTAATTCAAAGAAGAGTGACAACATCTGGGTCTCAAATATAGCAACTCAAACATTCGTTGCCTCAATATAAGCATCCAAGTGACAGCTTTCTGTTGGTAAACAACACCAGCGTTTTCTGGGACAATTCAGTCATCTCTAGGAAACACAGCAGAGAAAAATGTTCATTCATGGGTTGACATACAAACAATTGAAAGATTCAAGCGATTAACGCCATTTGAGAATGAAAAGCCTTCACCAAACTGCAAAAGGAGTCTTTTGTCCCTACACAAAGACATTAAAATGCTTTAAAAGTAGACTCGTGTGACCACAAGTACCCCTGGAAAATATTCCTCCTTCGGTAGGAAGACCACCTCCATGTTAATGTCACTTATTTTTGTAATAAAAAAAAAGCATAAAACCATTTCTTCGGCAGAGAGCACTGAAGACTTTGTGACTGTACTACAGGGAAGATGCAGTGTTCACAGGGACAAAAACAATCAAGTTACTAATGGGAAGAGCAGCATCATTTGGCAAATATCGTGTAACTTTTTTTCATTTCTGTAATGCATATTTAATAATGACATTGTATTTTATAGAACTGAGGATTCAAACCCACATACACACGCATATTAAAAAACTCTGCAGTTAGGGATGGAAATGTCAGCAAAACTGTAACAATAATTTTCCTCTCTCAGTCCTCAACTAAATTGAGCTGCTTAGCTCTTAAGCACCTGAATACATCCTTCCCTTTCTGTGAAAAAAAAAAGTGAAAATCTTCAAGGAAACTATCCTCCAGATACAACTAGGAAGTATGAAAACCTGGCTACAGCAGAAGAAGAAACAGTACCACTTTCTAGTACATAATCATATTGACTAGTGTTTACCTAACTCAGTATTGCAGCTCTTGTTACACTGTGAAAGTTGAAGATGAAATAATGACTATTCTTACATCAAAAAAATTTGGGCAGTATAGAGGACAACATGGTATCAAGACATATATATGCCTTAAACCTATCAATTCTTGCTCTTAGGAGTGGCATTACTGCAGTAGCTTCAGGGGTTATGTGGATGTATAAATATGTGGAGCTACAGGCCTATCTTCAACAATAACAAGAACAATTCCAAATATCAAAAAGAATACCTTAAAATAATTTTTCAGATCTTAATTTCAATCCTCATTTAGCTCAGTTTACAAAGTATTTTGTGTAATCTCAGGTGAACTGGCACACAAATTGCTCAGCATCTTTGAGTAATCTGTTTAAACAGAATACATACATATAATTAGTTTCACATTGGCTCAGCAAGTCCACAGCGCCCTGCCAGAAACAACACTATAAAGGATACAAAAATAAAATCATCCATGTATCGTTTCTTTAGATTCTCCACTATGGAATCCTCTGTGATTTTGGAAAGAAGGACCATATCATCCACTCCACTGTGCTTGACATTGTGGCTCTGCCAGTGGTATCTGTAGTGTCCTTTGCTGCCCTGCAGGAAAGCAGAATAAACAAAAATAGTATTACTACATTTCTCATTAGCATTAAATAACTGAAAACTATCTATTCAAATTCCAACTTCCAGAATATTTGTTTCATTGAATTCTATTCCTTGTTCCAGGCATTATATAAAGGCATGCATAAATAAATGTCAACTGACTTGCCTGTGAACTATTAAAGAACTGCACTGCCCTCAAGACCATGGGATTTTGTGAATGTCTAAACATAGAGTTTCAGATGGCAGACATTTCTAAATCTAGCAGAAAGACAAAACAAAACCAAACAAAATACACATACACAAAAAAAAAAATAAAACAAACAAACAAAACCAAACCTACACAACAACACTAAAACCCCACAATTATTCCAACTGAGATGTATTTACTGAAGCCAAGGATATAAAAAAAATTACACTCCTAAAGTGCGACTCTTAGTAGTGAGGATAATTACCACCTGAACTTTTAAATTGGGTACAGGGATTCTCCATCCTTTACAGTCTTGTAAGTCAAACTTGCATGTTGTTACTCAAATAGAAGCTGTGAGCCTGATGCAGTAAGTACTCAGTGGTGTTCTGCAGATTACTTTCCACAGCTTGTCAGCTGCACATCTTAACAATCCCGTTGGATCTGTTAGTCACCATGTTTAACTGACATCCAAATAGATGTTCTCTCCCCACACGTAGAGACTACTATTTCAGGATGCTATTGAAAACTTGTGACATTTCAAGATGTACCACTTGAAATAAAAATCTGGGTTTTTTTCCCCAGCTGATCTGAACAGTAATTAGATTCTATGGATACACCCACAAAAAAATTTAAATCCAGTCTAGGTCAATGCTATTAATGCAGCTATAAACCTGCCCTCCAAACCCAAACCTATTTTGTGTAGCCTGTCAGATAACACTAATGGAGTTCTGCCCCCTTGCCTTTTTATACCTTAATTCTTGTTTATGCAATACTGAAATTAGTTATGCTGGAATTAACACATTTTACACTGAGAAGCTGACTGTGATGTCAAGGAAGATGTGGCCAAGAAAACGGCAATTTTGTGTATTTCTCATTTTTTATATCACAACTTCAAACAAAGTGATATAGCTACACGGCTCTCATGAAAGTTATGAGATCATCTTATTCATCAAAATACAAGCAATTTATTATCATGAAGTATTTTGCAGAATAAAATAATGCATAATTTTACAAATTAAGAAAGAAAATGCAGGTACTCTCAACACTTTGGCTGAACTCAAGTATTTTGAAATGGGACATGAGCAATGTACAGATGTGCAGCTTCTGTGTGTACACACTTGTACACTAGCAAATGACCTATGCAACCACACTGATCAAAGTGCATCTGCCAAATTGTTTCTTCATGTAAAGTCAAGTACTTGGACCAGCACCAGGCATAGGAGTGGGAACTAGAAAGGAAATCAGGGGAGCACACGGTTCTTATTTTAAGCTGTGTTGGCTAAAAATGTTCATTAAACTAGTGTCAGGCTATATCTTTCCACAAAGTTCACTGAATCTGTTAGGAGGAAAACCCAACAAAAATGAAGAAAAACACAGATTTAAAGCATAATGGTGTCAGGCCTATAGATTAGCCTCATCTCAACTTGACTGATATAAAAAACAAGGACCAACTGCTTTTTTAGCTCAAGTTAAATGAACTTGCACTAAAACCAGACCCTTTTTATTACTGGAGGCAGCACAGAATTAGTAGGCTTTATGTGTGTTCTCTGTTAAGTGTTCAGGCATTGTTACCATTGATGTGGCTCTGTCACTGCTAACAACACTGAAGAACAGTTGCGAACTTGAATTAAAAGCATGCTTTTAAATATAGTACAGCAGAGGTAAATATGTCCGAAAACATACCACGAGCTTCAATAAAATAATAATCTTAAATCAGCTTAGTTTGTGTGAATCTTGATACTTTTATATTTGCAGAATGGAAGCAGTAATCTGAAAGCACTGATAAAATGAAGGAACCAATTAATTCTTGGAAATTGTTACAGAATAGATGACGGAAAAAATCTGTTGAAGGTCAGGTTACAGGAGAAAACAGAAGTCCAATAGAGAAGCATAATTTCCTTCAGTGTACTCATCAGCTATTTTTTTGATACAACACTTGGAAAAGGGAACAAGCAAAATGAACAAAAAGGTATGGCATCAAAATAAATACAGAGAATTACATTCTTCACTGAGCTATGCAGAACGTGGTTTAGCATCACATAACAGAGTAAGCCAAAGAAAATATGTAAGAAATAAGAGTGGGAAAACAATCAATCTACCCATTGGAAACTATGGCATCAGACCCAGTAAGTTCAGTAAAGCAAAGCTCACAAAGCCACGGGATATATGGAAAAAGTGCACAGTCTGCAGGACTGCAGGCTTTATAAAAGCCAGTGACTGTTGTTGACTGTGATTATGCCACCAGTCACCCTACCAGGCAAAAGGGTTCTTTCCCAATAGCAATTCAAACCAGCATGCAAGCACGAGGGGCAGGACCAGAAAGGCTCAGCCTGCCCTGAGAGCATCTCTCTCTCTCCCCAGTGCTTACACACTGCTTTAATGCACAGCTGTCATCAGATCTGAGTACTACAGTATCACAGGCAGTCAAAGGGAAAAGGACGCAGGAGATTTAATATAAAGGCAGCAGCCTGAATACCCATAAAAGCAGTAGCACAGAAGACAGCTGAGAAGAGTAGCACTAAGTTAATTTCAAACAGCATTTTCTATCAGTAGTTTGGGATTATTTTTTTTTCCCCTTAAAGCATGGCCTTACATGCAGATATATGGAGAAGCAGCAAATCATCACCAGATTATTGTTCCAAACTTCTCTCTGGCATCTAGAAATAAACCCAGGCTGTAGAAGTGCGTAACTGCACCTGTAGTTAAACTAAACCAGTCAGATAACCACATGCAGGGACTAGCACCTCCTTGGTCTGGGCAACAAAACATGGAATGCTGTTTCTAGAAGAGACCACTTGCTCCCAAGATCTTGCTCTTCCAAGCATAAGGGATGACTATAGGGTCTAACCTGAATTTATCAGGTTCAGTCACATTCAACTGGCCACATCCATCTAACAGTTACCATTTTTTTAAATATAGTTTTGAAATATTTTTTTTTAATATTCTTGTCATCTGAAAAAACTCCACACCATAGCAGTTGTAAAAACAATTCTTCATATTTCTCCAGGCTGCGTATTTCCTAAAGGTCAAGAATATATACTATAAAATTAAAATGCTTTTCATTTGCCCATGCTGCAAACACTAATGATTTGTTCTTATTCCATATTTCTTGAAAATTTAATCTTTGTTTTAGCTAGAGCTTTCTACCATCCACATAAAAATGCAGTACTCTAATATGAACACAATTCACACCTGACCTAGTTACCTGGTGTCCACCTTAACTTGAACCTGCTTTGCAGGGAGGACTTGGACTAATTCACTCAGCTGCTATTTGTCCTCTGTTGCCCTTTGCACAACAAGATTTCCCCTCCAACCCTCTCCACCTGCTCCAGGTACAGGTCAGGCTCTCCTAGGACTGATCAGGAACTTCAGAGCCAGCAGAACAAGGGCCGGTAGATGCCCAGAAGTTCCATGTCAGCATTAGCCACCGTGAGGCCTCAGTAACTCAAACAGGGCTCTCCTGCAACATGGTCAGGTCTGGGCAAACAGACAGGCTCAGGGCTTGCGGTCCACCCCCGGGTCCAGCCATGTAGTTGAGATGTCAGCAAACAGCAACTTGGTTTCTCTTAGGCTTTCTTAGCAAAGATGTGATCTAACTGTACAATAAATAAGCAATTAAAAGTCTTTGTGTCAGCACTAACAATGCCTAAGCAGCTGAAAAAAGATACACTTGGCAGATTAGGAAAGATACAAAATAACCAAAAACATATCAACAGCCTGTTAAAAATCACAGAAGTGGAAACATGAGTGGTGAACAAGCTGGCTGCCAGGTCTTCTTCAGGCTCTCCCTGAACTTCAAACCCAGCACCTGATGTTGCACAAGGAAGGGATCCGGGGTTGGCAAAGATGGAATTAAAGACATGTACTGCATTGCCGTCAGCTGTTATTACTCATGTGCTTGCTGTTTGTGGCTCAGAATCAGTTCTTCTTTTCACTGACAACAGTATTTAGGAGTCACGTGATGACCATGTGAGCCTACTGCTCCCAAGCTGTACTGCTTCAGGAGCCCAAACAGAGTCACCACCTGGCTAGAGACTAGGCAGTGCTGTCCCCTACACCTCAGCAACTTCATCATCTTCAGCATCAAAACAATTAAAGACTCTAATGAACAAAAAAAATTACTTCAACTATCACTTCGTACATGTCCCTTAACACCCGCTTGTTAACAGATTAAGACAATTGCTATATTAATACTAAGGGAAGGGATGTAAAATACTTTCTATATACAAATTAAAGTCTTTACTTTCTGTACTACTTTTGTTATGATATGGCTAAAGTATATTGTTTTAAGTGGAATTAATTACAAACATTGATGAGACATTTATTTACAGAATTTTTTTTGCTGCCTTCTACCTTTTGTTACAATAATAACTGCTGGTTTCTTATTTTTGCCTTTATTATTGTTTGTACAGTTCTAGATTATCCTAAGCAACATGGATTTGATGTGTTTATAAAAAGAGTGAGTCATGCTGTGTCACAACAGGGTTTTCTTTTAACTAGAAAAAAAAGCAAATATTTTTGTATTTCAAGCTGTTTAAAAATAGTACTTCTAAAAATAAAGCACTAAAAACGAGGGATCAGACGGGACTATATTCTGCCCCTGAGAAAGAGCCTTGTTTCTCTCCATCAGAATTCTGTCTGAACTACAAGCAGCTACATGCTGTAAATAATCAGTCTTGGTTCCCACAATGGGAAAAATTGCCATCCTGAATCTCTGACAGCTTTTTCAGTAGCAAACATTAGTCCTCCATCACAGTGCAGAAAGGGCTGTCAGACTCCATGAGGGAGTAGAAGTATCAAATGATCACAAGCACAACCTTTTATTTCCTTTTTTCAGCTATGACAGAGTACTATTGTATAAAATCCTTATACTTTTGGAGGCGTGTGTCTATCTATGCAGATTAGTATTATGAATACAATACTAAGTGATAGTCATCTGTGACTGTAACCAAAGATGTCACAAAACAAAAAGCTGCACACCATTTACTATACACCTGACATCAACACATCTACCAGTGCAGGCACGTCATTAGTCTCATACACGCATAATTTTCCCAGCTTTCCATTGTTTGTTCTGTATTTTCTCCCTCAAAAAAAACGACAAAAAACCACTTCTGCCATTACATCATCCATCAAAACAGCAAACTCGTATAATCCACTTACAGGTTTTCACATATTTCTATAAGGTGAAAGAGTGCTGTTCATAGAATCATAGAATAGATTGGGTTGGAAAAGACCTCCAAGATCATCGAGTCCAACCCCTGATCCAACTCCAATTACTATATCATGGCACTAAGGGCCATGTCCAATCTCTTTTTAAAAACCTCCAGGGATGGTGAATCCACCACCTCTCTGGGCAGGCTGTTCCAATGCCTGATTACCCTCTCTGTAAAGAATTTCTTCCTAACATCTAACCTAAACTTCCCCTGGCAGAGCTTAAGCCCATGTCCCCTTGTCCTGTTGTGGGTTGCCTGGGAGAAGAGGCCAACCCCCACCTGGCTATAACTTCCCTTCAGGTAGTTGAAGAGAGTGATGAGGTCACCTCTAAGCCTTCTCTTCTCCAGACTAAACAACCCCAGCTCCCTCAGCCTCTCCTCATAGGACTTGTGCTCAAGTCCCTTCACCAGCCTGGTTGCTCTTCTCT
>VWZY01006293.1:70654-88915 GCA_013399075.1 Chloroceryle aenea
TGAGAGTGGCTGGGGGGGGGGGGCAGGGGGAGAGATAAACTCCTTGTAGGGGAGGCTCAAGTATAAAAAATGCTTTATTTGTTTTAATTTCACAGAGTGCTGAGTAAACAGAGTAAAAATTCCAGATTACAGCAGCTTCCTGTTTACCTCGGCAGTGCTGACTAAGAGCAATAGGGTAAGGCTCAGGGAGTGGTGCTCACTCACCTACAGTGGAGCTGACACCTGGGTGGTGTGGTGCACGTACCTCAACCAACAAACTCATCTTTATTAGCTTTTCAAGTTTTGCTATTCATACAAGAAATCAGATTTGACTTCAGACATTGTGGTAGACTATTGTATGCCCTGATTAAACCTGTAATTTAATTCTTTAAATTGTGGAATAATGACTGGAGGTAACTTCAAAATTCAAGTCATATTCAAGGTGCAGCACTGTTCACACATTAAGGAAAGGTGTAACACTGGAGAAACTTTCAGGGTAAAGCGCAACTGGCATGCAAGGAATCCATTTCACAGCAGTTCCCTAGGCAACCCTGCTTGCACGCAGCACAGGGGATGGAGTGCAGTGAGGATTCCACAGCCAGGCCCTGTGAGATTACAGGAGAGATAGGAACTTGCTGGTATCACAGAACTGATAAGATGCCTGTTTGACGCGTTTTTTGACAAAGTACTGTCCATTGTGCGAACTTTGCTCATCATAATATACCAAAACACTTCTCCATCCCCAAGTGCAGCCACCCCCTCACAGAGTTTGTGAAAGCAAAGCAAGAGAAATTTACACCAATCATAATAAAGGTATATATGACTAGTCCCTCAAGCTCCACCCTGAAGATAAAAAAATATTATTATAAAAATGGTTTAAGTATGGGGGGGAATGTCAGGGAAGACATCACTGTGGACAAGTCAGGGCAGATACTATTGCTGATCTGATTCCTGGGATCAGTCGACAGGATGAACCTCGCTTCCTCCCCCTAGGGACACCTATGATGCAGACTTTCCGAGTATATCCCCAGGAAACTTAGAAATTTTACTGAGCTGCTCTTTAATGCCACACACGTGGTATACCTACACTTTGCAGACAGTGAATTTATCACCGGCAGTCTACAAGAACTTGTATCTCCATTGCTCTTAATAAACTGCACTATTCATGCTGCTAGTCACAGTTCTCTCATCAGGTGCTGTCAGCTCCTTACTGGCTGCATGAGACCACAGAGTGTGACTAGAACCAGGAGTGCAGTGCACTGGAGTGCAGTGCGCTGTTAGCAAACCCAGAGCCGTAAGAGTTGAAGGTAGACTGAACACGACCAGACTAATAGTGCCAAATTGGACAGCACTCACTAGCTAAATCTACCTGCTTCGGGCCCCTCTGATATCTAAGGGCCAGCTGGAATGCAAGGGGGTTTATTTTCTGACAAATTACCCTTTTCACGCAACAACATTCCAGCTCATTTTGTAATCAAGCTGCTTTACTTGACCATAGTATTGCACATAAACCTTAAATTAAAGGAAAGGGCCTTCACAAAAAAGTCAAACTGGAAACAAAAGTATGTTGGAACATTTTTCCATAGAATTAAAAAAAAATAAATCATGGAATGGGAAAGATTTGGGCAGCCTGAATAATGCAATGCTGAGGCTTAGCGTAGTACCAGTCTTTACACAAAAATAGCTAAGATTTCGCCAAGTTAGTTGCATATGAATGCTATTAACCAAAGGATAATTGTGAATAAAGGAATGCAGTGAAGCATTTCCTTAATCAGCTGCTTGAGGGTCGTTGGTGCCATAAACGTGTTAACAGTTTATCATTAATTATTCAATACCTAAAATACTGAAAACCCATCGAGGCTTTCAAAACCAAAATTCTTCCAATTATGAAGACAATTAATGAACAAAAAAACATGGAATATCCAGGTATCTATAATAACTTGACAACCTATTCTGTCAGTTTTATTTATGCCTAGTTAGGTTTTGTTGAAAGAAAACCATTCCCCCCTTGCTTCTGCAGAAAATATCTTGGCCAATTATGAACATTTCTTCCTGAAGGACTGTAAGGAAAGACTACTGAGGTAGCCTATCCATTTTTATAGACAACTGCCTTTTTGCAAATAATAAAAAAATGGACATAATCCAGACATGTTCAGATTTCCTCATCGACATATTTCAGATGACTCGGTGAAGCTTTAAATTACAGGTTCCACCTAATCTGGCACACCGAAATCAACGACACTTGTTTCATTGCTTATAGAACTGAAGCTTCAACATCCTCCAATGTAACCTTTAATAAACACACAAAAGAATATCAGTAAAACTAAGTCAAATCAGATCAAATACCAGAGTAACTCATTACACTGATTTACTTTTTAATAAGCAAGTTATAAAGGCTGCCAGCAATTGAAAATCGCAAAGAGTTGCAGAGTTGTTGCTCTTAATAAAAATTCTATTACCATTTCAGACTCACACCGTTGTTAATACAGCCAGTTAACAAAAGAATCACCTTTATTAAAGGAAAGGCTCAAAAGTTTTTCAAAATAAAAGGAACACACCAATAGAAACAGCTCTTCAGTAACATTAATAAATTAAGCAATACCAAATGCCCTTCCTGCAGGTTACACTGCACTTAAATGCAGAAACATGCACCTAAAAGCCTGTGCACACTAGAATGCATCTAGTTAGGTTTTTAATGTGTCAAATAGCCCACTTTCCAGTTTCTTATTAAATCTTTAAGATTTATATGCAGTACCATAAAAATATCATTCTATCGTTTCAGTCATCTATTTAATTTCAATTTATTTTAGTGAAAAACAGTTTTCAACACACATTCCTCACCTTACAGTAGCATTTGGAAGTAGCTGTACACCAGGAATGAAGTTAGGCAGGAGCAAACAGTTCACAGCTATGTCATCTCCTACTATTTCTAATGCTACCAGGTACTAGTGGTCTTAAGGGGTGGGCCATTCACACCCATCGAGGTCACTTGAGGGCAGTATGCCACCCTCTTATATGACTTAAAGCATTTGATAGAAAAGAGGATAAAGGCACAAGGCATGAAATGCTTTCAGTTAATGAGGTGGGATCTGAAGCTGTGAAGTCATTCATTTAGAGAGGCAGGCTTGGTATTTACACTCCCACTGTCAAAACTCCCACTGATGCCATTACATGTTTTAGCTTATTTGAAGTATAATAACGGAGAAAAGCTTGCTTTCTACAAGGTGCCTTTAACATGAACAGCTCCATGTATCATCTAGTGAAGCAATAGTGGAAAAGTACATCACACAGCAGGCATGGGATCTGTAGCCATCCCAACTCTGGGTCTTTTTCTTTTCCCCTAGAAAGTGTTAATCTGATCATGTATATGAAAATCTATGTCATACAGCTAAGTATGCCTCATCCAGTTAATGAAAGCACCTTCTAATCTGGAGATTAAAGAATTAGACCATTAGATATGGAGATGCAGTTCCTGAATACTCCTTATGCAATTTCTGACTGCCAAAATCATTTTTTTTTCCACTGAAACACAGTAAGAAAGAACAAGACACAGACTGCAGCTGTCTTGCTTCACAGTTTGCTCCTGTCAAATATCAACGCTTAGCATGGCTTGATTTACACAGTGCACACATGGGAGAGTATCAGATAAAGCCCAAGTTTCTGAAGAGAGCATGAACAGTAGTTCAGTCACGGGTGAGTCAGTAAAGGCCCCTGGTTCAGCAGAAGGGCTATCAAATGGGATTAAGCCTTTCAAATAAAGTGTCAGAGATTTCAGCTGTTTGTACTGATTAAAGGTGCCATGAAACATCTTGCAAGAATAGGCTCTTTTTTTACTCTCAAGTCAAAGTAGTTCTCTCACAGAGTGTCAACAGCAGTTCTGAAAAAATATTCTTGCATCTGAAATTGTACAGTAACAGGTATCATGATGGAAAGGCTTTCTTGTAACTTGTCACACACACCTGTGAACTGTGGTATACAGGCAATACCTAACACAAATGACTCCAGAGATTTATTTTTTTTAGAGATTTATCTGCAGTAGCATTATACCAATTTAGTGCTAATGCACAAATTGAGCAATGTATATTTTATTGCACTCTTAAAAATTCTTCAACACCCCATAGCAGTAACTGTAAGGAGTACCACGAAAAAAATGCTAATCTACTGTTAAGGTCACGTGCTTCATATACAGGCAATTGAGTAATAACACGACTTTTATAACCAGGCTCATGAATGGTAATAACATTTTTATATCCATTATCATCTCCATCTGATTGCAAAGCACAAAATGTAGCTTCTTTACCTTCATACACTGTGTTTAATTGCAAGTTTTCTTTTTGTATGCACTACCAAAGAAATCTGCAATTTAAAGGCGATCACAACAACATTTACATATAACATTTACATATAACATTTAAGAAACACTGCCTGTGCAAGGCTAAGACTATTTAGAACTACTAGGAAGGGCATAACTTACACATCACATAGCATACTGTTACAGGAAAAAAAAAAAAATCACCCTGGAAGTCTGTAACAAAGTGGAGCATGCCCTCAAGATTTGCAGATGAAGACAGAGGGCCTCCGTAAAGGCCTGATGAAAATTAAAGATGTTGAAGGGAAAACTTATGGAAGACAACTGTAAAAGCCAACAGGTAAGACCACAGTCTGGCCAAGTATTTCAAAGTCACGTGGCTGACCAACAGGAATGAATCAAAGAATAGATTGGGTTGGAAAAGACCTCCAAGATCATCGAGTCCAACCCCTGATCCAACTCCAATTACTATATCATGGCACTAAGGGCCATGTCCAGTCTCTTTTTAAAAACTTCCAGGGATGGTGAATCCACCACCTCTCTGGGCAGGCCGTTCTAATGCCTGATTCCCCTCTCTGTAAAGAATTTCTTCCTAACATCTAACCTAAACTTCCCCTGGCAGAGCTTAAGCCCATGTCCCCTTGTCCTGTTGTTGGCTGCCTGGGAGAAGAGGCCAACCCCCACCTGGCTATAACTTCCCTTCAGGTAGCTGAAGAGAGTGATGAGGTCACCTCTAAGCCTTCTCTTCTCCAGACTAAACAACCCCAGAATTGGAAGCAACTTGCCTGCATCAGACTAGGTTTCCACCATTCCTTCTTAGCTTTATTCCCCTTATTCTCTTCCACGTCAGAAAGCAGGACTTGTCACTCAGCCTACTGCAGACCAAGTCATACTTCCATTGCTGGGGGTACTATATAATTTGGATATATTGACTGTCAAAAACAGCAGAGGATTCCAGCCCTCTCACAGTCTATAGATTACTTAGGCTCCTAGGAGAGCTCTACAGCATAGAAATCATGGCATCTGTTAAGATTATGCCCCTTGCAGGTATTTCCTAGGACTTCCTCATTAAAATATCATCAGAAAAAAAAAAACAATATCCACAGAAAGAGGGATCACAGAGCTTTGGTACTTCAGTGAGGTTCTTGAAACACTGTCACACTAGACTGGAAGACAGGAACAGGAATAAGGGGGAAACCAGTTTTATTACAGCTATATTGCAAATGGACAGAATGACGAAGTATTCACTCATCTGCTAGTTCTAATACTTAAAGTGTCCTGATTTGCCTAAAATGATTAAAACTGAATAGCTTTAGTTCTTCAGAAAAATTACGAATGAAAAATAAGTGAGTAGTCATCTCATTGAAATATCCTGACAAAAAACAAAACAAAACATTAAAATGAGGTAGATTTCTACCCACCTCAAGAGTTTTAATTGGTCAAGAACTGCAAAACAAGCCCTAAAAGGACATATTTAGCTACCGAAGGTAAAAAACACTCTTCATTGTTCACTGTTTCCTGTTACCAGCTTGAATATAATTTTAGCTACTGAATTGGCATGCTTTTGTTTTGGCAATCTGATTATATTAACTTCCCTTCTGTTTTTTCTTTTCCTGTTTGTACACCTGAACTCTGAATGCACAAACACCAATAGGATTAATATTTTAGTTAGCCTACTACTCTCCATCTGTAAAGGGCAGGATGAAATACTTTCAAAACTCTGAGGAATAAAAATAATTAAAAAGAAATTAATAACCTTGACTTCTAATTTTAAGATCTAATTGTAGTCCCCAGGTAGAATTATTAAATAAAAACGGATATTTTTCCAAAATTCTGTCTGCTTTAGGTGCTACCTCACAACAGGTGGTTAACTGACTCTCCAGCTGCATAGTTTGAATTGCAGACTAGGAAGAACTCCCCAGAGTTTTAAGTGCATTCTAGCATAGTAGAAAATCACCACCAGTATTTTTGATTGAAGTCTCTTTTCCCCCATACTAAGTTATGAGCTATTTAACTGTTCTTGAGTACTAGAGATCCAGTACAAGTCACAGCAGACAGGTTACAATCACACTGATGGAGCAGTTCAGCTTACTTTGTCCCTTGCTGTTCTAGGCTGGACTGTTGCCACTCCAGCACAAAGGAAAATCCTGTGCTAAATTAGCAGGATAAGCCCGATAACTGCTTGTTCAATTTTAAATGCTTTCTGGTCTGAGAACAGATCCATGTATTGGACAAGTCAAATGGAAAAGTTACCTAATGATCTCAGGTGCAAAAATACCTCAGCCTGTATCATTAAGAAATTATCCGAACAAAAGAAAACTTGTTTTCAGCAGGCGAACACTCTCAAGGTGTGTCAGACTAAATAGCTATCCATGACTAATTCATTAATTGTGGTAACAACAGTCCATTAAATTCAAACTACTACCTTCAGAACAGATTCTTCAGAACATCGTTAGCAACTGCAAAAGGTTTATGAAGTATCTGCATATGCACCAAGAGTACAAGTTGTACTGTCAATAACAGCCTAAATATACTTGCTTCAGCACTTGTTGTCTTTCACACAGTTAAGAACGTTTTCAGAATAAACGGCACTTAAATTCCTTTCCAGAAAGAAACTTTCAGGACTGGAAAAAAGTTTAAGTCTATAAACTTATCCTATGTTACTAAAGCAGGGATTTAGAGTTGTGTGTTGTGCTCTGCTCTTCTGGGTCGGTTTCAGACATTCCTTCCTTATCCAGAATTGCAATGTTTTAATACTGTCAAGACTGTATCCATAATGGCTTAAACTTTGAGCAGTCTCACACAAGTAACTGAACTTTATTCAGTCCAAGTTTAAGTACAAACTGCAATACTCAACAAGAAGAGGTCAAACTCAGGACTCCTAAACTGAAGATCAAAAATCTCCCATCACAGAATTAACGTGCATTTTTACTGGCAAATTGCAAGTGAGCATGTAAGGCTGCTAGCTATTTCAGCAGGAAGTAGGGAGTACATTTCTAGTGACTAAAATGCTTCTCAAGTACATTTTATTTCCTTCTTTCTCAGTGTGGCTTTATTAGCAACTTTTTAATAGGCCAGATTTAGGGCTTGGGGTTCCTCCCCAAATCTATACTGGGAATACAGAATACAACATGAGCCCATCCAAGTACAAGTCTCAGTTAAAAAACAAACAAACAAACAAACAAACGAGCAAGTTAGGAGGTGCAACTGACATTCATGTTACAATTATTCTTTCCTTTTCCTCTATCAGCAATTAAAAGCTGAGTGTTCATTTCACTAGAAGCACTTTGTTGCCTCCACTTCTTCCAGTACTTTATAATTTAAAATACACTGCTACTAATGTATAGACCAACAGAAGCTCTTCTGTAGGACAAGGACTTTTAAATATGTAAAGACAAGTATTGTGAAGATGCCGGCCCACTTAATCCATCCTATTAGTGCCACCTAACTGCTTAACATCGCTGTAACTATGTAAAAGACTGCACTGTACTCAGCTCCAAAGAAAATAGACCTGGTGTGACCCTACCAAGATTAACCCATCATTTGAGGAAGGTTAGATTGTATTGTCCAGAAACACTGTACCATATCTCAATGAAAAAGGATGTTCATTTTGTCTAGAACAATACCAAATATGGGAATAAGTAGTCAGTGTTTCCTCTCAAGTGTTCCTAGAATGAATCAAGAATAAAAACACAAAGTAAACTACATGAAGAAACCACTGCTGGTCATGAACTTATTCTGCATATTGAGATCAAGTCTCTGTGGACTGGGTGTGCTGGTATTTCAGGCATTAAGAGCCCTGGAGCCAGAATTCCTATTTACCACTAGAAAAGCTTTAAAGAGTAATACTCATGGGACCAGCTTTAAGACTTTTGGAAAAGTCAGCTGAGTAACTGACACTAGAAGTTGGTAAACTAAGTATTCCTTTCAATATTAAAACTGTCAGTTAACAATAGCACTATCCACATTAAATAATCTATTCTGTACTACTGTGTGCTACTTGAGTTTAGCTTCTTTGCAGCCTCACAAAAGGCTCACCTACTTCACTGAACATGTTCCTGAGACTGAGGCCAAGCTCAGTGGAGATGGTGTAAATTCCATAGAGAACACATTCTGTGCATTTGAAGGCAGTTTTAATATAGAACAGACTAATGCCCCTTATTGTATGTACTTTTTTAAACCACAACAGAACATTTCAGTTGTACCAAATGCAAGTTATTAGCCACATATCATCATATATGCTGATTTGTTATTTGAAGCAAGTATCAAACTGGGGAAATTCTTATTTTCTCCAGTACATTGGATCTAGTCCTTTACTGCCACACAGATACACATTACTGCGCAGAGCTGTAAGACAAGAGCGACAGTTACAAATATCTAAGCTGCTTAAGTTGCTAGAAACAGGTACTCACCATCTATCTACCTCAAGTTCCACATACTGTATACTCAGGTGCTAAGTCCTCTTTCACTTGGTTAGGTACACTTCTAATCTGACTTGCTGTTGAAGACTTATCCCTATCTGCTCATCTGAAAATGATCATGCTTTGACCTCTGTGGTTGCAACCCAACACTGAGACAAAACACAGGTGAAACACAGCAAAACAGCAAAAGTAGTGGCCTCTCCTACAACTAATTCTCCCTTCCCCCACACAGCTCTGCTTTAAATGGAACTCAAGTTTTTTCTCATTAAAAGACAAATACCAAATCAGACCTCCACAGACATAAGAAGTGTCATCACTGGACTTCCTTTTGTTACAAACAACATTCAAGTTTACTTCCCTCCACCATGTCAAGCCTAATTCATCTTAAAACCCCCACAACAAATAGCATAGTCTGTATAAGTTACTGCAACTCCAACTTCAAGAGCGAAGTCTATTTGCTGATAAATTCCTATAACCCAGGATCACCAACACTTGGCTCCTTACAGGGTTCTGAAACACTGCTCCTGCAGGGACTTTGCCTGCAACTGTTGGTAAGTAAAATATGACGCATCAAATATGAACTCTGAGGGGCCTTGCTGAGTTCCATCACTTCACTGGATGAAAAATGTTTCTCCTCATACAAGCAACACGTACTCATATCATCCCTTACTAGTGCAACTAGCTATTGTGATCTTCAAGCATTTGATCTTCAACCATTGGCTACCTGATGAAGCAGCAGAAGAGATGCTTTGAAAAAGCCATCAGTCACAGCAGATTAAGTAAATGACTAAGAGTTTGGACACAGTTCAGGATAGATTTATGCACTTCAGCTTTTTTGCTACAGATCTCATCAGTTTTAATCTGATACTCTCTAGCAGGAGGCTTTTACTTCCCTTTCAACCATGGTAAATCAATTCCATAAAGTTGCCTTACTACAGTCTATTCCAGTCTTGAACGTTACAGAAACAACAGCCAGGACATCATCAGAAACTGAAAACCTCCAAAACTGCCCTACCCTGAAAAGTTATTTTGACTCTTCCACTGCAAAGACCAGATATAGAAATCTTTGGTTTGTTGAATCTAGCAATTACTGACCAATATAGTAGCTCCCAGCATATATTTAAAGTTGAGGGGAAGCACTGAAAAAGACTTTGGAGACTACCAACAATACACCATCAAGTCCTGGAAACATGACTGTGCATAAGGCAGTTTAAGTGGAGAAAGAAAAATCCAGCTGAAATAATTTCATTCTTAGCAGGATTACTGTATTTTAATTAGTAAAGACAAATATTTGTTTTCATGGATTAAAGCAATTCAGAATCCAGGAACTAATATAATTTATAGAGAACCAGTGTCAGCAAGTTATTATATGGTATAGAATCCGCATGTAGTAAAACCATGCTTTGTAATACATCGGTTTCCGCAGTATCCAAATTTTTTAATTCAAATTATGATAGGAAACATACCAGAAGCTCCCAGACAGGAGTACTGTGTCAGTCTAACTTGACTCTTGATAGTACAGGTTTTACAGAAGCAACAAAAAATACGGAACTACATAGGACACAGGAATCTAATACAATGATGGATTCATGTGAATCAGGTTTATTCCTCTAGATGATCACATTCTATCAACTAGTTCCTTAAAAAAGCATGATTGATATTTAGATAGCAATTTGTTAAGTGCCAATACAAAGATAGCAGAAATAATTACACAACATCCGTGTTTCATTGGTCTTACCAGAAGATACTGTAGAATATTAATTCAGAATAAACAGCTAGTACCTCTGTGCTCAGAAAGCAAGGATGGATGGGTTTGTAGCTTTTTATCTTTCCTGAAATGAATTTCACCAAATTTGAAAACCTCTAGTTATCTGTACTAGATATATGACTGCTTTCAATTCTAGTATAAATGCTTCCACACATTTCCCTTTCTTTAGGTTTATACTGAATACAGTTGGGGGTACAGTACATGACAACAAAGTATTTTGAGATTGATAAGCAGACAAATCAAATTGTTCTGCAAGATGGAAAGAAACAACAAATACTCCTAAGTATGCACTTGCTTTTGAGTCCTATGAAATGCCTTTTGGATTAGATTTAATGAAAGTACTCCTTCAATATGCTTGAGACAACTGCTTGCACTTAGCAAAGTATTTTCCAGTTTATGTACCAAAACATCTGCAATAAGATAGTCCAAAACGAGTGATCAAAAGGTGTTCAGTACATACCAGAACCACCACAATAGCTCAAAGCCCAACAGCTAACAGAATGCTAATGCTGCACGTAGTTACAATGCCTAGGTAGACATTTGCCCTTGGAACCTTCCAACTAACTGCCAAGCCCAGTAGTACTTTCATACCAAATGAGCCATCAGAGTGTACAGGGGTCATATCCCAAAGGACTTGAAATGTACTGGCAGCATCCAGTAAAAACAAATTAAAATATACGTTTTATCAGCATACTTCTTTACAAAGTTAGGAATAACATAGGGTTAAGAGTTACTGAAAAAGCAATTCGGAAGCACTTGGGAATTTGTGTAGACTTGTATCTTTCAAGGCAGAAAAAAACCCCAAACATTGCAAGATAAGAAATTCTTGACTACTGCTTGGCACTGCAAATATATTACTGACAAGAGGTCCCAACTTCCATCTTTCTATATTTCTGCTATTAGCAATATACACCTCAAAGCACAGGAAAAGACATGAATCACAACAAAAGATAACAGCACACACTGTAAACTGCCTAGAATTTAAAGCCTCACAAATATTGTTGAATGTCAGATTGAAAACAGAAGACTGTCCTAGATGCAGGATAAAACATCTGGCAGCATATTATTTCATAAGAAACAACCATGAAAGATTTAAAATCCCAAGTGTTAAGAACACTAGACATGTTTTATAAAAGATATCAAGTTGCATTGTTCAGACTTGAATATGACTCCAACAAATTAGACAAAGCTGACCAAGAACTGGTTACAGACTCAGGGTCAGCTGATGAAGGTGATTCAGTGAGTGGTTCTGAGCTGGCAAGGAAAAAACTGCTCGCACTTCCTGTACAGGGACAAGCGCAGCTAGTTGCTACAAGACTGCTAGTCCTACTTGAATAATGCCAACAAAAACCTCTCATTTAGACTTCAGATCACTGAACAAAGCATCAAAATAGCTTCTAGAAGCATGTGCTTTT
The DNA here is from genome assembly GCA_013399075.1 of Chloroceryle aenea. Taxonomy (NCBI): domain Eukaryota; kingdom Metazoa; phylum Chordata; class Aves; order Coraciiformes; family Cerylidae; genus Chloroceryle; species Chloroceryle aenea. The sequence continues at coordinate 82,547 of VWZY01006293.1, forward strand.
GCTTAAGTCATTTGTGTTACTTTTTTTGATGAAGTAGGCTAAAGGAAGTTCTATACTTTTGGAGTGGGATGATGATATAGGTGTTCTGTTTTACATTACTCCTGACAGCCATAAGTGGCTTTTACCAAAGACACTTCTGGCAGCTAGCTGAAGATCACCCAGATGACAGGACAGCAGAACACAGCCTGGTTTGTAATCATGAGGCATGCTCAAGATCTGCTAATATCTGGCTTTAACTTTAAAGTTAACATTTAGTAAACAATCTTAGCATGCAGTTCTTCATACTTAAAAGCACAACTTAAGTATGCTTCCCTATAAGCATCACTTCTGATAACTCCAACTCTGTTACTAATACTGCTTTCCTTGCCAGCTCTCCCTTTGGCTTTGTTGAAGAAAAGAACTGCATTTTCCATTTCAATTAAAAAAAAAATCAACGCAGATTTTTTTTTAGAAATACACTTTACAGTTTATGAACCCAATCCACCGGTGGTTTTAGTGCCAAATAAGTGCTACACCTTCGGAAAAATATCCTTGACCACACTCCCCTTTCTAAGCTATTTACAATATTGTTGAGCTTAGATGCACTTGCTGTTGTACATGAAGCAGTCAATCTTCAGAGCCATTCAAACATTTGTATAAAGCATCCTTAATAGGCAGAAAATACCTATAACGTTTACTGTGTGAAAATGCTTTAGACTAAGAAGCCTTTTCCTACCACAGTAATGACTTAGTCAAGCAGAAAGAACAGATCCCATGCAATGCCAGGACATGACTGAACCCCAAAGGGTATTCACATTTTTAAAGAGATGAGGTGGAAATCAGTAGGTGGAGGATAAGAAAGCAAGATGATGAGGATGAGTCAGGAGATGAGCGATAGCCATACTTCCTGGGCAGGACAGCAACTGGCATCTCAGGAACGTGGGGAAAAGGAGTTGGAGAGACTGAACTGAGAAAGGTCTAACACAGGTCCTCACACCCAAGCTCCACCAGGAGTGCAGCAGGAGGCTAAGATTGCACAAGAGTCTCAACAATTAGGTGAGGTGAACGTCTAAAGAACTTGTCAGAGTAAGAGACAGCTCTTGATTCTGTTCTTAAGATGCAAACAAAGTTTTCACTTTGTCATACTTCTCTGATATTTGTAAATACTTTTACACACATGTAAGAGAAATAATAAAAGCCAAACAACATAGCAGCTAACAGACTCCTTTGGTTACAGAAGTTTCAAAAATTAGCAAGCAGCCCATACACCTGTAATACTTCTACAAACACAAGCAGTAAAAATAAAACAAAACACACTTCCACAGGAGTAATCAGAATGGAGGCCATTTGCTAGTGACCAGCATTGGCCAGAAATGCTTCTTGGCAGACAACCTTTTACACTGATGTAAACCTTTGTTGCTCATATTGAAGAGGAGACTTTAGATAGTACAAACTGGCTTCATTCAAAAAGTTAACAGTGCAAGCCAATGCTTTCTTGCCAAAACATACACCTGGTGATTTCTGTGTTTGCAGAGGGACCAAACTGCTTTCCAAATCCTTATTTTTGTAAGGCAAACACATACACACACACACTCTTCCTAGTTCTGAGAACTGCTTCTTTGATTTTACTCCTAGACTTGCACTGTTAATTCCAAGAATGAAACCCATTTTAAGTACAAAATCCCTTTTAACATAGCTAAATGTTTCCAGTAGCCATGCAACATCTAGATCTAGAGGCCAGCTTCCTTTAAAAAAAAACAAAACACTGAAGTATTACATTACAATAGCATTTTAGGAAACTGAGAAGTGAAGCAGATCGATTTGTCATTTATAAGCCATGTATTGTGGCTACAACCAGAACCAAAGGATAAGCAAAAACTTGACAGGCCAACCCAGTAAGTCAGATCTCAGTCTAGTTGTTAGCATCAGCACAACGATCTGTCAGAACTCTTCATATAACTTCAGCAAAGTCATTCCCGGGGTTACTCGGGGTCCTTGGCAAAGTTAAGTGTAAGAGATAGGATCTTAGGAGGAAACACCACCTTTTTGCTCCCTTCCTCATCAGATGCAGTAACTAAAACTAATTCAGTTTTACTGATATGAAAGGATTCTTCTGTAGCTCTGAAGAGGTTTATTTACATCTTCTCTATATGTTGGTAATACATGCATACTATACTGGAAGATAACTCTAAACATATAAGCATTTCTAATTCCTTATGCTGAAACTGGGAATAGAAACGTACAAACACCATTATTCTTTGAAATAACGCAGTTAAAACAGTGCATGCCCAGTTAGATCAATGTCACTTGTACAGTAACTCCCCAAACTGGTACAAGATTAAGCTGGTATTTATGATGGAAAAATATTTAAAATTATTACAAACAAGGCTGAGAAGACTTCTCTAAAATGATGTGCAACTTTAGTGTTTCAAGCAAGGAAACATACTTTCCACATTAAGATGAGAAACTAAGATTTTACTGAGAACTCAGTAAATGCTTGATAACCTTTCATTGGCTAGCTATCACAAAGGCTCCAAAAACCTTGTTTCAGCTTCCCCTATTCTACATATGCAGTGATGCTTCAAGAGGAGGCAGTACAACTGGGACAAGTTATCCTTTTAAGTCAAGAAAAAATGGCTGCAAATAATTTAAACTAATAACAGCATTGTCACCCCTTCCTTCACAACAAGCTAGTTATGTACAGAGAGGAAAAAAAGCAATTCTGAAAGGCAAAATAAATGATGAAAGGAATACTTCAGAGATACATACATTCACACACAAACACACGTTCAGATTTAAGCTGCAAAAGATGCATTTAGGTAACATTCTGCATACATTAATGCTTTCTAAGAGAGTGCTCTAGCATATACAATACAGCCATCAATCATTCTAAAGGTCTAAACTAGAAAGAAACAGACAAGCATGCACACAGTACAAACCTAAACAAAAGAGGTCAAGTATGAATCACTAGCTTTGCTATTGAACACGCTACTCTGTTTTATTATACTTCATATATCAGCCAGAAACACTATATAGCTTTAAAATTTTCCCATTAATGTACCTCTAGAAATAATGCAAAGCACATGCTGCTACCCTCTCTACTACTCCACATTTGGCAGAGATCAAGGTTTGAGCTTATGCTACTGTCTGCAGGAACAGACAGAAAAGCACCTTTCAAATGCAGAAGAATCGGTGTCTTGCTTGTGACTTTCTCAGAGAAAATAAGATTTAAGATAATATAAGGTCCCAGCTCACATCACACATTAGCTAAGTCAGGACCAAATCCTAAAGGCTAGCAAGTCCTTTCAGGCTAATAGTGTCATTGTGATCCTGCAGGCTGTCATAGGCACTTGTGTAACTGAGACATCCCCAGCATCTTGCTGGGTTGAGCTCTAAATATCTGACCTCTATTGATATCAAGCTATGTTGAATTGCTACAGACAGGTTCCTTTTTAAGAATCAACTTTCCATCTTTGTCTAAGAGGGGGAAACAGAAAGACACCAAATATGCCCAGATAAAATGCACATAGATACTGCGGTGCTAGAGAAAAAAATGCTTAGCATTGCAATGCTGATTAAAGACAACAGATGAACACTTTTCTTAACAAACTAAACCACCCTGGCTTGATCAATAATTACTCCAGATACTGCTGAACTCACTTTCTCTTATAGCCTTCCCTTCCCTCTCTCCCCAACAAAGTAGTGCAGAAGTAATCTAGAACAGAGAATACGCAAAAGCATGCAAAGTTGATCACTGATGGGTTGTTGCTGGAATATTTGGGTCTCTGCTTTTTTTTTTAATAAATTTGGTAGCAGTTTATGCCTTATAAACAGTATTATGTTTACTGATTAATATTCAATGTTTTATCCTTATGAGAGTCAGCATCAGCTGACAGTACTCAGGGGTACAATCTTTCCCTGAAAACTACAAAGATACTTTAAAGGAAAGGTTAAAGATCACATCACCACAACAATGTGACAAGATTATTTCTGTAACATGATACAGATTCTCTATCCAACTCCGGATAAGATCCTCCAGTGCAACTCCATGAACCACCTAATGACAAGCTCACAGTATAAATGCATAAGCTCACTGTATGAAGTTGAATGAAGTTGACTTCTTAGATTTTACTTAAAGCAAGCCTCAGCTTAGTTTTGCTGAGAGGTTTCTTGAACATCAAACAAGGCATACAGACATGAAACAGCTCACTCATTCCATGTCTGACGATCTCCTGAAACCACACTGTTAACTAGATATAAATATTGATTTGGATTAAAAATAAACCAGAAAAAAAGTGCATACTTATTGCTTAGTTGCACAGAGCTCCACAATCTTGTCATCAGAGCTGAGCAAAGCAATGCACCATGGCACAGAGGCTAGAGAAGGCAGCACCTTCGTATGCTTTACTGTATCAGACTGAGAAGCATGAAACAACAGCTGCCAGTGGTAACTCGGCACTCTGCACCTTGGACCCTGGCAGAACAGGAAAAGCTTGCTCTAAGGTCTACAGAGACAAAAGAGAAAAAAAGACTTAACTTAGAGAATATAAAACACTCCTATGACATTCTGCTCTTTCACCCCTTCTCCACAGAAACCCATATTGTAAAGATAAAAAGGAACTAAAGTGATTTTTATATATATACACCCAGTACACAACAAGTATAAATTTTCAGGATATGAGTAGCATGATTCATGTTCATAAGAAGTCACTGTAAGTCCTGCCAGGCAATCCTTCTGCCAGCTTTCTAAGTTACAAAATACTACCTTGTAATGATTATCAAGCAAGTGTTTGGCCATAAGCATTGGAAAAAGCAGTACTTTCTGAAAATAATCTTTCCCGGCTTTGCTGTAATCATTACTTACAGACAACTTTTAAAAAAATAGTAGTTCATATTAGCTTGAGATCTCACAAAAGATTAATTCAAGACTACTTCAGTATCAACTTAAGAGCTGAGAATAGCTGCCTGAACAATTCCCCCAAGTATATTTACAACAACTATATTTTGATTAAAATCTTTTTAATTAAAAAAGTGAACGGAGACCACAGCAGATCAACTAAAGACTCACCAATCTCAAAGTATTGTTGACATAGATGTTGTTGACAGGTAGACATCTACAAAAGACCTGCACCAAGGACTTCCAACCCCATTTGACATGTCAGCAGTCTAGGTAACGATACATAATCTCTACCAGGATAAGTGCCACGGGTGTCTGTGACCTAGAAAGCACTGAAAAGCTAAGGGTACAGTGAAAGAGTTGATTTGCCCCACATGGCTAAACAATTAACTCCCAGGCAACACGTATCTGTCTTACTCAGAGCCCCTTATTAGTAAGGGGGCTCTAAGAGCTGGGGGCATCACTATCCTTGACTGTGATAAAAATTTCAGCTTCCTAATCTCTGCAGTTTTTTATTTAAAGCAAAGACTTATGCTCAGCATAGGTGTAACCAGGCACAATTATACCTGCCCCAGGAAGTCAATGCACAGGCCCTGGTAATAAAAAGCAGCATATTGGGAGCGAACAGTCCAAGCTAACACTCCACTTAAATCAGTAAAACTCTAAAGACAAAAGCACTCGATTGGTCAGTCTTTAAAACTAGTTAAGCTTTAGCAGGAATAATGCAAAAGTTTCCACATATTTTAACCCTCAGGTCTTTAGTATTTCAGCTTAGTACAGTTTTTAATAATTTTTTTTTTTTTTGAAGGTTATGGATTTTAGCCCAGTTTATTATTACCACATCAGATTTTTCACTACTCACTATAAGCTGTTTTGTAAGAGGTACTCATAATCATTATTTGGATTACTTCAGGATGAAAGCTATTATCAATCATCAGGAGTCAATTATTAAAGACAAACCAAGTTCAGCTGCCGAACCTCAGTTTTTCCTCAACCTACCACTGATGTGTTTCATTGGTACCGCACCCCATTATCATACCAGACAATTAAGTGACCCAGCAGCTGCAGTTCCTGACCACCCCATCTTCATTTTATGACCTGTATTTACTGCACATACTTAAGTTTTCTTCCTGCCTGTCATCAGGTCATCCGCTCGCAAGAGGACCAAAACGGAGACTGACACTCCCACAGGTGCCAGAAAATCTCAGCTCGAGGGGTGGGAGTGATCTCCACGAAGAAGCCCCTCAAGAAGCATCCTCTGAAGCGGAGATGCGTCACCTGTTGTCCAAGGACGCCGTCACGTCACCTTCCCGTAAGCTTTTTCCTGCTTGAGGACACCAACTTGCAAGATCTCTTTAGATCCTAAGCGGCGACAGGAGACGAGGCTTGTGGCCCCCAGACACCGGCCCTGCCCGAGCTCCGCGCGGTGGAACAGGCGGCCCAGGACTTTCCCAGGACGCGACTGAAGAGCGGGGCCAGCAGGTCCCACCTCC
>VWZY01006293.1:95121-111968 GCA_013399075.1 Chloroceryle aenea
CCTGCAACAAACTTTCCTTCTGGAGGACGACATTCGTCGGAGCGGGAGCCGCAGGCAATGGCCCCCTGCTCCGCGTCCCCACGCTCATCCCCCGTGCCGCAGGGAAGGCCGCTTGTTATTTGAGGGGTCTTTCCCCTCACTCCCTCCCAAGGCGCGGGCACTGCTACGGAATAGCTGGGAGGAAGCAAAGACTGAAAGGGGCTTGTCCTGTCGGCTGGAATATTCGCCNCGCCTCCCGGCGCTCCGCCGCACACCGCAGCGGGGTTTCGCAAGGGGTTGTTTCATGTGACTCACTGATAGAGTCGGGTTTTGACCTCTCTTTTTGCCGAGTTGCGACACAGGGACTTTTTCACTTACTCCAAAATGTTGCCCCGAAGTGCTTCAGAGTAACACTAGGAGCTTGCGGCTCCTGGGCTGGTGCCGTCATGTGCTCCCTGTATCGCACCCAAAGCGGATTCTATTTTAAGAAGAAAGGAGTGATTAAAGTGTTTGCCTAGGCAGGTGTTTCAGTCCGCTTTGATTCGCGTGTGACTTGCGGCAAGTCGCATAGCCGCCCCGTGCTTCGCTTCCATACTAGCAACACGAGGGAAATAATATCTTCAGGGATAATAATGCTTTCCTATCCACCAGGCATATCGTGAGAATTAATGTGAAAAACGCTGTGAGGTGCACAGGTATTACGGCAAGTGTTAGACAGAGGATATAATGGAAGATGGAGAAATGAACACTACAGGTGTGATTATCCTCCAAAACAGGAGAAATGGAGAACCCACAGAAAATAAACATGCAAGGCAGCCTGCTGAAGTGGGGAAGGTATGCCACAGTACAGACAGTAGGGAGGGAATTTTGCATTGCTAGAAGTGTTTTTTCAGCCTGTCACATTTATTATTTTTTTCCAAGCTTTTACATGTCTGATGTCAGCGACTTCAAAAAATTATAAAGTACCACACCATGTTTGTACAGAAAAGCTGCCTTACGTATCAAGTGAACTGTTATTTTTGGAAAACAGGAATACCAATTACAACTTAGAAAAATCTTTATCTCATCCACGTGACATGTATTTGGAATATTGAGTAAATTAAATCAATCAACCAAAATATAGCAAGTTAATATGACAAGATTTAATTGCTACAGCAGTATCAAGAAGGAAACAACATAATAAAAAAAAAAAAACAAATTGAAGCCAGTATTTCAACTAGTATCTAAGTTGACTTGTTTACTGCTATGAAAACTAGAGCAATCTGATATTACAATCCTCATCAGAACATCTCCTTTTCTATTATTTTATATTTATTAGTCTAATTCAGTGTAACACACACTTACAGAGAGGGAATTTGTCATTATTTGACACCCATTATTGTTTACTGCAAATACCTCTAAAGTGCAGAAAGTTATGTGCAACTGCTGGACAAGATCTGAACCTGTCGGGATGTTGGATCAGATCAAGACATATGATAACTGATGATGAGATATTTAACTGTGCAGTGAGTGATGTGCTGAAGTTAGCAATAACAACCAAATGAGAAGTCCATCTGTGTAACTTTTGTTTCACATGCACAATTTCTCCAGACATTTACATTTAGCTGCATGTCTAATGGTAGTCTGGCAGAAAAAGTAAAAAGCTTCAATCAGTTCTATGCTTACTCTCCTGCAAACATTTTTTTTTTCAGTTGGTAATAAATAGATACTGAAGGCCATAAGATTAAAACACTTAAGTTAGATATTATTTGTTTGTTTAGCTGTTTTTATAGGGTATATTTCACTAAGATACTGCTAGATGTATGGACTTTTAATATTTGTTCTTCGTTTTTCTAGGTAGCATCCAGTGCTTTGCTGCTGTGATACACATAACTCTTCTTAAATCAGTGGGATATTTATGTGTGTACAGTTAAATAGTGTTTAAATCCTTCACTGAATCAAGATCATTAAAATGTGTTATGGTCCAGAGGACTAAGAGCTCAGATCTACTGAGAACTGGGTGCCCAGTTACTGTATAACCTTGTGGTACGGCTATGAGGGACGCTCTGAAGAGCAGTGGCATTGTTCAAAAAAACAAACTGGGAAACTGTGACTGTAAGGAACTAATTGCAGGGCAGGATATTCAGTGTCTGTGCAGGATTTTGAATGCAAATTCATCATAACGATACGCAGCTCTTATACCATGCTTTTTACTTATAGGCATGTAAGAACTTAAACAAGGAGGTAGGTAACATTATCTTGATCTTCCATAAAGGGAAATTGAACCATTAGACATGGAAATAACTTGTCCGAAGTTATCAGGATCAGAGACTGAGCAAGAGCTTAAAATCAGGCCTTCTAAATTCCAGACTCGTGTCATTGCTGCTCAGCAACCCAGCTTCTCTTAAAAGTGTTTTTCTTCTAATTCGTAGTTTCTGAAGCACCGTGCTATAAATAGAACAGACATGCTGTGACAATGTTTGCTCTCTGCTTTTAGGCAGTGCTTTCATATGTTTCTAAAGCACAAACATGCTTTGCATTTAGAGATCTCGGAGGGTAGTCCTTTCACTTCTCTACAATCAGTATTTGACTGTTTTGTTTCAATAACCCTATTTTTCTCTTCCTGTTTGTACAGCATATTGCACCAGATTTCATCAGCAATTGCAAAATTCTTTTCATACATCAGCCTTTAGTTTTCCATGAGGTTTTTAGGTTCCCAAGGAATTCAGGCTTAGGCCATGTTCATTCTATTTGTAGTTCAAAATGTTTGTTTGTTTTATATAATGGGGAATAGTTAGATTTGACTGAGGCTTAGTTAGATTTGACTGACTCTTTCATGAGTTTGTCACAGCCAAGGCTACTGAGCCAGGTACTGGTCTCACAGTAACATATCCAAAATGTCTTTCTGAAGCTATTTAACAGACCTGTCCTACTGCAATGTCTGTCACAATCTGGCTGGCTATGTCTAAAACTTAAAAATAGAAGAATTTATTTACAACAAAGAGCAGTCATTTGGATCTGAATAGAAATTAATAAAATACTCAGTTTTGTTGAACTATGCTGATGTCTAATACATTTTATTTAGTTTTCTGACTGCCAATGCTTTTACCTGAAAAACACTTTACCCCAAAAATCTGCTGTTAATCTGCTGATATATTATTATTTCATTCTCTAGCCAATACTTTCTTAAACTTTACGCTCATCCTGTAAATTTCTTTTTTTTATTAATTGATTAATGATGTCTGAGGCCAGCAGGCAGATTGGGGCCAAGAAGTTTGTTTGTCTCTGTCCTGACAAACCAGTTCTGTGGGTAAACAGCAGTTTTCAGTTTCAAGGCTGTCAACCTTGCCTTTTTCGAGAGTATCATTTTCACTATGAAAAGCCTTTTAGCAGTCTTTAGTTTTCATTCTTTTGTATCAATTTTTATTTACATTTATTCCATAAGCAATTTCTGAACTCTAAAATCAGAGCTTTCAGCAAAAAATTAAACTTTACTTAAAAGGTTCACTTAAAGCAGAAGCATTAAGTCATTTCAGTGCCAAATATAGACTATTAAATAATTCAATGTGTACTTTTTCAACAGACGTAAATCATTGACCAGAAAATGGCCCAGCGAAGCCCAATCTTCCCAACTCTTGCCCCTTCTGAAAGGTACAGTTTGGAATGTAAAAAAATCAAATTTTCATATTATGAAAAATATTATGAAGTGTGTCTCAATTCCCTATACAGAGTAATGCTATGACTTGGGACTTTAGCATTAGTATGCAAAGCAAAATGAAATGCTGTAGTCTTATGCAAAGCATGGCCCACATCATGATTTCTTACTCAGCTTTTACTTAACCCTTTCCCAAAGAAATTAAATAGCCTAAACTGCAAGTGATTACAAGTGCAAGAACAATATACTTTAGTCAGTCTTCTAAGAGCATGGAATAACTGTGGAAACTAAGAGCCAGAGATGACCTTTGTTGGAGTCCTTATATGTCATCATGGTGAAAGTAAACTGTTCATTTGGCTCATAAACAGGAAACAACATGGAGAATACACAGTAAATATCAGAGTTCCAAGAAAAACATCTCCTCTTTCCAAGCAGGGTTGAACTTGTGTCTTCCACCTATGCTTCTGAAAATTTTATTTATAGAATATAGCAGCAGGAAAAGATTGCATGCATTAGCAACCCGATTGTATTCACTCTGAGTGCCCATAAGCGCCACTGCTTTCCACGGAAGCTACACAGTGCAGAGCTGTCTTGAAAAATCTAGACAACTGTCCAAGATACACATATGTAAGCTATTTGGGGAGGAAATTTGACTTCTAAGACCATGAGAAGCTTGTAATAATTTTGGTCTCACCTCTGTTTCTACATGTACATATGCTCCTGTCCAGTTCATGGGGGAACAAGCTTCTGTATGGTATTACAGGGTAGCTATAGAGAGTGAGAAAAGGAACAGACATGAGATACTCCTTTTTTTGTCTTGGATTGTTTCAATTGAATTTGCTCTATCTTAGAGTTACTGCTTTGATTAAGCCTGAAAACTGTAAAGACAGTGCTACTTTTGAAACTCATTAAAAGGGTTTTGAATTTGAATTCTTAATCAATTTATAGTTATGAATTGTAACTACTTTTATAATGCTAATATCCTTAAGATCCTATGCTTTTGTAAGCGTCTCTAAAGAGCATGAACAAGAGTATAATCTTCCTTTGTACTAGGTACATGGAGTAACCAACACAGTACCCACTTACTTGTAGCAGTGGGCCCTCTCTCTGAAAGTATTTTGGTGCTTCTCCCCAAGACTGCTACTAAGATAGTATCACACTGTCTCCAGTAGAAAGACATTACAGAGTTTTGTGCATGAACTTAACAATCTCTGGATATTCTTCTTCACTAGACGGGTTCGAAACATACCGCTGCATAGCCAGGCATTGACAGCGGTCCCACTGGCATCTGCAAGCCTGGTGGATCAGCTGGAAGACAGAATCCTAAGCCATGAGAAAACAACGGCGGCTCTTGTGGAACACGCTTTTCGCATTAAGGAGGACATTGTTTCCACTCTGCACAGAATGCAGAACAAAGGGGGGGGTGACCGGTTGGCTAGGCAACTCTTGGAAGAACATATCCGAAACATAACAGCAATAGTGAGGCAGCTTAATCGGGACATTGAGGTATGTTAGGAATTCTTCACAGGACTAATGCCATCTCAGCTACTTATCCTTTATATTTTAATAAGAAAGTTTACCATAGGATAAGTAAAGGTCAGACAAGGTCTGAAGATCCTGTAAGCTTATAAATTGTTTTGATAACTTGAAAAACTGTTTGAAAATTACAGTGGCTATGAAAATAGCACAGGATATTAGCATATAAACACAGAAACCTTTGTGGTCCTAATACACTGGAAAATCCTGAAAAAATGAACTGATGTGACACTAATACCAAGCTCAACTTCAGTCCAAAGGCTGTGCTGTATAAACACCAGGAAATGCCTTAGCTCTATAATAAACTTTCTTTCACTTCCGATTTACTGACAACGCCAAGTAGTCAAATCAAACTGCTCATTTTTATAACCTAATCATATGCAGATATGTGACTTCACATCTGTCCTCTGCTGCCATGAGCAGCAGGGGTGTGGTGACGAAAATGAAAGGATAAAAATTAAGTCTCCATTCCATTGTGAAGTTATACTTTATACATAGTATGGTATTTATGTGCAAATTGGACACTAAGAATAAGAAGTAAGAAATTAGCTAAAAGGTATCTGGTTTAGTACAAGATGAAGCTTTTAATAGACTAATAATAAAATGGTATCTGATGTTACTGAAATACTGAGAAATAATGAGTGACATTTTAAGTGTACATTAAAAGTGACATACTGAGTTTATATTTGCATATGAATGCTTTGTAGATGCTGCAGGAACAGATACGTGTCAGAGACAATCTCAGCTATGGAACAAATTCTACCCTGAAGAGTCTGGAAATGCGGCAGCTTTCTGGTTTAGGAGATCTTCGGGGAAGAGTTGCCAGGTAAAAGTGAACATAGAAGTATATTTTGGAGACTAGCTAATGCTGTTTAAATCTTGAAGTCTGAATGTTAATGATGATGGGATGAATTCAACTTTGGCAAAATTCCAGGATAATTTTGCTTGGTCTTTTCAAGAAAATTAATAATAATCCTTTACATTCCAGAATTATATATTAAATTTAATAATATCACCCTTAATTCCTGAAATTCCTGAAACTAGTTTTTAATAAATTACCTCACATTCCTTAGGAATTTGGATTAGGTTAAGTTTAGAAAGGTACTATAGTGAGACTGGTCTATCTTTGAAACAAATTAATTAGCAGAATTATAAAGACAGCATGGAACAATCTGCACTTGTAAAGGACAGAATAGTTGCATATTTTTACATACATATTGGAAGTAGAGATCCATGCATTCAGTTATTGGTTAGTTGTATTAGAAACTACATGTAGCTGACACATAAGGAACAGCAAACTACAAAATACTAGAGGTTTTTACAGGCTACTTGAAACTCCAGGTTGCAATTGTGCAATTACACCCACTTCACGTTGCCCATCAATGATACATTTACAAACCCCAGTACAACAACATTTGCTTAAGTGTCTGTAAAGTTGAACAAAGTGGCTATAGAAAAAGGAGCTAATCTGGCCTAAAGTAGTTTGGCTAATAACTTGGGTGGAATTATACTAGTCCTAGTATAATGTCACCTACTGTCTATATTGTACAGATGATTTTTCTTTTTTTTGTACTTCAACTGATTTAGTGATAACCTTCAACAGCCTACAAAAATAATCCTTAAACTATTTTTTTCATTAATTATTTGATTGTTTCAAGTTTCCACTGTAACTTTCACAGCTCATCTTGTAAAGATTAATTTAGAGAGGTTTTAAATTCTCACTCTTAAGTTATGAAGTATCCTTTAGTAAATAGGAATGAACTAGACAAGTTTATTTTATCAAATCAGAAAATTAATTGAAAAAATATGTACACATATTTATCCATCTCACTGAGAAATCCCTGACAAATTTACATGCTTGGGTCTTTCTGCTTCTTTATATGAAGCCCACTTTGAGATCATACTACACCCTGAGATAGGTCCCTGTTTGAAGCAACATAGTTACCGACACCTTGTGAAGCAAAATATTTTCTGAAATATTTGTTTTCAATAACAGAGCTCAAGTGAATAAACACAAGCCAGCATGAGCTTCACAATGGGGTCCATGCCTGTCCTGATTTCTTGGTATGGGGATTGGTGGCAGACTAGCACAGTCTGTGGCAGGATTTCTTCCTTTATTTACTTAGGGCAACACCCTTGTGCTCTACCTGTGTTGCAATTTATCTGATAGTTGCATGAGGTTATACAAATCTGCCTTATGTCAGACTGTGCAGTGAGTGTTGGATATTTGCGTTTATTGCCATAAGCCAATCAGTTTGTTGTCCTTTGTTATCTTCTATTCAGCATTATGCTCTCTGAATAAAAATATTCCCTGAATGAGGAAGAAAATAAGCTTCCCTTTATCAGAAATCATGAAAGCATGATATGAAAGCTATTTGCCTTTATTTACAGACATATTCTACTTTGAAAATTAGTGTTCCTGCGAATAATGATTATAGTAATACCTGGAGATCGTGGTGAAAACGGCAGTTTGTTATGCTCTTGGTACTGTACAGATACCAGGAAATTTCCCTGAGATTAACTTTTTCTGATTACTCTAGCCAATGTCCCTAATATAAAATAAACTGACCTCACCTAATGTAATTTTACTTTTACATGTAGTCCTGCTAGCTTTCAGATGAGTTCAAAGAGTGAAACCTTAGAAACATGATCAAGTTACTGAGGGTCACCACCTCCGTGTGTGCATCAGCTCTCAGCCACAGTCAAGGTCCTACGTATGGCTCTGGCTGTAGTGACAGCAGCCTCATTTAACTCCAAGTACATCACATTTTCTCTAGCCTAGTAGTGTGCAGATGGACAATCAATGTGAGTCAGTTTATATACAGTGCGTGACAGTAAATCACCTAAGCCTAAGACTTTTGGTCCTGTAATAATTTTAGTATCAATCTCAAGATTCTGGCCAAATTTCAGTTCTAGTAATTACATGCATACTGAATATCCTATTCAACTTCAGCATTGTAGATAGCGGTGTTTATTTCCTAACACCAACTGTTCTGTAACATGACTATATCATTGAATAACTGTCTCTCATTATTTCTTAAGAGCTGGTGCTTTTAAAGATGAGAACAGGGATACACCTATTCTGGAGCTCCAGAATCACAATACCCCTAGCTCTGGAGGAGTGAGATTCAGACAGACCTCACAGTTGACCTCATCTGCATCACAGAATCAACTAATACCAGTAACAGAAGATTGAATACACATTATAGCTCATGTCTCTGGGCCATTTCTTATTAAGCATAATTTACTGATGAATTCATAAAGCATCATTACACTGTTCACCATGAATGATGCTGTACATTTTCCTAAGAAATAGCATTATTACCCCCTTTAAAAAAATATTTCTTCTGTTAAATTCAGTGACACATTCAGCAGAAAATTAGACAGATGCCAACAGATCCATTACTCCAACCTCCTGTCCCTGATGTTAGCAATTTTGTATAACATAGATTTACAAATTCTATTTCTAGTGACAGTAGATCATAAAACTCATGAGTAGTACCTTATAATTTATTTACAGAATAGCTTGTGGCCTATCATAATCTGTCTGGAAAGTTTAAATACAGAAGCCTGGTCAGAACCATAGCAGTAACTGTCTCTAGAAGCTTCTTGATAGCTGAAACATCCAGAGGAATGGCAATCATGCATGTCCAAATTGGGCCTTCTTTGCATATATAGATTTTATTTTTCATATACATTACAGCTCTGATTCATTTCAAACACCCTGTAGTCATTAAATGTAGGCAGATTTTTCTACACTGCACAGAAAATGAGACATGCATCTGGGATGCACTGCTTTTATGAACTGCACTAGTACAATAAATCTGCTACACTCCAGCTACTTGCTGAGTAGGAGAGGTGATGCACACAGTGAGGACACAGTGAGCAGCCAGGTGGAAAGAGACCTGGGGGTGCTGATCGACAGGAAGCTGAACATGAGCCANAGTCCAGTGGATCCCCTGGATCTATCAACTTATTTTTCACTATCTGTTTTTCAGCTACTTGTTTTTCACTGAAACACTGGTATTTTAATTGAAACACCTCCTATTATAATTAAACAGGAACATTAAAAATCTGTACATACCATTATAGCATATTTATATAGGATTCTATTGCAGAGTACTGAAGTAGTTCTAGGCTTTATCTAGTCCCTGGTAATACTGAATAGAACAACCATTCTGTTTTGATTCTTAGAGATTGAAGAAAACAAAAAAATACTCCTCAGTATTCCAGAAAAAATAACTACTGCTTTTCCTTACTATGACTTGCAGATTGTTTTTTAAGTCCCTTGGGAAACAGCCCTCAAAAACAAAGGCGGCCCAGGACGGCTGGTCTTACTTAAAGAATGAAATTATGAAGGTGTACGAGCAGGCTGTCCCTATGTGTTGAAAAATGAGCTCGTGGGGGAAAAAAAAGACCAGCCTGGTTGAACAGGGAGCTTTTGCAAGAACTCAGGAAAAAAAGAAGAATAAAAAAAAAAAGAAAAAAGAAAAAAAAGGAGAGTATCAACTTTGGAAAAAGGGACAGGTGAATCAGGAAGCATTTAAGGACATTGTTGCAAGGTCATGTGAAGAGAGAATTAGAGACACGAAAGCTCAGTTAGAACTTAATCTGGCCATCTCTGTTAAGGATAATAAAAAGTGACTTTATAAATACATTAATAACAAAAGGAAGGTGGGGGAAAATCTCCATTCCTTATTGGATGAGGAGGGGAACATTGTAAGGTAGACAAGGGCTGAGGTGCTTAACACCTTCTTTGCCTCAGTCTTTAACAAAAAGACTGGCTATTCTCAGAGCAACTGGGCTCCTGAGTGGGTAGAGGTTTTACTCCTGAAGTTACAGTACTGATACTTTTACAGCTCAGTTAAAGTCCTTATTGTATTACTGTAGATGAAATCCATCTGACCAAAGTATTTTTGAAATGTGGTAGAAAATGCATGTATTCTATAGCACATTTATTCTGAAAAAGTTACAGCATCAACAGATGTTCCAGTGTGAAGAAAGGAAACAATAATTATTATGTTCCAGGACTGCATTTCACAGTCTTTTGTGAAACAAAATTGGCAGTGCTTTCAATCACATTTTTACCTAAATAAAGACTAGTAACTGTAAAAATCACCCCACACTGTTGACTACACACATTAATTGTATACTACTATTTCACAAATAAAAATAAGTATGTAAACCTCAGAAGAACACAGCTACAATAATGAAAAAATGTTCCTCAATTATTTAGGCTTCTAATCATGTAGGTGAAACCACACACACCTTAACAGATGTCTTTGAGAGTATGACAAAAAACTTTGCATTTCTAATGAGGTTTCCCTAATTGATAACAACACAGTCTACACATATTATGTCAGTGACAAGAAGATAGGAAATGTATGCGGCAGACTATCTGACTTCTAGTCCCATTTGGGAGCTATTTGCCGAATACTATGAGATATACCACCATTCTTACAATCTTATACAACATTGCCTTGTTAGACAGCCAGCAATTTCATAGAAATGCCCAGTCTAAAATGGATAATTCAAAAAGCCTGGACTTTACCTTCTATTCAGCTGTTGCTTTGGTATTTATTTATTCCAACAGGTGTGATGCTGGGTTAGCCAGACTATCTGCAGAGCATAAAATTACATATGAAAGACTTCAGAGCCTAAGTAAAGACCAACATACCTCTAAGCTGATCTTAGAATCCAAAATCAAAGAGGCAGAAATACAGGTATGGTATTTAGAGCAAAGCAATCCATGTACAGGTAAGAGTTATAGTCTAACTCACACTGACTTCATTGCTGTTAATTATTATCCTGGGAGGTCACAGATTTACAAATGGAGAGGTGTATCTGCTCACAGTCCTTATTAGATTGAATCTTGGTATTAGCTGCATTCTGTCCTGGTATAACTGAAATAAGTGGTCCTTAATTTGCTGCCCTTAGCTTCCTGTATACAAGGGACTAGCATATAAAGACACCTGAAAGGGCTTCAGGAATGAACAGAAATCAGTGATGACAGGAGTGAATGACTTCTTGAAGTTGGAATGTGAACATGACATGGATGATCTACAAAACTAACACAACAAAGCAAGCATCAGTGTCTTTTCCTGTATGCTTTGGCCTTCCCAGGATGATTTTATACATATTTCAACACAGTTTTTGAAGGTCTGCAAAACAAAACTGGGTTTGGGTTCTGTGAACCCACTAATCTGTCCATCGGGTTTCTCTTCCATTGGGTATGAGAAGGGAAGTGAGCACTAGATACAGAGACTTACGACATTAAGGGAAAGGAGTCTTCATATCTCCATCTCAAGGCCTTCCCATTTTCACAGTAGGTAAATAGTTAAAAATCCATTTTGCCTTTCTTGGAAGACTCAGTGTAGTGTATTAGCATGTCAGCACACTAGGAGCTTATTGTCATGAACCTTGTAAACCAGAACAGTATGTTTTATAAAAGTGGTGAGAAATATTTTCTGTTCGTAATGATCTATCCCCACTTAAATCCAGTCCTTTTATCATTGCAGTAACCATTATATACGAAGTGATGAAGAGTATCACTCAGTATTGGTGGAGTTCATTGCCATTTGTTTACTCTATTTATATAGCAACATGGAGATGTACGGATCATGTAAATCGAGCAGTTGCGGGGCAGGGGAAACAGGCAGACACTTTCAAGGCAAGACAGTTCACATTGTTTATGGCTGAAAAATTACACTTTGCAATGTTGGTATTTTCATCTTGTGAGATAGTATGTGTCCTGGGCTCCCCAGTTCAGGAGAGACAGGGATCTGCTCGAGAGAGTCTAACAACGGAGGTTACAAGGATGATTAAGGAGGGACTGGAACACGTGTCTTATGAGGAAAGGCTGAGACATCTGGGGCTCTTTAGTCTGGAGAAGAGCAGACTGAGAGGGGATTCGATAAATGTTTATAAATATAGGAGGGCTGAGTGTCAAGAGGAAAGGGACAGCCTCTTTTCACTCCTGCCCTGTGATAGGACAAGGGGGAATGGAAGTAAGCTGGAGCACAGGAGGTTCCACCTTAACATGAGGAGGAACTTCTTTACTGAAAGGGTCACAGAGCACTGGAACAGGCTCCCCAGAGAGGTTGTGGAGTCTCCTTCTCTGGAGATTTTCAAGACCCATCTGGATGCGTTCCTTTGTGACCTGTGCTAAATTGTATGATCCTGCTCTGTCAGGGGGGTTGGACTCGAAACTCTCCAAGGTCCCTTCCTACCACTAACACCCTGTGAAACCTGTGATGATAAAGTAAAATGTGCAAATTCAATATTTTTTGAAATATTAGAAAAAATGGCCTTTCTTTAAGATCTCCTCTATTGTTAGTAAGACATCCCAACTGAGACTGTGATGAAATACTGTTGAAAAATAGTAAATTCTGAATTTCGTTTCAGATATCTCATCTTCTGAGCAGAGTAGAGCAATCAATAATGCAGCAAGAAGCAAAGCTGAAGATGGCCTACAAAGAGAGCAACCAACAGCTCCACCTTCTGGATATGAAGTGAGTGCCGGGAAACCTTGCCGCTGCCACGCACGTGGAAAACAGGGCCTTGATTTTCCACGTTTCTCTGTTGTAATCTTCAGGTCTACAAATGCATGAACTTGTTTAAATATGTATGTGTGCTCAACAGATATTACAAAAGCAAAACGGTGTGTCAAGTGGGACTTGCTTTCAGCAGGAATCCTGCCCATAATGTGGTTACGCAATTTTGAAAAGTCTGTTAATTCCCTAGTTAAGTATTTAGGCAGAACTTAAAGAATATGATTAAGGATTTTTTCAAGAGTGACCCGGTACATTTTTGCAAGAACTGTGTGAAGCAAAAAATGCTGGAGGTGGCTGTCGAGAGCAGGGCAAAACGTTCTACTCATAAAATCAGTAAGTGTGGCACAACATTCACCAAGAGTTACTGCTTTAAATTGGCTTTAAATATGAACATATAACTCAAATACATAAATTAATAATGATAAGCTACTGTGCTACTACTAGACATTATATAGGGATATATTCAAGTCAAATATTAACTCCTCTGCAGGCATTTCACTCAGTGGCAGTCCTGGTTATTGCCATCCTCATGCAATCCCACCTATTATGTCAGTAGAGAACTATTTGCATCGGATGAAAGAATAGATCCAGATTTCAAATATTCACTGGAAAAAAGACTGTCTAAAGAAACAGTTTCACTGTCACAGTTGGTTGGTGTGAACTTGAGGTGGGCACAGGAAACATAAGTGGGGATATATGAACCAGCTTTGCCACTAAAGTAAATATTTACCAAATATTTTTTTTAGATTTAAGACCTATGGACACGAAGATTATAACCTGAATGGTAGACCATATTGTGTTTTCAATGCTGCAGAGAATTTGCATCTACTGTGCCTTAAAATGTTGTGAACTTTCATACAAATACCTGTTTTTGTGTGCTCTTTCATCTTTTCTAAAACAATTCTACCTTATCCAGTTTAATAGCCTTAAAGTTCAAAGATTCACCTTAATATGGTTTCAAAAATGTATTCAATTGCCATTAATTTTTTTTCATGAACGTGCATAAAAAAAGTCACTGCCGAATGACCAAATGTTCTGCTCTTTTGTATCTACTAATCTCTACTATGCTTTTAGATTAAAAAATGCTATTGAGGAACTCAGCAGCCAGATTTTGTCCGCACGTACCTGGCTGGAACAGGAACATGAAAGAATTGAAAAAGAGCTTGTGCAAAAAATTGACCAACTCTCACTGACTTTTAAAGAAAGCACTGTAAGTTCATTAAAATGTCCTAAGCAGTCAAAAGCATTGTTAATAATTAATGTAACTGAGATATTTGAGAGTTATTTTTGGACCTCCTCAATATTTAAGTCTTTTAACTGATGCTAAGTGTAACATTTGCACAGCCTGAGAGTCTATAGATAAATCTGACACTTCTAAATGGATCAGGATTTTAGTCTACAGTAATCAAGTCAGTTTAAACCATTCTATAAAAAAATTGTAATACCTTAGACTTTTGAATTCCACATAAAAGATGATTAATCAATACCTATAGTATATATGTGAAAGAACACTGTAATTTCATATACCGAGTAAATCATTAAAATTCTTTTTCCTGGCTCCAGGAAATGAGTGAAAGATCTATAGAGATAAAATTCAACCAAATGGCAGAGAAAATTGACAAAATAGAAGAAATACAGAAGATAACATTGGAAGCACATGAAGCAAAACAGACTGAAGAAAAGATAAATATTCGCATTGGCAACCTTCAAAATGAGATAAATGAAGATATAAAAGAAATGAAAGCTGAAGTTAATGCTGGTAGGATTATAGCTATAAAATTCTTTATTCTGAAATCTGATAATAATAATTGACCCGTGATAATAGGCAAAATATCTTTGCTTGTATCAAAGTAGTTTAAGGACTTCTGTCCCAGATGTAATGGCTGCATCTGTGGGATTAAAAAGTATTTTCACTGAGTGTGAAATTCACACAGAGAGGTGACATTGTATTCACACTTCTGAAGTGCATATAGAGCATATATAGACACAGCTTGGCTGTGATCAAGGGCATTTTTGCCTTCAGCACAAAATTATAGTCCTATTTTTCTTCAGAACTTTTGCTATCTTCCTAGTATAAAGCAGCATGTTATGGTAGGAAGCGCATCCTGATAGTAATTATGTGACACCCTTGCTTTTGTTTATGAACTAAGTTAATTCTCATGTGCAATTAGGATTTGCAGCTATTTATGAGAGCATTGGGTCTCTACGGCAAGTTCTAGAAGCGAAAATGAAGCTGGACAGAGATGAACTACAGAAGCAGATCCACCAAGTGAAGCAGGATGTTCCAACATGGGGAGAGGCTGGACCATGACTGCAAGATTTTGTCCAAGATTAAAGGTTACCTGGCTAAATAGGCAGACTATAATCTTGTTCCAGTCTGTAATCCAAATTAAACACATGTACCAAATGACATGCTGCTGTTGCACATGTCTAATGTGTTTACCCAAAACAGCAAAAGCAAGGTCTTCATAGATCAACTGACAACTTCTTATGGCTGAGGTGCTGATTTGCCACTGCACTACTCTAGTTGCTCTCAGAAGACTAAGCACTGTGTAAAACTGGAGTAATATATTGGTAAAGCTGGCACCTAATTAGCTAAAGGTATTCCAGTTGCTCCCCAGTTTTGCAGGCTTGATCAGGCAGGTATATGCTTATACATATGTACTGCACACCCCCTTGCCTTATTTTTTTAATAAAAACCCAAAAAACAAGTAGTTGATATTATTTAATATCAGCCTTGATACAAAATACTTAATTGAAGCCAACAGACATTTTTACAGTGATTCTCTCTATTACCGACTTCCTGGGGAGACCAAATTGGCACTAAAAAGACCAATTTTCAAAACACGTTACCGTCAGAAAAATCTTCGTACAGTTTTGCAAATATCCTGTGTGTTTGTGTAAACTAAGTAGTGTTATATAATGTAGTTGTAGACTAAGATGATTCATGAACAATGTAAGAAACTTAACTCATGTGGTCTTAAGTATTGTGACCTTTTCAAATTAACAACCAAGTGGAGTTGAGAAAAGGTAAAAGATGTATATAGATTACTTTATAACTGGGCATGTATTCCTGTGACTTGTTTCTTTATACTGGTAAAAATTTGAAAGGTTTGCAGACAAAAGAGAAGGTGATAAATCTAACTTAATCTGGAGAACTGAATGTAAAATAAAATGCAGTTTATGACCTGCTTAGAAATTGTTATTGAAGTAAAACAACTGATTCTTCAAATTTAAGTAGATTTTAATAAATTAGTAGATTCAAATTGCTAATTGCATTCATAATATCTCCAAATAATAAAGGTGCCTATTTCCATTCCCAGAATGGATTAAATTATAAAAATCAGCAGCCATATGGCATATTAACCTAGACAACAACAACAACAAAGTATAATTATGTTGATTAGGTTGATATTGCTCCACATATTTGTAAATCATGCAGGATTGAGCACTCACAAAGAAAAAATATTTCATCCAGTATTCTATTAATTCATACTATTAAGAGTAATTAATATACAAAAAATGCTATTAATTTACACAAACATTACTGTTAATGTAAATAAATTAATAGCATGTCTCTGTACTGTTCTTAATGGACAATTCTTTTGGCCAGTATTGCAAAAACCATATTCCTGTTTGGAAAAATCAGTGGCAAATTTCTCATCACTTCTAAGAAAGAAGGTTTGGTCCACAGAGACACCATATAAAAAACAGTCAAGTAAACAATTGCTCCAAAACCTAAAACTTATTAACTTAGGTAGGACAGTGTAGTGTGTAAAAATCAAGAAAATACATCTTTATAGGATTAGCCCTGATATTCATATTCACTTCTTATATAATTGAAAATGATTTAATATATCAAAAATACATGAACTTGTTGCACCTCTGGCTTTCAGTGCGCTCTGATAACAAAATTGCCTCTGTTATTCCTGTTTGTATCATCCACATGCTGTGAAATATATTTACAATGGCAGCTAAGGGGAAAGCCCAGGTCACTAAAGGGAGACAATGAAATGCTTGCAGATAATTCTTAAGAATTGTCTTAAAAATTCATTCTTCCTTCATGTTTGTATTCTTGTCTCTTCTTAAATATTTTGCTATGTGCAGTAGAAGAGCTATCACTGGTGTTTATTAAAAAAAAAAAA
>VWZY01006293.1:122894-152778 GCA_013399075.1 Chloroceryle aenea
GGCAGAGACGGTAGCTTTTAGGGGACGGAGTTCAGGACTAGAAAACAGGGAAAAGTCCGTCTGGAGTGGGGACGAGGGAGGACACGCATGCAGAGAACCTGTTCCTACCCTGACCCAGATTTCCTTTCCTTGTGAAACCACCTCTGTCCCTGGTCTACTCTGCTCCATCCATGTGGAGCTGCTCTTCCCTCTCCCTGCCTAGAAAAACGGCAGAATGAAGATTTGAGGTGTGAAAAGGACAGAGCTCCTGAATATTTTCACGTATATGAATGCAGTGCTTATCATCTCTGTCAGGAAACCTGCATCCTCACTATATGCAGTGCTGCATGAACAAAGCAGAGTACTTGCCCCAAAGAGTTCTCAATCTGAAGCACTCTGAGAACAGGATTCAGTCTAACCTGTGGCCATTTTTCTGCCATTGTGTTGCTGATGCCCTTTGCTGTATCCGTCTTCTGCTTTCCTGGTTACAGCTATGGCAGGACAAGTGTCAAAATACAGGTAGTGTATTTCCTCTTTATCACTTCTTGCAGCTGGACCAAAGGGTGCATATGTTGACAAAGCATCATTAGCATTTAGAATTTATCACTCCTGGCCAGCCAAGAAATGATCAAAGAAGGAATCCCCCTTACAGGCTGGGATGAAGAGAACGAGTGATACATTTGTGATAAGATTTTGTTGCAGTAGCTAAAGAACTATATGAATTACAGTGGCATTTTTCTGGGAATGCAGCAAGTAAAGGAATAGGTAATATCTGATAGCAGAAAAAGAGCGTATGTCCTAGCTCTACTTTCCAATGTAGAATCCTAATTATTTACCTATTTATTCCTGTGCCTGAAGAGTCAATGCAAGGAGAGTTCCAAAGGAAGCTTTACAAGGATCTACTGAAAAATTACAACCCTCTGGAGCGACCGGTTGCAAATGATTCCCAGCCGCTCACTGTCTATTTCACTCTCAGCCTCATGCAGATCATGGATGTGGTGAGTCTATAACCTTCTAGGAAACTATTCCTTTAAAAGGGTGGATTTTTCCTCCCCAGAGTGAAGATCTGTGATAGCAAAGGAAGATTGCAAGATAAAGGAAAGCACAAATAATTTGAGACACAATGCCAAATTCTGACTGCCTTTTTAAAGAAGGAAACTGAAAAGTAAATTTTGCCCTTTCTGAGATCTCTTGTCAATGCTTCACAACCTTCTTAGCAGTATGAAATATTTAAAGTGAAGCACAAACTGAAAAAAAAAATTTGCCTTTCAAATCCTGGTTAGAACCAATAGGAAGTGTAGTCCGGTGAGGGTGGGGGATATGCAAAACCAAAGTTCTTGATTTCTGGTGGTCAGTAAAGAGCTTCTTTTTTGAAGATGGGGGGTGTGGGCGGAAGAGGTGGGGAGAGAGGAAGGAGGTGCTTTCTTCAAAATCCAAGTTATATTATTTCTTACCTTACTTAGACAAGATTGCTACATAAACTTAGCTGCTCTATTTGCAACCACAGTTGTTTGATATATCAATAACTACTCCTGTGCAGTACTTGTTAAGCTTGTAAATGCACTCTAGGATCTTTTAGGTTCAAATAGGAGTAATTTAAGCTTCACTCTGTCACAGCAGTTCAGAGATCACACTCTACATGTGAGTTCACGGTACTCATTTTTACTGAATTCATCTAACTACGGTCACTAATAAAGAAGTTAATTACTTAAACCCAGTAGTTAACCTCAAAATGTCATTGTCTTTCTATTGGATGCTTAAAGTTCAAGGCACAACAAAATTAAAACACAAAAAAGATAGATAGATGGATAGATGGGATTATTCATGACAAGTGGTTTGCTTTGTGCTCCCTTACAAGCTGCCAACTGCCAAGATCCAGACACTGTTCATTTAATATCTGAAGGTCAGCACACACACAGAGAGAACTCTGCAGATTTAAATGCTCTTAGCCTCTGTGCTTATTTTTGCAAGTTTTATATTTATTAAACCTAAGGTGAGAATGAGGATGTGTATTTACAGTGAGATATTTACTATTTGCTGCAGTCAGAGTTGGCAGTTTAGTCAGTGAGCTGTTTCAGAGTCAGTGCCACTAAAGCCAACAGGCAAAATATGTCAGGTCTGTACTTGTCTATGGCAGTTGATTTTTAATATATGTGATACCAACGAGCAGAACAGAAGCTATATGGAGTCTTGTATTCTTTGAATGTCAGCAAGGGAAGAATGTGTGTTATTCAGAGTGTAACAATTTCAAAAGGTGTTGGCAGAATGAACTCAATGCAAACTGTGGCTGTGCCACATGGGCACTTGAGAGCTAGGAGAGGACAGACAGGTGTTAGACCAAAACTTTGATGTGAGATGAAAGCCTGTAGCAGTGGACTGATAAAACAGATGACACTAACTTCCTACTAACTGCATGTGGGCATGTGGGCATGGTTTTGTGATTAATGATTTTATTATGGGTGGGCTTAGAGATTTTGAAAAACGGAGGACCTCCTCATGCAGAACACTCTACAGACACAAGTAGTAGGTGATTTCTGTCTCAAAGAGTCTGTCTAAATAGAACAGTAAGCAAGAATACCTTTCAACAATCAGAGACAACAGAAAAAGAATAAAAGTGAGGAACAACACAAAAGAAATAAATGACACCGTGTTAATAAGGAATATATTAATTTAATGTTTCATCTTCTAATTTGATTTCTTTAGAATGTGCCCAGGTAACACAAAGAAAGAAGCATTCAAAGGGCAGTGGGAGTCACAGGTCAGAGGAAACTAGGAGAGGGAAGCTAAAGTGAAGAGAATGAAGGGCAGCATGGGACAGACAGCACTTCAAAGGTCTGAATGCCTGAAGGTGCCCCCTGGCTTTCTGCTGCAGCTGTTCTCACTGGCTCATGAGTCTCTTGCCATGTACAGCAGGGTACGTGGAGGAAAGGGCAGAAATAACCACTCAGTTCTTAGCCCCGTATCATCTGTGTGATGGGGTTTTGGTCTAGCTTCTCTTCCTGATGCATTATGCCCTTTAGTGTCTTTTGCAGCAACTCCTGTCGCTGGAGTCTTCAGGTATAGCTCTACATTCTGTGTATCTCTGGGTTTAGTTAGATTTTTATCTTTGGTAATACATTTATCTTTGGCCAATACATTCAGAAAAGCTTCGCCAGTCTGTTCAAGGCCTGTTCAAACTGAACACCTGAACAAAACTCTACATTTTGATGTCTCTGCAGAACTCAGCACAGTACACAGTCTTTCAATGGAATCTTAAAACAGGCTTCAGTAAAACCCCTTTCTGACCATAGACTTAGTTTACAAGGCCTTCCTCTGTAGCTGCCTTTTGGAGAATGACCTCCTGCTGCTGTAAATACCTTCTCACAGCTACTGGAGGAACTTTTGCTTTGCTACAGCGTGGTGCAGCCCCCTTCAAAGGATTTTTGTACAACTTTTTTGTACGACTGTGTGTCCAGGAAACCTTTTTCTAGTGCTTGGTTTATTTTCATAACAAGGATAAAACCCCTCATGCTGTGGGGTTTTTTTTGTTCATCTGTCTTTGTTACTGTTAGCACTACATTACACACAAACCACTTCATAATTATTTCTGAACAGGAGAACTCAAATAAGCACTTTGATCCAAAACAACACAGGGGCTGTGGGAAGACCATTTTTTTCCCTAACTTTCAAAAACTTCAGTTCTGCTGTCATTCTATAGAGACACATTTGGCCTGAATGTGTTAAGCTAATGTGTTTTTAGGTATTTACCAGCCTGGGAAAGGTCTGTTACATGGCCAAAATCTCCTAGTGATGACAGAGCTTGCAGAAGCCTTCTTTATGTCATCAAAAATGTTTCCTGAATAGATTAAGCTGAATGACCCCAGACTTTTTCCTAGTTAAATTACATCTATACTATAATGTTCTCCCTTGCATTTCTGTAAGCTAATACTGGGGCTGTCTTCCCCACACTACTAACATGTCTATAACCATGTATTTGACTACTGTATGAGCAGTTGGATGTTGGAGACACAAATGGCTAAAGGCCAACAGGCAGTAAACTTCAAAGTTAATTTCTTCTGGAGTTGTGAGGTTTAATTAAAAACCATACAAACTTAAGGGAAATATCCACAGATCACTAGCCAGTCTGGGTATAGCCAAGTCTTGGCTATATGTCAGTCTTGGCTAATATGATTGAAAAGGAAGTTTTTGATCCTATGTGCCTTCATAGTCAGTAGGAAGCCATAGATTTTGTACTGGCAGTTTACTTACAGCTCATTCTGCTCCTTATAGCACTGACTGCATTTCTTTCTCAGAAATCTGGGATTGACAGGCAAAGAAAGAAACCAACCATGAAATAAATTAAGCTTAACACTATAAAACAAATGAGTTTTCTTCATTGTCAACAAGAAGCAAATGCTAGTGGGAATGACAGCTACTTGGGATAACAATTACTGGTTTAACAAGCTAGAAACAAAACATATCACCATCATACTTTCCTGTGGTTTATATACTCACTTTAATGGCTTCTCAGCTGATACCAGCTGTACTGGGAGTTAGACCTATTCAGAGCAGATCTGTCAAATACCTGCCAGAACAGATTGAGTCAGGCCGGATCCTGGCCGCTGCTATTCTCTCCATTCCTCTCTGACTTTTCTGACAGGAAAGGCAAGACAGTGTATGAAAACTTTTCCAAATAGAGTGGATTTTTTTACCTTACAGTTTGAGTGTAACCCATTCTTTCTAAAACTAGAAATTATTTCTACCCTATGCTTGCACATTAGTTTTTCTAGTATCGTGACTATGCTAGTATCAGGACTACATAATGAGGGACCTGTAAGAGCTGATTGCCTCAACTTAGTTCACTAGAGGAAGCTGCCTGTTGAGAATGCAAAATGACTTAGTAGAATATACAAAGTGTTGCTAAATGGGGAGGGAAAATAGTGGAAGCATGAGAAAAATGCAGTTTCAAGACACATGAATGAAGAGGAGCTCCGTGAAACAGAGGAAATAGAGGGAGTACTTAAGATGGGAGGTGGGGATGCATGGTAGACCTGAGAGACAGCAAAGGAGTTTGGAACAAAGGTGTAATTCAGGTTGAAAANGAGGAGTGGCTTCTGTGTCAAGTTAATAAGACTTTAAAGAAAGAGATCTTTGGTATCTTTCAGTTTGCTTTGTTCCTGCATTCCTTAATAGCACAATCACTGCTCTTACACCTTTGCAAATAATCTTCCAATTAAATCATCCTGAAGGGAAAGCAAAACTGAGACAGCCAACTGGCCAGAAGTGCTGTTCAGGGACTTTTGAGTTATTATAATATCAGAAGATGGAATAAGAGGTTTCTTTGGCTTTTTACAGTTACTTGTTTCAATTTTTTTGAAATGAGAAATGTCAAGCAATTGGACGAAAGAAATGAAAAATAACCTACTTCCTCTCTGATTTGCTGAAATCTTGTTTCAAAACTCCTTGCAGGAAAGCAATGTATCTTGAATGAATAGCCTGATAATAAACATCTTTCTGGATCTGAATCAGAAAATGTTTGGAAATATCTGACTTAAGAAAACTAAAAAAAAAAAAAAGCATAAAAGGAAAATCTTAACAGACAAATACTAAGGGCATCTGCATACCTTAGTGGCAGGAGAGGAAGAAGAATTAATGTGTGGTCATAGCTGGTCAAGGTCATCACTTCAGGACAATGTCAAGAAAAATAATGATGTAGAGAAGCTACTTATTTTTCTCTACATCTCATCTCATGGAAATCCCACTACTTTTACAAAAAGCTAGTCTTTGGTCTTTGTCTGTCTAGTATTTCAGTGTTGGCGTGGGGAATGAACTCAACACACTCTAGGAAAAACTCCCAGCATATATATTTTTGAGAAACAGATTCTTGAAATATGCTGATATGCTGATACAATATAATTTCCACACTGGATAATATTACAGCCACCACTTTTTTAAACGCTGTGTGGATTCAAACACCTTCTAACATTCTTTTCTCTTGTAATATCCGTCCCAATAATAGCATCGGAGGAGAATATTCAGCCACTTACCTATTGGTTTAGAGTGAACACTGGGAACAGACACAGCAGCAGTGGTGCTGTCCCTACTCTGCTACATCTCATGGAGAATTGTAAATGGTATAGAAAAACAAATCTAGTGATCATGAAGGTATGAATTTTGACAGTTTTACAGTAGACGTATTTGTATCTACTGTAAACTAAGACATTTAAGAGAAATGTGTCCCCAAAAGTCAGAAGATAAAACCTTAGAAATTAATGCAAAATTATCAGATATTTACACTCTAAATTACTGATTAGAGACACAGACATGAAGAACTGGAATACACCGAGATTTATAGAGTTCAAACGCAACTTTTACTGCTATCTAAATGAGTAGAAGAATCCTACAGTCTTATTTTAGTTTGGAAGGGGCCTCCAGAAGTCATCTAGTCTACCCCCCTGCTCCAAATACATCTAGATACATCTAGATACATCTAGATAGATCATGTGTCCTTTCAAATATTGAACACTTCCACAGAGATTACACAACCTTTGTGGGCAACTTGTTTCATTATTCAACTGCTGTCATGGCAGACTTCTTTTCCTAACATCTAAGAACTTTCCATGTTCCATCTTGGTAACAACACTAAAAAGCACTCATAGAAAAATGAGGCACCATTCCTTCTTCAACAAAATCTGGTACATGGCCTAAAGATGCTTTTGGTGAAGTAAACCAGATGTCTTAACTAAACAGTCAGGTATGTATTTTGTCTTTAATAGAGCCTTTCTCAGTAACATTCTTAGCAAGGCCCAGAGAATAAGGCCTTGGTAAACCCACATAACAGAGCGGTTAGAAAGTTTTAGAGTAGTTGTCAATGGTTCACTGTCAAATTTTCATATTTAGGTACATGGTGAGATTCCCCAGGAACCTGTATTGAGTCAGTGTTTTGATTGCATCTGAAAGATAGAATAATACTTCTATTAAATTTTCAGATGATGCAAGTCTGGGAGGGATTCAGAGATACTGAGTGCAAAACTAGAATTTAACACTGTCCTGTAAAAGCAGAGTAAAAGGACTGGTTTGACCCAATTTGATGAATGTTTCTTTCAAAGCCTGAAGTATGTAAAATTTTGAGTACTATATTTTAAGAAATATGTGGATGCAGTGGATATAAACCATATGCTGGAGGCCTTGGTTGTATTGAATGAGTTTAATTTGATGCCTAAGTGCTTTCTTAATTTGCACCAAAGACTGGTCAGTGCTGCCTCTGTATGAGGGCAGATATTCGTATTATTTTTGTAATTCCATCAACTATAATTTTAGTCACGGTCCAGACTCTCCTTGTATTAAATATGTAAACACAACTGAAAAGATCATCTTTGTTCCAAAGTGTTTGCAAACTAAATATATTTTGATAGATTAGATTGTTTTAACATCAGAAACGTTCATATTGTAGTAACTGTTGAAGCATACAAGACAGCGTTAAATAAAAATTTAGCATACAAATGCTAAAGTTAAAAGCTAGAAGGATTACTGCATAGGGATCAGACCAATGGCTTTCTGATATTAATTTTCATTAATATGTCTTCTTAAATTTTTCTAAGGAATTACAGAAATTTTACTCTGCAACTGTTGAAGACATCACTGTGTTCTAGGGCTTTCTCATCTGAACCTAGAAATTATACAAATGTTCAATGTGGAATTCTGGGCACCATTCTGTGAGTGTCCTAAGCCCATCTCAGCACTGTGCTGCTGAAAAGAGATGATCTCACTAACTTCTGGCCTCATCTTCCTATCCCTCTGGCTTGTGCCAGTGCCTCTGTGATTGAGCAGTTAACTGTATCAATTTTTCGAGTAGTCATTTTTCCAGATGACCAGTAAGTACTTCAGATTTAGATTAACTTAAACTGCTCCGTGGTGGTTCCTCCCTTAAAATCTGTCATAATTTTATCAAAAAAACAAGCTAGTTCCATCTCTATCTGAGCCAAGTTGCTGAACTTGTGAGAATGCTCAATCAATACTATTTTAGCATATGACTTCTGTAGCAAGACTTATGGTGAGAAACATTTTGGTGGGTATGAATATGTCCATTTTAGTCAACTCCGATAATATATTTCTTTTTCTAGAAGAAGAATCAACACTTAGTATTTTATTTAATATGGCTGAATTTAGTTTTTATCTATATGAATATTCAAGTTCTTACTTGTGTTGCCTAACACCATTTAAGTTGGGAATCTTTCATGGTTTCTCCAGACATTTACTAGCTAATTAAATAATTTACTGCACAACAGCTTTTTGCTTATTTTCCAGTTTTTCCTGTTTCCTTTTATTTAATTTGTAGTTAGGGGAAAGAAAAGTGCTGAATAGTTGTTTGTATGTCGTGAGCAGCAGCAGAATCTCAAGAGAAATCCTGTTCCTTTAGGCTGTTCAACTCAGTTTTGCAGACCAAAGGAAAAATGAAAGCATGCAAAGTTTTTTATGTTTATCTGAACCCAGTCAAAGTTTGCTCATCCTACATTGCTCATGGTTACTTGTATGACTTCTTAGATTTATATATTCAAAGGCTCTCATTCTTTTTTCATATTACTTAGAGTAAGTGATACAATTGACTTCAATGACTTACATACAGTGCTTAGCAAAGCCTCTGCATAAGAATCTGCAAGTCACTATATGCAATCAAATACCCTGGGCCCACCGGGCAGGATTGTAATTTGAAGTATCTTGAAATTTTACACAGAAAATTGTGCTGTCATTCAAAGAAGCAGAGCAGCTTCTGCTGAAAGAAACAACAATAACAAAACAAAACAAAATGAATTAAAAAAAAATGATCTGGAAAGACAAATAAAACAACCAAATCAAGAGGTTTGTTGAGAAATGGTGCTAAAGAATGGTTCCTAAGCTGTTTATCAACTCTCAGCAGCCTCTTTGCAAACAATGTTTGTGGTAGGTCATCAAATCTGCATTATTCTTTTAATTTTTAGCATTCATTTGTGTACATTAGAAGAAGTCTCCCCAACCGTTATTTTCCTTTCACTCTGCTGCTTGAGCTTTATTCCTTCTGTGCTAAAGGGAGAAAGTATTTGCACTTTCATCTCACAGCCATTTCCATTCCACCATGATTTATTCCTGAGAGTTTAGAAAACTGTAACAGTGTTGGGATATGCTTTCCATTATTTTTAGTTAGTTTAATACCTATGAAACTTACTGAATTACAACAGAAAATGGACTATTCCGCTTCCCCCTGAAATATGAAGACCACATCTTTGCAAGTACCAGACTAAAATGTTCTGATAATTGATCTATTTAAACAAGCAGACAACACCTCTCCCTACCCTACTGTGGTGAGGTACTAAGACAAACTGCAACCTTATTTCTGTCATATTTGTCCATTTTTCCTGTGCTTCTAAATATTGTCTGGCTTTTTTGACTGCCTTTTTTCCTTCAAGATCTTTCTTTTACTTAGTCTTCTCAAACAGATCTGAAAAGATTTCAGGGGTGATGGCAATGGAAGGCAGGAAGTGCTGCTAAAGCAGTGTACTTGACCTCCAGTACCATCCCTGGAACACTTGTGTTACCAGAGGAGCTCAGGGACTAGACTACGTTACCAGTCATGGTTTAACATTTTTAACTGGCAATTCTGATGATCTATGCTCTTGAACAATTGAGTAGATGGCATGCTGTTTCTGTTCTGTATTTCATTTTATGGTCGTATTCTCAGACCTGGGTGGATACAGTGCCTGCTGTTCTCTCAGAAAAGCCCACACTATAACAAGTTTTCTGTAATTTATAAATCTAGTAGGGCTGACAGCAGTTGAACAAAGTATTGTCAATGGACTGCAAGCTAACACTTTTCTATCTATGAACAGCATATTAACATAGAAACATTCAGATGTTAATTACTACAAATTCAGATGATACAGATGTGAATGCTTCAGTTTCACCTGAACTACTCACCATGTTTGCCTGAATAGACTACTAAATGTTTCCAATCTAAATACATTCTGAGTTAGAAAAAAGGAAAAAAAAGGGGGGTGGGATAAGATCTCACAATGTTTTGGCAGCAGAGATCATATATGTACAAGTGCTTAAATAGAAAAAGAAATATTTTAAAATTAATTTAGAATTTTAATTACTTAAATAACTGACTTTTAACATGTTAACTAATTTGAATTCTTAATTTGTTCAAAATTTTAAATTTTTTTTTCCAAGAATAAGCAGAAGAAGCTTGAAGTAAACTTATATTGGGATTTAACCTTCACTTATACTTGCATGTTCATGCCTGTTATCTGAAACTAGAATTTGATTCGTAAAAAGAAAAGGTTGCTGACACTGGCTTCAACATTTAACTGAGAAGTGCTAAGAGTATGGCATCAAGCCAGGTTGCTGCTCATTGCCAGCAACATAAGAATATCATATTTATCCAGTTCATCTCTCCAAAATCCTCTGGTAGTGATGTGAAGATGTATTTGTATGGCCTGTAATCACCTCTCCCTATTGCTTATACGATCCTCATAATGGAGTAGCATGAAGGGAAGGAAGATGGTAGATAACCATGTGCAGAGCTGGTGGACCTATGAGCAGGTTTAATTATACAGCACTACTACTCTGGACCTTTATTGGCTTGTTTTCTGTGTTCAGCTGTGAGTGTTAACATATATCTGTGGTTGGCATCCCCATAATTTTACTAACTACATAGTTTTGTCAGTTAAATACTTGAGAGGAAAGAAGCAGGTCTTTTACTTACTACCACTACTGCTACTAAATGCAAGAATGAACACAGAAAAAGCAAAGACCACTGTTAAGTTTGACTGGACTCCTCAGTGAGTTCAAGAAAATCAAATAGATGTTTTCATGAGTTCTGGAGTGCTCCCTCCATCTCTGACCCCACCAGACAGAAATGTTATTTTCTTAGGAGAGCATTTGCTCTTTTGTACTGCAGAACGCAGCAGCTTGAAGGACTGTGTAGGTGGTTCTGACATTTCAATCATGACGCTTGTTGCATTTGTGAAGAAAGAGACACACAGCTGATTTTTGTCAATACATTCCTCTCAGCCAAGCTCACGGTTTCTCTGCATCTTTGTCAGTGATCCTTCACAGACATTAGAGAAGTGGGCACCATGTGGATTTTTTAGGGGAAGTTGAACATGAAGACCATATAAAAGAGGACTCTCAAATGTGTCCCTCAGAGGGTGTTGCATAAGGAATAACTACAATTTTGATAATGCTGATTCATCCTCTCTTCCTGAGTTATTAAGGTGCATTTTTAATACTTTTCTGTCAAGAGCTGCAGAGATGCTCAGCGGGATAAGCAAAGTGTTTTGTATTATACCTTTCTCCAGGGAATTTTTTAATTGCCATGGTGATGTCTCTGCTGTATCCTAGATTGAACAGAGCCCCCAAGACATTGAGGATAACGGGTTCTGTTATATACAACCCGAGTTTTGAAGCTACTCCTTCTTCCTTTATTTGCCTACACTTGGAAAGATAGAGATAAGATAGTATAGTTAGAAAGAGTGCCTGAGATAATAATGGCACTTTGCTAACTGTTCCTCTGAAGCTGGTTTTAATGTTGTCCATCTGTAGTGAACAGAGCTATTCCTCATGGCTGAGTCCCAGTCAGATGCCTCTATGTGGCTCTGGTGTTCCTCAAAAGCTCCACAGTTTCAGTATGTGAAGTGATGCTTAAACAAGGACAACATGCTCTGGGGTCAAGTGTGAAAATTTCTGTTGCTGTTATTCGCAAAAATAGAAGAATGCCAGTAGCAGGCTGGTGCTGAAGCTGTATACTCTGATCACATAAAGGGAGATGAAGAGATAGCTTTGTGTTCAGCTCCTTTTTCTCCCATGATTTTCTCTTCTCTCCTTGAAGAAATCACATTTTCTTCCACTTCAGTTTGCTAAATATACATGGTATATTCAGAGTTCAATACTCTCAATGGAAGGCTGCTGTGGAATACAGTGGAATCAAGAATTATTTGTAAACAAAGCAACAGTTATTAGTTTGCATGCTTGCAATAAATGTAACTGCAATTTTTGATATATTTTTTAACTGAACTGACTGAAATCTGCAGTGAATTGTGGGAATACATAAGATAACTTGAAAAAATGCAACCTCCCCCTCTTGCTCTTCCAAAGAATTTTTTTTTCACCCAAGATGTGCTGAAGTATGTTATTCACTATGCTGTGCTTTGCTCATTTCATATACCTGAGCCCTGCTTGTCTTTGCAAAGATGCATGCATTCAAATCTAAATACAATCCCTTGTTAACAATGATGTACTGAAAATAAAAAGGAAAGAAGACTGCTATTACAATTGTGTCTCCATGGTAACAGAAATGGTACATCATGAGGCTCTTACCCATATTTATAATTTCTGCTCCTTTTCTGTGAAACTCAGTGAAAATACATCTTGAGCACACTGCCAGGACAAAGCCCAAGTACAGACAATGGCAAGCAGAACTGTCAGACCCTGTCAGACTATGTACGGAACGGAAACACGTTGCCACATTTTAAGGAGGCACCTCTGCCCAGAGTTAAGATGGCTCTTCTATGCTCTTTCTCTAGCAGCTTTTCTGCTGTGTAAGATTTGCATCCATCTGGGAAGACCTGGTTATGTTTTGAGCAAACTCCACCTTTCCTTTAAAGCAAAACAGTGAAGGAGAGAGCAAATACCCCTCTTGCAAAAGCCTATAAAATTAGCTGGTGGGGAAAAACCACTGGAATTTCCCAGACTTGCAAAACAGAGCACACAGAGCACAATTAAAAAAAAAACCAAACACAAAAATCCCACAAAAAAAAAGCTAATCATCATGTCCCAAGTCCATCATGTCCCACCCCCCAATTTCAACTGAATTAAGTTAAGGAGAGCAATCAAACTCCTGCATCTCATACTCCAAGCTGAACCTTAACCCAGGTAAAGTTCAAATTACATTTTTCTAATTTTTATTTTAAAGAAAAAAATAAGATATTCAGAGAGTATGAAGAGCAATTCATATACATATTACAAATAAACCTAAGATCTGAATAGAGAAGTTTTCCTTCCAAATTTCTCTTTAATTAACTACTCACATTTTGATTTGCTTTAAGATTTTAACTTTTTGATACAAAAATGCTAGAAGAAGTTAAGTCAAAACTCAAGAAGCACACAAAGTAAGGATGACATTCTCTGGATGGGTTTCAGAAATTTAACTGCAAAACTCCCCTTACTGCTACAGAAGACATTTAGCTAAATCCCAAGCGCAGCTGCAATACCTTATCCCTGAAGGTCTGAAAGAGGCAGAGAGAGTCTGAGTTGGAAGGTGAGAAAGTCACAGAGTCAGATATCATGCTAGCAGTGAAGGTGCCTCAGGACTCAATTTGGCTTTGAAGTGGAATGTGGAAGAGAAGGGGAGGTGTCCTAAATGCCTTCAGCTTTCACTTAAGGTCACTAGCAGCACACAGTGGCTGAATATAAAATAATGATCAACTTTCAGGAGGTTTCTATCACTGACAGTATCAGCAAACTAGCAGCTGATGTAAAGGAAACTGACCTAAGGCAAACAGAAGCCCAAGGCCAAGTCACGCAGAACTGGCACACCGTGCTGACTGAGCTGTGTAGCAAGACACATCATCTTAAACTCTGTTTAAGCAGCTTAAAAAATTTGCAACAGCTGCTGTAATTCTGAAGAAGTGTTGTTTCCTAGCAGTAGGTTGTACCGCTACAGGGTTAAGTCATAGATGTCAGAGATCTGTTTTTATATAAAATTATCACTGATGTGGGGAAAATTCAGAACACCAAATATAAACGTGTCTAAACTTGAAGTGGTCTCAGAAAAAATACAATGAAGCAGAAAATATTTATTTTCCACTTCTGACTTTTGGAATAATTTTTCACTTTTTGTATCTATATTCAAGAAAGCAGAAACTTTCTGGTGTTGAGCCTCACAAACTGGATCATGGAATATTAATAATGTTATTTATGCATTGGTAACAACTGTTTATACAGCATTTTCTGCATAATTCAAACTGTGTGCTGTAAGCAGAAATAAAATAATCTGGATTTGAAGCACAAGAATTAAAGCTAATAGAATTGAGTCCTGACATCACATTATGCAATACTTCTGGAAGTATATCTTTCTTGCTAGGTGCTACACACCAGCATCTGCATGCCGAGCTATAGGCATGCAGGTTTACTTTACTTCTTTTTCCCTTTGCTTTTTGCTGCATAGCTTTTCTATGCAGCATGGATACGAGGTGTGCTGACACCCCTTTGAAAGTCAGCAGAAAACTCTCCTCACAAAGTTTGTAATGTCCAGGCGAATGCCCTTCACAACGCATTGCCACATTTTTGTCTTATTTATGTATTCTGTTGAGCACACAGTAAGGGAGGGATAATGTGAGAATCTGATACTACGATCATTCTGATAGACTGTTTAAATTGAAAAGACAACTGGTGTTGTTTAACACCAGACATGGGAACTGGAGGAATGGAGATAGAGCAATTCCCTTCAATAACTTCCAGAAATTGTTACCTCTGCTCTTCAGAAATGGAGGACCATTCAAGTCTTCCTGATGTCAGCTACTTTCCTTTCATTAACTACATAGTCATAAAATACTGTGATAAGCGGTAGTCCAGTAGCAATCTGCCATCTGTTCTCACAAATAATGACTACAGTTATGAATCAAACAGATTGAAGGAGCCTCCCACTCGCCTTCCACTGCATGAATGAACCCTAACTCTTCATTAGCTGTGCCACTTGGCCAGTACTATCTGAACAGCAAATAACCTAAAGTAGCGGGTATGGAAAACACACACCAATCCAAATGAGATCCTATAGTGACTAAAATGTTGGAAGCCATTTGCTCCAACAAACAATATTAAAAACCCACCACTGTAACTCCACTCTCATCATGCAGCAAAGTTTTTATAGCCAAGGAGCAATGAAGGGATTTATGATTCAAACACTGATGGAACTTTAAATATAGTGATCCAAGTGGGAGTTATTTTTGTTCAAATATACTCCTTCAGGATCTAAATGCTTAAAATAGCAAAGAGACACCAGGAAAACAGGCGATCTTCATTTAGGACTTGTCCTCACTGTACAATTCACCTTTGAGTCAATACTGTCAGGGTACCCTCTTTGAGCTAGGTATGAGTGAAAGATCACACTTCAGAATAACTCTTGGCTTTCAGAATACATCTGGAGAGTCTCTTGCAGGCAAACCAGCGATGGCTCTGCCATGTGCCCAGCTGCATGGCAGTCACAGGCAGCTGAATTGTTCTGCAAGCAGCACAGCTGGATTAAAACTCTATAGTGTCCCCCTCAGCTCTGCTAGTTTGACTCAGTGATGGCTCTCTAGCCCAGTTCTGTGATGTGTGCTGCTTGATACTAGAGCTCCTTTCTGGTACTCCTAAAATAGTTACTCCTAAAATCTGAGTTTGACTCAGAAATTAACAAAGCAGGAGGACATGCCATTCAGCCAATAGTCCTGAAACAAGCTTCTCACAACATAATGCACTGCTCTGCACCTTTGCGTAGCCACTTACACCTGTGCAAAGCAACAAAGTACTGCCTGCCCTGCAGAAACACCACTGCACAGCAGTGGTGCTCTCAGCTTTACTCAGGTGTAATAGCTGGGACATTGCCTTACAGGAGCTTGTTATGTTCATCTGGGACAGCAGACAGAGCTTTGAACTTTAATAAGTTATCACTGGTGGTATTTACATCTGACCTAAAAATGGCTACTATGAATAGAAACAGACATAGGTTTTACATGTTCTTAATTTGAATGTTTGTTTATAGACTTTAGTTTATGGTGCTGTGAATGATCTCTTAAGGATTATATTCACGGAATTAAAGATTCCATGCAAACTAGTTTTGTTGTGCTCTAAAAGGAGGCTCTTGAAAGAGGCCCCAAATTAATGCTTGTATAGCCATACAAGCTATAGAGAATAAAATCTACTACTGCAAATTAATTACTGCTCCTGGATGAAATCTTCAGCAATACCATTATCCCTTGCGCTGCATTTGATTTTCCATGGTGTGAAACTTTTTGACATTTTGCTGCACTAAAATAGCTTCAGTTAAAGGTCTCTCAAGACTTTCGTTGAGTGAGTAGTCCACAAAACAACAGCAAAATAATGAGTATTGTCCTCTTGTAAATAAAATAAAATAAATATATGAATGTATTAAATGTGATTAAACTTTTTTTTTTAGCCATTTCTTGGGCATTTAGGAACAACATTTAAGAGTGACAGGTTTAAGTTCAGAGGTCTCTGTGTACAAGCAACTACGATAGTTGCTTCTGTACAGGTGACTGAAACTTGCTATGACACTTCCTTAGACTGTAAATGAAGATTTGACTGGTGCTGGGACAGGGATTGTGCATCCAGTTTGGTGAATGTGTAATATTGACAATAGAGGATATTCCATTAACTTCATACAGTGGATTACTGATAGAATACCTCCACAGAAATAAATTCACCAACATTCTCCTGAGTCTGAGCAGTGAAGAATTAAACCCTTTAATTAGCTGCAGCATTAAGACGCCTATTGTGTCACCTGAGCTTACAGCAAATAGTCACAGGAGACAAGTGGAAATTTTAACTGGAACTGTTCCATTCTGCCCTGATAACACTTTTGTGGTAAAGCTAATACAACACTTTTTGTATAGTTCCACTGATAATCAGTGGTGCTACTTGCTTTTTAAGAAGCTGCTCAGTATGACCCCAACACACGCATCTGAGCTTACTCACACTTCCTTTGTTCAATAGTTTTTCTATTACATGCAAATGTCTGGTGTGTAAGGTTAATTAGAGAGAGGGCTGCTCCTAACAGAGGTGAATC
The DNA here is from genome assembly GCA_013399075.1 of Chloroceryle aenea. Classification (NCBI taxonomy): domain Eukaryota; kingdom Metazoa; phylum Chordata; class Aves; order Coraciiformes; family Cerylidae; genus Chloroceryle; species Chloroceryle aenea. Next base: position 139,675 of record VWZY01006293.1, read on the forward strand.
AGGCACCCCCTACAATAATCTGCTTTGCCTCTTGAGATTCTTTGTTAGAGAATGCTCCCTAGGGAAGAGTCTGTCACAGGATACCCTTAGGAAACACTGGTAATATGAAATACATTTAAAAGTACCTGTGCATTAAAAAAGTTCCTACACTTACTGCAACAGGTTTTTCTGTTGCAGTGAGTGACAATGATACCCTTGCTCTGAAAGGTGCCTTAGCACAACAGTCTATTTCGTAGTAGTCAAATAGTCAAACCAGTGTTGTTTTATCTGTATGGTACTAAGCTGTGGTTTGGCTTTTTTCTTCCTTCTCTCCTTCTCCTTCCTCCCAGGATGAAAAGAATCAAGTACTAACAACAAACATCTGGCTACAAATGGTAAGTTTTGAAACAATATATGTGTTTTTTTGGTTTTTTTTCCCCTTTGGTCTTTGAGTTGGATCTGGTCAATGGTCTGAATTTCGGGAAATTTTCAATCTTTTGTTTTATATCTTGCTACTTAGGGGCCAAAGCTAAACTGAATGGAAAACTGTAAGGCTGAGATCTAGGCCTTGATATTTCAGGTATTTCTGGAAGCTTTTAAGAATTTGTCACATCAAAGTACGTTACTAACTCATTGTAGTTGATTTAGTCACCTTAAACTCTCAATTGTCATAAGATAATGATGTCCTAAAAGTCCTAGGTAGAGTAACTCTAGGTTCAAGTGCCTCATCAATTATTTCAACAAATCCATATATTGTGATAAATCATTTGATTGTGAAAGGGAACAATTCATGCAAGAAATGCATTTACTCTGTAGTAGCTGTTCTGATCAGCACTCTGAAAATCACCAGGTGTTTTTTTCTGATACAGGGGAAAAAACATTCCAAAGACGTTTATTATCTTGTGAGAGCTGCTGCCACTGTTGTAACTGAATGTCTCTACCATCCTGCTTGCTTTGCTGTCTATCTCCTTGAGACCTTGAGAAACTGCAAGAGGAATTTAATTAAAATGACCATGTGTTCCCATGTTGTTCAAAATGTTGTTTAAACATAGGTCATCATCAGAAATTAACTGTGAACATGAGGGTTTTTTTATGTTACTTCTTTGAATTCTATGTCTCAGTTACATGATCAAAATGGGTATTGGAACATAAGTTCAGTTTCCTTATGTTCAGCTGGTAATTGAGTATTATTTAATGGGTTTCCATTTTCTTTTGCCCAGATAGGGTCTTCATTTTTCAAACAGTAGCTTTATTTTACCTTTTGTTGCAACGTTTAGTTGCTATAGTTGTCACAGAATTTCACATCCTGTCATTACTTAATTAAAACTATTGCCACCACTAGATACCACATCAGAGAACTTTGCCCCCATTAACTCATGCCTGGCATTGCTGGACAGGAGTAAGTTTCACTCACTTTTTAATAAATGGAGCAGATATTAGAATATTCAAGAGTTTTGTGAGAGCATTTTGAATTTCTTTTTTGTCTGAAATGTTAACCAGCTGCTCCTAAGCAATGGAGCCTACATAGATTTATTCTGACTTCACTGGTTATTTTTTTGCATTAGTTTAAATTAAGACTTAGAATTAACAAGATGCTTCTTGCCATGCAGACTACTGTGGGCTCTTTACTGTAAGTTTATGCTTTACAAAGATGGGGTGATACAGGGAGCTGTTTCCATACTGTAGCAACTAGGATGAGAATTTGCCATTAGTTGAATTCCTGTCTGTGTTCCTCAAATGGAACTGCTTAGGTTTACACAGGAGTTTTATTATTCAAGATAACCATGCTGCTTCTGCAAAAACTTCACAACTTTCAGTTTCTTTAATCAGCTCATTCAGTTTAAATATATTCTTTTATTGTAACATTTCTATAGAGCATCTCTCTTGCACTGTGGTAGGCCTTAGGAATCAAATGCGAGACTATTTGGATGACCTAGAAAGGATAGCATGGCTATTCCATTTATTCACAAAGAAAAGTTGACATGGAAGTAGTCAGCTCATGTTATTTTACAGGCTTGTTGTACAGTTAAGATTAAAACTGTCAAATATAATATGGTTTTAGCCTTGAGCTACAATAACAATTGCTATGATTTCTTACCAGGAAAACAGACAATTCATACTCAAGAAGCTATTGCTTATTTTCCTTCTCCTTATCCGTTTTGAGCTTGGGGTGGATTTTGTTGTTGTTGTGTTTTTTTTTTTTTTCCCTTGAAGGAAATTCCTGATTCTTTTATATATTCAGTATTGCTTTTGATTTATTCACCCTAGCACATAAGGTATGTGGAGCTTAAGACTGCAATGAGCAGATTACTTGATTACAAAAAATGTAGCCATTCTTCGTGGCCTGTGTACACAGTAAAAAATTCCCACAAACCAGTCTGTGTATTAACTGTCCATTAATGGTATACCAGAAAGATTCAGAACATGCTTAAGGCAAACTCATGCCTTTTTATCATGCTAAATGGTCTGAAATAAGTTTTTCCTTGAATTTCCCTCTCCACTACCTTTCTTGATAAATATGTCTGTATAATCAGTGATGTATCTTAAACGTATTTTATATAAACATCCCTGAAAGACCTAAATACAAAACTAATGTGGAAAAAAGAGGAATATAAATCTAGTATTTATACATGTATACTCTTTGATCCTGACCACTATCTCCATGGCAATACTGTTCCTTATCAAAATTTTAAACTTGATCTAAGTTACAGCAGGAGCCTTGCCTAGTCACACAGATTAATACTAATCCAAGTACCCCAAGCTTTTTTTGTTTGCTATTTTAATCCACATCAAATGTACTTCATGTACAGTGGAAATTGTAGCTATAGTTAAAATAAAATGAGGTAGCTCACGTCCAGCTGGATGGGTAAGCACTTCACGCACACGGCTAAACAGAGCAATCGTACAAACTGCTTAACATTATCTCTGACACAGCCTTTAATATTAAGTTTTCTGTTGCCCTTTGGGCTGTCTTTCCACCATTCTGTGCCACCCTATGCTACATTGTATTAGCCCTGATAACCCCTAAATGAAGTCAGAATAAGAAATCACTGGGAGTATTGACATAAATTATTATAATGCAGTTCAGACGGAAATGAACAGGAGAGCCTGCTGCACACATCCAAGTCCATGGGCAGCCCTAGCCCTGCAATTGCTACTCAAAATGACCTGTTCTGTCTGCTCCTGAAAATGAGTTGCTGAAAGCCAACAAGAGCCCACAGGTTTAAATGCCTGTAAGCAACACACTCTATGAGTTTACATTGCTGGACTTTGTGAAAAATAGAGGTATCTTGAGGACCTCAGTATTTCTACATTCCACAAAAGATGAAGTTGTAAAAAATGTAGTGATATTTGCGTATCAGGAAGTTAACAGAAAAACAATTTACAGTAAAAATGGGTGTACAAATTCTGAGAAAAAAGGATGAGAAGCATTTGATTAGTTTATGGAAGCTGTGTATAGATGAGCATGAGCGATACATACAGTTTAATGAGAGAATGGTAAATGAAGCAGGCAGTGAAAAGAAAAAACTATGAACAGAGCCATTCAGATATTCTGAATTAAGACTTCTGTAAAAAAATATATTGTCTGCAAAGCAAAAGGAACGAGCAATGCACAACTCAGATCATTTGTCCAGGTGACAAGGCACCAAGGATCCATAGTAAAAAATGAATGAGATAAATATGGAAGCATGGGCCTAGGGATTGTATAGTAAAAACTTTAGACAAGGTGTGTGATGAATGCATCAAAATGGTCATTTACAAACACTGTTCTAGAGGTACAAGAATGAATTTAAGTACTTGCAGCATGAGGCTAACTGGGGACTTGTATGTTTTATCAAACTGAAAGTTGTCTGTGACAATAATGCAAAGAATTATATAGAACAATTTGATGTAAATAGCCCATAAGAAATATCAATGATGTTACCTCCACAACACCTACTGGAAATTTTTTCTGACCTTAATGTCTGTCAAAGATTTTGACAAGGGCCACTAGACTGTTGAAGGGCTAAATACTGTGCATTTACTCACTCAAGTTGACATTCAAAAGATTTGTCATGGCAACAGCACTTTAAATCTGGAGTTTTCACTGTAAGTTGTTATATGATGCCTACAGCTATGCGTAGTTAATGTAAATAACATAATATGGAGACAGAGAGACACGATATAATGAAGCATAGAAATGATAAAAAATAAATTTTGCAAAAGAAAATGAGCATTATTTCTTATTTATACCTTTTTCACACAACAGTAACCACCCTTGTATCCCAACAAGAGATCTGCTTAGTAAGGGGTGAAGTGTGACCTCTGTCTCACAAAACTACAGTAGCTTGTGACAGTATTTCTCTCCTGAGGATATCTGGTAACCAGCTTGCTAGAGCTGCCACAATACTCAGCTGCCTGCAGTTTAGGGCACTGCTTTTGCTTATGATGGTGCACAACCATACGTTTTAGTGACAGTATCTGGGATTTAGCAGAGCCAAACACAGATCAAACTCCTGCTCGTTCAACTGTGACAGACTCCTTGCCTGTACTGGCTATACAAGGACAACTTGAAAGGAGCACGGCTAACCCCCAGGGCGGATGCCTCCAGGGCAGTGTCAGCCAGGAAGGAAGCTTGTGGGACGTTGCAGTGCTGCTGAGCATCTGCCTCAGATGATGCCTAACTTCAGGCCACAGGAGTCACTAAGACCTTCCGTGTTAGTAGTAACCGTTCTGCCATTTCAGTTGTTTTCCTTGTCAGCAGTGACTGTTGGCTGCTCTACCTCGTGTCCCTAATCAAGTTATTACAACCTGAGAATTTCCAACAGCAGAACATAAGCTGTCTATAAAGGTAAACATAACTGAGGTTAATGTATGAGCTGTAAAAGAAAATCCGTTCTATCCCAAATGGGCACCTGAGACAGCATGAACAATGAAACATAAACACACCAAATCTTCTTTTATAGGCTGTTGCGTGCAGAGAAGTGTGAATTGAAAATGAGATGTTTATGCTTTCCATTGAGCTCTAGGTGGCCTAATTCACCCTTTCCAAACATTCCACTGCCTGTAGCTAGATAGTATCTCTTTAACAAGAGAGCACCTATTGTCTCAGTCTATCCAGTCCCTAGAGAACTACAGTAAAACAGTGGATGAGACAACCTAACTTCCTTTTTGTGTGCATGTCTTAGTACTGGACAGATCATTATCTACAGTGGAACGTGTCTGAGTACCCAGGAGTGAAGAACGTCCGTTTTCCTGATGGACTGATTTGGAAACCAGATATTCTTCTCTATAACAGGTAGACACACTTTTTTCACATGGGGAAGGAGAGATCATAGAACTGTAGAATCACAGAATAGCCCAGGTTGGAAGGGACCTGAAAATATCAACTGGTTCTCCTTTTTATGGGAAAGGGAGCCTAGGTGAGATTCAAAAATAAAGCAAGGCAAATGACATAATAACCTCATCAAAAAAACTAGGTTTTTAAATACTTTTCCAAAACTTTCCTGGTTTTGGAGTACTTGAAAATTATGTGTCCTGCTTACACCAGAGACAATCACATTTGCAAATACTTTTAAAGCCTGACATCCTCCCTACCACCACTTCTAGTGGGGTGTTGTGAGATGACTAGAAAACTGAACTTTTCTGTCTGTGTTTAATGGTACAGGTAATGATCACTTCCTCTTAAATTAAATGTTTGTTCTAAATGTTTACTGGTGAATTAAAATCTGACTTTTGACCACCTGTCTAGTTTTAGTTCTGGTTTCACTAGAGGCAGGATAAGTAATTGCCAGTAAGTACATTTGCATTTTCCCATGTTTAGTTTTGATGTCACTCTTTCTTCCAGCTCCAGAAAAAAAAACAAAACCAAACCAACAACAACCAAAAAAAAACCCCAAACTAAAGCAAGACAAAAGATATAATATTTGCTGCTCTCCTTTTTAAACTATCTGTTCTGAGGTGGGCTTATTTCAGGGACAGACAGATTGCCATCAATCCACAGCAGAACATTTGGCTGACACTGAGTGTGCCATTATATGGTAGTCCCCATTGTGTAATTTTTTTAGTTAAAAAGCACCGAGAGCCACCTGCTCTTTAACAATGTATCTTTTTCTGCAGTTTCTGTAGGCCTGTGTGCTCTTCCCCAGGTACTGGAAAGACTTTACATCTCCTTTGTACATGGCTCTTTTGTGGTAGACAGTGTACATAGTTATTTTTTTTTCCCATGCAGAAGACAAAATTTTTGTCTTTCTGATGGCTCTTTTCCTCTGTTTCTGTGCCATATGTCTGCTAAGAAGACAATCCTGCTGTGTTTGTCAACCTGATACTCGCTTCATACTTCAGGAGCTGCTTTTTATAGCACCAAGAACTAGAGAATAGTCGTACCCAATATGTCAGCTGCAGTTATTCTCCCTTTTGCCATCACAGGTGTTTTTGAATTCTAGTAATGTGATAACAGCATCCAGTGACAGCAGTTGTCAGCCACTTCAGTGCTTCTCTCTAGGACCTACATTACTGCTTTGGTTACAACATGTTGCAGTGCTTCTCTCAAAGTTACAATTAATAATAAATTATTTGAGGTGATCTCCACTAGAGTTCACTGCACTTACGGTAACTCCCTTTTAAGATTACTGCTTGTTTCTGGTTTAAATGTGGCAATTAACTCTTCAGTTGTTCATACACAAGGTTAAAGAAACCTTTCCAATCTCTCTCTGTACACAAGATGGAGCAGCATGAAGGCTGGACAGGTATTTTTGTAACATTAATCTTGTGTAAAGTATTTTTCAACACAAATTTGCTCTCTTGAGCTTTTATTCCTAGCTACCTTGATTCTAAATGACAGCATTCTTGGGAGAATCCGACAAATCACGCATTCATTTCCATTCCCCTGTTGAATAACACACTGTGTATGCCATCAAACTGGTAATCTCAACCAGCAGTTGAGACATTTCTGAAGGAATGAATTATGACAATATTCTTCCTCACATATATTACATACCTGAGAGCAACTTTCAATGTGTCTGAGGATTTATGCTTCAGTATTTAACATACCCAAAATGAAAGGGCAATTTTTTGGTAGAAATTAATAATATTAATATATACATGCTAACTGGAACTGAAGCACATAATAGAATGAGAAGGGTAACTTAACCTGAAAACACTAGCTTTCTGTTAATATAGGTTTTTGAATCTTGGGAATGGAATCTGTGGCACAGTCACAAGATATATTATTCTACAGCGTTTCAATTTCAAACAAATATGTAACCCAAAATCTTCTTCAGAGTTTAGTCAGAGAGCAAAGATATTTAAAACAAATTCTTCCTCCCATATGAAATTTCATTGGAAATGTTACAATAATCTTGTATAGTGAGATTGTATTTTGAGATAGATGCTTTCAATTTCTATATGCTTCACTAGGGACATGCATCTGTGTTAACAAAAAAAAAGTAATGATGTAGAGATTCACCTTTCATTTTAATGAATACATGTTTCACTATGTCTGAGTACATCTTGCTGCAACCTAGTACAGAGAAACTTGTGGCACCTGTAGTAAATTTTACAACCAGTCTGTTGTGAAGAGAGCAGGGTCAGGTCATCTGTGGTTTTTCTGAGAGGAGAAATTCTTGGCCTACATACTAATTCAAGGATTGACTGTGTTAGTGTCATGCATGTCTCTCTTTCACTAGACTTATTAAAAGTGCTCATTTCTGGTGGTTTTATCCAAATGGCCACATGGTTTTCAGTACTTTATGGAATAACAACAATTCTGGTAGTTATGTTTCAATTCAGCAGTTTCATTATTCCAGCTTTGTAAATGTGAGATTCCCCAGATAGGTCCCAGTGGGATTGTACCTGCTAGGTACAGCTTTGTTATCTCAATGTACTGCAGTCAATATCTGCTTTCAAGTGGCTATACCCTGAAAAAGAAACGTAGCAGAAATTATTTTCTATGATTATGTTTGTGTCCAAAGTTTCATCAAGCAAAGCCCTAGCTGCTTGCTGTGTTCCCAACTGAATTGCTGCATTTCAAAAAACAAGTGGAAGCACAGTGTAGAAATTCACACATGCACCTTTTCCAGGAAAAAAAAAAAAAAATAAAAAAAATCATATTTAAGACTGAGTGCCTCTTGATATGCTTTTAAGAATGTCTTATGAAAGGCAAAGTCCCATGGCAATGAAACCTCCTAGGTTCCTAGATCACTTCTGCCCTTTTGAAAAGGAGGCTAACGATTTTATTTCTAGTCATTGCTTTCCTCTTTACAAGTAATTTGTGTGGCATGGATATTTTTACATCCTAAATTTGACCACTTGTTGGAGTTTCATCACATAGCTCTTATTAATTTAAGATCAAAGCAATTACTTGTATATGTCTAATACAGAAACCTGTTGCAGGACTTCAAGTCTGGTTTTCTAAGGAAATGAGATTTACACACACGTGTGCGTGCATACCTGTGTGAACACGTCTGTGTATGATATTTCTTGCTGCCCCTTTCCCCAATATTCTCTGAATCTGTTTCTGCCAAATTTAGCAGTGCAATCAGCACAGTTCTTAGCAGTTTCTTCAAAATGTCAGAGCACAGGTAATCAAGATGAGAAGAGAGAACAGTTAGTGCTCCAGCTGGAAGAGAAGCTGCCACACAAACTTAAGAGAATCCAGCCATGAGCTATGAAGCTGAAGGAAAGTCATCTACAGTAGTTCAACTGCCTTATAATTGAATTGCTTTTTTCTCCCTCTAAATAATAGAATCAATTCATGCTATGTACACAATATTTTGACTTTTTGTCTTTGGAGTTCAAATTAAATAGTTACAAAGATTTTCAACATTGTGAGCTTTCTGCTCACCGGAGGAAAAAAAGCAGCTCCAGATAGGCAAGTAATTATTTGGATTTAGTTGTTTTCTTGTCTGCATATTTCACAGACTAAATATATTTTTAAATGTAACATCTTCAAATACATAAGGGAAAATAAAATGCAAAGTAATAATATGCAAAATAATGATTGTTTTATTTTGGCTTCTGAGATACAAACTATGCATCAGAATAGATAAAATACTAAAGTCCTCTTTAAAAACAATAATATTTCAATAAAGGTTTTCCTGCTGGAAAAATATACCAGCTATTATTCTTAATTTTCTGCTAGAATTATGAATATTTCACTTTCTCCACATTTCAAATTCTTACCGTATTTTGCTGATGATGATTTAGAAGGTGATTAGAAAACTATGAGATACTAAACCACATCAGAGACATGTCATGTTCAAATCAACCTGGAAACAACACAGGTTCTCAGATAAATAAAACCACAGCCTGCAGCAAGAAGCAAGAACCTAAGGCCCTTGTGACCTCCTTTGCACCTCCCCAGAGTGCTGTATTTGCTATATGCGACAACCCATCATTTCAAGGTGACTGGAAACTACAAACAGTACAACAAAGTACCGTAGCCTATGTCTCATTTTGCTTATCCCTTGCACAAATGAAAGCCCAAGAACAGAGCCTATATCTATAATAAGGGCCAACAGCCACCAGATGTTAACACAGCAGTTCCTGAAATGATACTGAGATTGTGAAGATTGTTCACTGCTAGTATCTTTCCAGTATATGTTGTGCAATTTAATATAGGCACCGATTTCAGTAACTATGACAATTTATTGAATACCTAGGTTCAGAACTTTAAAGGATGTACAGATCAGATTCTGTAATACCTTACCACAAAAACCTGCAGTATGGGAAATGTGACAGGGCACAATGTGAGTATATATCCATTGCAACGCTAAGTCATCCGAGTATCTTTCATAGAGTCAGCATATTTACTAAACTATTCATAGGAAAGAGCCTTTATTTCATTATCTAAATATGTGAAAACAGGTTGTGTTCTTTCAAGAAGTTCTTAAAATTTTAATTCCTGGGTCATAGTGTCAGATGTAGTTGAGATATTCCTTGGCAGTAGCTGCCAATTCATAATTTGAGGCACTCTCTAAGTAACATTATGATCCTTTTCTTGTAAGAATGGCACACCAAGGCCAGCATGACTATACTGACCCCTCTAATAGGGTTTCTTTTTTTTTGCTGAACCTGTTTTGTGTGTTCTAAAGTAGATAATGAAAGTTGCAGCTGCACTATGTCTTATGTATGACATGTAGTAATAACATTCACCCATGCAAAGGGGAAGGATGAGACACTGGAATGTACATCTCCACAGTATTCATGAACTGTTGTTAATGTGGATAACAAGAGAACAGATTTCCCTGTAGAGTTGTTTGAAAAGTTTTTTTAAAAGTGCTTACTTTCCAAATGGAAATCAATAGAGCCAAGGCACTGTAATGAAGGTAGCAGGATAGGTAAGCAGCAAGAATGAGGTGGCTCACCTTCACTTACAGCTGTTAATCAGGATTAAATCCAGTAGTATCAGGCCAGTTACTCTGAGGCCATGGAGAACTGGTAACAGAAGAAAAGCTGTCAAGTTTTGTGGGAGAAATAATCCTTTTAAGAAGAACAGTTTAATCTCAGATATTCTTCAACCAGTCAACAGCATGTAACCCATTTTGTTTCTTCCCTGTTCTAGTGCAGATGAAAGATTTGATGCTACATTTCACACTAATGTTCTAGTCAATTCTTCAGGACATTGCCAATATCTGCCACCAGGTAGGCTGTTTTCATGTGAAAATTTGATAACTCAGACTACTTAAGTTTTCTGTGGTTTAAAATTTGACATCAATTTGCTGATATTTCATTTATCTTGCTAGCATCATCTGATAGCTTTAAGCCTAGATTCATTATGAATTACATGCTTAACACTTTTGTATGAAAACTACTCTACAGGATACATTTTGTTATTGTAATTCTGTAAATTCTGTCATAACGCACTATTGTGGAAATGTACAAGTATAGAAGAAAATAAAAAATAAAACCCTTAATACAAAAAGATATTGTTTGTTAAAGCCATAGCAATACCTCTGAATAAATTTTTTTTGTCAATAATTTAGCTATTTCTTCTATTAATATTAACTTTACAATAAGATGCTTAGTAACATCCTGAATGTATCTTCTGTTCAAAATGATTCCCTAGATGCTTCATCAGAATGACATTTTGTCTGAAAGGAAAGCAATCTGCACTTGATATTTACTTGATAAATACATCATTGACTCTTGATGTATAGCAGTGGAGTACTGTTTCTGTTCCCTAAATCAATTAGCATAATCCTTAGAATTAAGTCTTCCTAGAATCATAATTTTAGAAACTACTGCAATAGACCCAAATGCTTTCCAAATTAGTTTTTCTGTCTAATATCTCTAGAGGATTTCTGGGGTTTGCCTGTTGTTCTGTTAAGATGTTCCATTTGGTGGGGGCTTTTCAATTCCATTCTTAAAGCTGAAAAATGACAGGACCCAACTCAACAAGTGATAAATAAGAAGCTAGCTTGCCTTAATAACCAAGATCATGTAACTCTAATATGAGAGCAAATAATCTTTCAGGATTTCTTTTTTTTTTTTTTATAAAAGAAATAGGAGAAACAGATTATATATTCTGCTTAATTTCTTTCTGAAATATAGAATCTAGAAATCCGATCTCCTCTCTAAATATTCTCCCAGTATGTGCCAAAATGGAAATGTATTTCAAAATATAGTTCATAGCATCAATACATTAATGGTGCAGTTCTTTCCCTCCTCTATGACTGACTTTTTCTATTTACATGTCAAGACGCAACACACATTAAGTAAGTTTTACAAATAAAAAACAGAGGGTACAATGTAGAACAAGGTCTCGTTATAGAAGGTATAGGAAATTACGTGGAACAGGCATTTAAATTACATGTCCTTGTTTAAAATCCAATCTAGGCATATTCAAAAGCTCATGCTACATAGATGTGCGCTGGTTTCCATTTGACGTTCAGAAGTGTAGCCTGAAGTTTGGATCCTGGACTTATGGAGGCTGGTCCTTGGACTTACAAATGCAAGAAGCAGATATATCTGGCTATATTTCAAATGGAGAGTGGGATTTAGTAGGTAAGCTCTTGATTTCTTATTTACACTGGGAATTTGCAGCCTTGTCTCCCACTGCTGAAAAGGGAAATAGTGATTGGGAAATAAAGATGGAAATTAATAACTGACCTACTTAGTGGCATTTGAGACTCTGTGATGTGAGAGAAAAATCAACATAAAAGGCTATTGAATTCTGTAAGTATCTTTTCTCTGATTTTCCTTTACTAACCAACAAAAATGACTTAACTGGGAACTAAGCTTAAAGAAGTAGCTTTACCTATAGTAAAACTTAGAAAGCCACATTTCTCCTTTTTTAAAACATTCACTACATAATAAACAGTTTATTCACATTAATTTCTGGTTTTCTTCTTCTTCTCTACTACACAGGAGTTCCTGGGAAGAGAACTGAGAGTTTTTATGAATGTTGTAAAGAACCCTACCCAGATGTAACATTCACAGTAACTATGAGACGTAGGACTCTCTATTACGGACTCAATCTTCTTATTCCTTGTGTACTGATATCAGCACTTGCTTTGTTAGTTTTTCTGCTTCCAGCAGATTCAGGAGAAAAGATCTCACTAGGTAAGTCCTTAATAGGACACTGTAAATATTACCAAAGGAAAAGAAGTTGTCTTTTTTAAATTTTTAAGCAGTCTTAGTAGGCAAGGCGGAATAGCTTGTGTGTCCTATTCTGGCACATGAGCTGGTTTTACTATTTGATGTGTAAATGTGTGCTGTTTAACCCTCGCTCTCAGCTTAGGGTACACTAAGGCTGTGAAATGGAGAAATTCCAGCCAACCAAGCAGAAGCATGGCAATTTCTGACTACTTTACTTAAGAAGCAAGATTTCAGTTTCTGACACTTCCTTGCCACAGAAAAATCCCACATTCACTATGGAAAGCTTAAGTTTACAAATATGCATTTGAACACTTCAACATGGAGTTCTTAATATTTCCTTTTAATAGGTAGTTGTATTAAGAACCTAAGGTTCCTTCTCAGGAAGATTGATCCTAACTGTTCCTATGCTAATTTTTATAGCGAACTGTAGCTGAAGTATTGGTTTGTGAAACAAAACTGATGACTCTAAGTATTTGATGCTTAAGGTGGAGGTTCACTATGTAATGAAAGTTTATGCCCCATACATATTTAAATAATTATATAATA